>JAJMEA010000145.1:0-358690 GCA_030573865.1 Tortispora ganteri
CTCTGGTGTATCCTTTGTAGGAATTGTGCCAGAGATGGGCCGTACTGCTGATCTTCGATCATGTCTGCCTGAAACTCCAGCATAGACCCATCAATGCCTTTGCGGCAGATCACGAAGTATAGGTCCTTGACACCCTTCAGCTGGGCCAGATAACCGAGCAGGTTTCTTGCTTGCAAAGAAATGTGCGTATCGAGTTTAGGCAATGTATTCAGTTCTGGGCTGAGATCAGACACTTTATGATACTCGGGGCCGAATAGGTCGCGTAGCAGCGGCTTCGTTGCCGCGTCGTCAATATACAGTAATGGCAAGACCCCGTTGTACACCAGCAAAACGCATCCGGGCTTCACTGACTGCCGTGAGGCTGGCACGCACGGTGGAAGGCTAAATACGCCTGTCTGTGGATCATAAAGCGCATCTTCAGGTGCAAAATCAGTGATGTTGAACACAAACGGATATAGGTACAGCGCCAGGTCGTCTATGCCCATAGAAAGCAGGTGCATCTTTGATGCGACCCGTGCATCGCTAATAATTACTCGTGATGTAAGCGCCTTAGTCTTAATTAAGCCTAAACTGTACGGCAATGCTGGTACAAACCCGTCCGGGATCACAAGAGTAGTCGGCAGGGAAGATGACGAAGATCTGGAACGGTATCCGGCGAGAATTGTAACCAGTTTCTCTTCAATTCCTGTCCGTATGACGTCTGTATTTTTGCTTTTGAGGTACTCAGCGGCCTGCTTTGCGAAGAAATTCACAATGGCATCGGGATCTGCACTACGCTGCACTGCAATGGCATTATCCGCTGCTGGAACATAAAAGTTATGTACACGGGCTCTTCTTTGACCGTCAGCTGTAGTGTAAAGTAGAGCGCTTTGAAAGTGCGCGCCTATTCGATGATCTATTTTTCCGTCGTGTTCCAATACCACAGCAAGTGAAGTGGACGAGGTAATGACTCCAAACAGCGGATCAGCGCTCTCGTAGGCGTTGTAGAATGGTCCAAGGTACTTCTCAACTTGCACACCGTTTGAACAACGAACTTTGAGCTCACCCATGAACCCGGTTTCGAGGCTGTACTGATGCACCACGTCTTCAATGACGCGCATTCCGTCTCTATTAGGGACGAATGTAGGATAATAGTAAAGGGCGCCCCCAGAGAGCTGAACGGGAGTGCTGGCAGCCGCTAAGTCGAACCTACCAGTTGACAGTGCAAAAAGATCAAGTCCAATCCCAGATTGGGCAAAATCCTGGCCCAGTTTGTGATAGAAGTTGCCATTCTCGTTCAAATAAATATGTTCTTGGTCGCCAGCGGCTTTTGTGGCATTAGCGTCTCTGGCGAACAAAGGACCTAGTCCGAACGAGGGAAGTGCACCTAGAAAAGCGTATATTTTTCCACCAGTCTTTGCGAGAATGTTATTTGCAGCTGTTAACGCACTTCCATAAGCTGGTTCTGGCGATTTATTGTTTTCGAAAAGCATTACCAAACGGCTGAGCAAGGATTCGATTTCTGTGCGTGATTCTTGTGGGTCTGCAAACAATCCCCTTTCGAGCGGGCAGAACGGGTCTTTTATATCAGACATGACCATCTGATGTATATCTTCGAGGCCTGGTGTTAGATCAAAAAAGTGTAGTGAGCGGTTGAAGGCGACTATTGCGATAGAGGCTCCTGGCACGTGAACGTTTGATTCAAATAAGGCACGTCGTATAGCTGCCGCAGCGAGTTCAGAGATTCCACGCTTAATAGCGTCTTCGCTAACATCAATTAAAAATATTATACGTATAGGTGAGGGGGGCACTTTGCAGTAATCACCTTGGACGGCAAACTCGATGGTACCGCGATTGAATTCTGGCCGAGCGGCGATATCGGCCTGGTAAGCGTGCGAGGAGGCAATTGCATCTGCATACTGTGCGGGAAATTCAAAAGCATAGCCGCACAAGTTGCATATTATACGGGATCGGTCTGGGGTAAACCTCATGGCAGGATTGACGTATGCGCGACAGCGATTACAGCGTGGAGGACCAGCAGGTCCAAAATCGAGTAGCGGAATTGGGTCTTCGGCTACATGGAGACTTGCAAGCGGCTGTATAATGAGAGCAGTAGGGAAATTTACGGCAGTAAAATCTTCCTTAGTAGCGGGGTACTCGCGAACAGTCAGTCTACCGAATTTTGGGTGCGATAATCGTGATTCACGACATGTGTAGTTAGTAGAGCCACAAGGTGGCGGCATAAGATCTGGATCATAATCTATATACATTTGCTGATGGCGATGACGTAAAGAGACAATACTTAAATTATCGAGGTCATCTGCGGAAGATTTAGGGGCTGCACGTTTAAGATCCTGGACTGGTTGAGCAAATGCAGGTACTTCTGGAGTATTGCTAGTAGAAGGAGCGGCAGCTATATCGTGGAACGCATGTTTAGGCCTACGTCTACCTGATATAGACATTTGCGCAAAAGATGCGTTCAAATCAGACATGCTTGATTTGATCGAGAAGTTTTGCAATTGCGAATTTCTGGCGAAATGTTATGAGAAACAGGTGTTGGCGGAATACTAGGAGAACTTGACTAGGCAGAAACTTTAATTTTGATAGCCCTTGGATTCCGACAACCACCATTTTTTGTCCATGGGAAACAGCGCCTCTAAGACCAGACGGCTTAAAAACACTGTAGAATCATCAATAAAGCAAGTAAAGAGTGCTAAAGAACAATCAATTATTCAAGAAAATAGTGATATTGACACTGATTTTCTCAAAAGGGTGCAACAGTTAGGTGTAACTCAGAAACAAGTTGACCCTGCGCCAATACAAACAGACAATAGGGCTGTCCAACAGGTTACTTCACGTTCTTCATTAAAAGCTGGAATACCACCTGTTGAAATTGCGGAACTTATCCGATCAAAAGATACCAAAGTAGAAGACCTTACAGATATCACATTGCTTTGAGATGGCCTCTCAAACTACAATCAGTTCCTGGACCAAGGTGTTCACGACATCGAACCCATATACTGATCAGCTCATCAATTCAATACAAAGATCACGCTCGACTTTGAATTTGTTGATGTTTGATGCGCTTTTTGAGTTGCTCGTCAATGAAAATGACGACCCTACAGATCCTGTCCCCGCCTACCCGCCGCTCAACAATTCAACCTATATGACTCTTTACAATGCCATTATCCGTTCAGATACAACTGCCTTAAACAAATCAAAGCTTCTATACTACCTCGCAACTGTTGAAGATAACAGTCGGGCCTGTCGCCACTTGCAGGCGCTTCTACCGCAAGGCGTTAGACACGAAATAGATGGCTATATAGCACTTGACCGACTAGACGCCAAAACAGCCATCGCACATCTGTGCTACCCATCAGTCTCATCTAAATTTAAGGCACGCATTATAATTGCTCTCGATATTTGTTCTGCAAGCTCGTCTGCGATTCTCACTTTCATCCGCTCTAAACATCCGGTCTTGGACGTACCTGAACTACTCAGCATCTACTTGAAGGCGCTCACCGACGTTTCTGTGTATGCAGCAGTTGACTACATCAGATGCTGCAATCCTGCAGACCGTTCCTCGCTGCTATCTACACTTGTATTCCTTCTTCTTGAAGGCAATAGGCTACATGACTTAATGAGACTAATTAACATGGAACTGTCTGCGGACGAATACAGTGTCTTAAAAGCCATTCCTGATGAAAGTCTACGACCACTTTTGACAATGAGAGATTCATATATTAGTTAAATACATTGTGATTATTGGTGAGTTATTTTCTTTTTCTTTTTTTTTTCTTTATTTCTTTTTTTTTTTTTTTTTTTTTTTTTTTGGCTAAGTCGACATTCAGTTCACTTAGAGGTCAGGAATGAGTGAAGATCATCAAGGTACTGAATATAGTCCCTTTGGTCTTGTCCACTAAGAACCAGTTTGAAGTTTTCAAGGACTTCAGGAGTAATACCGAGCTCTTCGATGTACTCATGTAGAAGTATACGCACATCATTGTCGATCTCGTCAAACGATGGCGATCGTCCTGTCTTGCTGTCTTCCTTTAGGGCTTCCTCAAGCGAATTGAAGAACTGCGAGAAACTAAAGTCAATTAGAGCGCTTTCCTCTTCATACATAGAGTTATCATAAGTTCCGTATAATCTGAGCACGGATCCCGGTTTTTCAATTACTACAGAGAAAGGTGTAGGTGGCTGTGGACCCTCGGCGAATTCGCCGAACTCGTCAAAATCTTCCTCTTCTTCAAGGTCTTGTTCACTGGGTTGTGACACTTTGTTCGACTTGCTCTTAGGGTCTCTATTTTCTTCCTCCTCATACAACTCCTCAAAATTTTCATTTCCGTAAACGTCGTCATTATAGTTCTGATACTCCGGTGATGAAGAGACTTCGCGGACCTCGTCGACAGAAGCGACAATGTAGACTTTCTCAGAAGGAGTTGACTTCTTTGCGGTCACAGTTTTACCGCCATCTTTGAATTCGACCTCGAACCCGCTTTTTTTTAGCTGCTCAATTCCTTCATTTAGGTCACTGGTACCGGATCGGTCAAAAAGCTCTTTTTCTAGCCCTAGTTCGGTCTTGACCTTATTGACGAGCTTCTCGAGAGAAAGCTGGTGATGCTTCTTCGACGCTTGCACGTATCCTCTCGCATTAATTACGGTAGGAATGGTACGCAAAATCTGGGTTCTGCCTGTAATAGGAATTCGTTTTGCCACTAATCTCAGCATTGTGTAGTCGATGTCTAAAAACAGCTTACCCGTAGAAACTTCTATAATGGTGTGGTGCTGAAAGCCGGGTAACAACATTCTCGTTCTCATTAAATAATATGTTTGGCGAGCACCACTGCCGTCAAAGCCAGATCGTAGACTAAATTTAGCGATTTAATTGCTAATTGTTTCGCCGATTCATGTTTATTACCGTCCACAGTGAATTCAGCGCAAGTGATTACCGGTTCGGCGGTAGGCATTACTTGTATTGTCATATTCACTTTATGACCCGGCAGGACCACCAGCACAAGCAGTTTCAGCGAGCTCAAAGCATTGATAGTTAGGTCTATCATAATATCCCGTGACACCCGTACCGAGGACTTTTGCTCAACAGAAGTTCCCGTGATCGACCGTACAAGACAATCAACAATGTATGACGCGCGAGCGCAGTTCAAAGCGCTAACAAGATCGCGTGGATCGTCCAGCAGCAACTCCCGGCGGTTGTGGAAGTCGCCGAGGATGTGGCACCGGTACATGCACTGTAGCGTGTTGTATGCGTCACCTTCAACATCTATGGCCTTATTGATACGTTCTAGCGAAGTTGGACGAACGGGCGACTCGGGATCGACGAACTTCAGCTCGCTTTGCGGCCATAGGTACGTTATTGGCGGGTCGAATACGACTTTCAGGCAGTAGCCTGACTGCAGCCAGGTGTCTTCAGGCTGCTTCCATTGGTTATTCTCGACTAGCGACCAGGTGCTGCTTTCGCCCCACAAGTCCCTGGGCGGCAGCCTTATCCCCTGCAGAGAAATATGTGCGGGCACATCCGCCGTGAAGGTGATGGTAGCGGTGCGCGATGGGTATATAGGCCGCGGCAGACTGTACTCTACAATAAGGCCAACAACACCTTTTTCATTGAGTCTAGGTGCCCAGGCAGTCTTGTTCGGCAAAGCGGCATGTACAGCACACAAATCGTTGTACAGATTGTTCATAGCCGAGAATAGTGAGAGCTCTGGGGTGCAAAGTCGGTCAATGGCAGCAAGAAAAGTGATTGATCGGCGTATACTGCGCATATCGGGCATACGAGCATTTTCCCGCAGGATTTGACTCATCGTGTGCAATTGAGCTTCCTTCAAGTTAGAGTTTGCCACCGACGTCGAGATGTCGACGATCCTACCTGTATTCGCATCAAAGTCCACGTCTATTAGTACAGCCTTACCCGCCACGCTCAGCCTGTGTATGCCATCAATATCCTCTGCAAAATATTCTAGTTGCTCTTGCACTGCTAAATCTTTTATAGACTCTTTATTTACCCGGCCTAACCAGCGATTGATAGTCATTTATCGCCACGCAGTCTACCAACATGTGGTGTCTAAGTTTGGGAGGGTGAAGTGTTGTTGTGTTCCCTGAGTTCTATATATAATTCAAGCGGGCCTATACACAATACCGACTTTGTAGAGCCAGTTATGTGATTCTCCATGTACGCCGGCTATAACGTAACCCTTTGGCGGTATTAGTATATGGCGCGAGCCACCAGTTCCGCCAATTAGTGGGCTGCGTTGCTTGTTCGTGATAATACCGACTGCATCGATCCAGTACCCTGCACGTACATCCAAGCCAACGAGGTATTCGTCAGGATCTATATTAATTTCATGCGGATTGCCGCCGCGGTGTCCAACAAATGCGCTTGTCCCGTCTACGAAGTTGAACTCGATTCCGTCGAAAAACGATCCTTTGAACAAAGTCACAGACCGTAACCGCTGCGTGAGCAACGCACCATTCTTCTCGCCGTCTTTCTGTCCAAGCAGTTGACTTCGTAACAACCGGTACGGCTGCGAAGTAAATAAGCCCGTGATATCCGGAAACAGTGACGCGATGCCGTCGATCGTCGAGCTGTGACCAGAACACACACCGACATGCAGTTTGCCTGATTGTAGCGCTTTGCGTGCATCACTTTCACTCACAAATGGAAGTAGCGTCTGTACATCCAGCACAATCTCAATAAACGGTCCACCTGGCGGCACAAACAAAGCATAACCTTTCGAATTCCCGTCGATTTCAACCTCCAGCGATGAGATGCCTGAGTAAGACCGCAACACAGCCGAGTTGTTAGCTGCCTCATAGCAGTCCAGCTCCGCTTCAGGATCGTACAGTGGGTAGTGTGCGTCACAGTCTAGTGGAATAGTTGGCGGCTCGCCTGCAAATTTGAATAGCGGATTGAACCTGAACGAGACCATATCCAGTGGATGCCATCCGCACTCGTCCTTAGCTCTGCAGGGGAAAGGACCCGGTCGGCCTGTCTTGCTGTTAACTGGTTCTCTCGATACAAAACTGCGGTTCAATGTCGTATAGCTGCGCAGCATGATACCATACGGTCTGTGCGGCTGTTTGAGTGCATGACCCGTTTCATGCATGAATGCGCCAATACCGATATTCGCGGCTTCCCAGTTCTGATTAGTTTCACCTAAATCGTTACGAACATACTGCTCATTTATAGGCGTAGTGTCCATAAATGCAGACTGGACTTCTGCGAGCGACGCCGGCCACGCAAAGCAAGAGTGCGATCCAAATATACCGAGATTGAGGTTACCTGCACAACCGCCAAGCGCTGCATGGCCCGTGAGCAGTTTAATATCTGGCCGCCAGTGCGCATCAGCGAGCAGCGCACTCACGTATATGTCACCCGACACTGACCTGTGGAACGGCCCACCGTAATTGCGTATAGCGTCTATGGCGATACCGTAGAGTGCGCCTTGGTCTTTAGCTTTCGGGTTTTGCTGGGCCCTATCTGGGTCTTGCAACTCAGCTTTACTGAGATCCGAGCGGACGAGATGCACTATAGCGGTAGGCAGTGGCTTGTATGTGCCGCCGAGCGTGTCGGGCAACATCTCCTCATAGAAGGCAAACGATCTGCGGCCGTAGCCGGCACGACGCATCTGTTCTGCTGTGAAAGCTTGCCATAAGTACGCGGCTGTACGGAACTTCTCTACAAGCCGCTCGATACTAGGCGGGTCATGTGCGGCGTGATCTGGAGGACAGTCGTAAATGCCCTTAGAGTCGCGGGCAAGCACGATGGCAAGATGGACACGTGGCGTGTCGGGGTCTGGAGGGACATAGACGAGATTAAGCGACCTGCTAAATCCTCCTTCTGTAAAATCAAAATGGAGAGTATTATAGCCGTCGTCTAGTCGCACAGTGGCTTTAAATAGCCCGGCAGAAACTACAGCTGGAACAGGCAGGAAAGAAGAAGCAGAGTTTGTCACTTCTATTATACCGTCGGTGGCGCCATCGACGTGGCCGTGAATAATCAGACATCGCTGTGAGATCATTTCGCCGTCACTAACATTCAAAAATTTGATCCTAGAATCACTGAACGTAGTCTGTTTCTCTGCATTATCGTACATTGGTGGCAGCTGCGCTACAGGTGTCTGATTAGTAGCTGCCCCTGCAGTCTCCTTGCTAACTTTGTGCTGCTCATATGGCAGGCCAAACAACTCCATCATGCTTTTTTTGAATTTCATGACTGTTCTATATTAAGTAGTGATCGATGTATACAATATAGATATAACTTGTATACGTGTTACGATCTACTGGCCAAAATGTCGGTCAGTTAAAGTTACAGTGGGGAGAAAGATTACAAAAGAGAAAAAGAGAGGGTGCGAAATAATAAACACAGTTAATAGCTTACTATATGTATCCCGGGCATGAAGTACGCTATCACCAGATAGAATACGATTAAATCGGGACAACCAATCTATCTAGCTCACTGAAGGAATCGGGATTGTTTATCGGTTTAAATACATCCTGAAGGGTTCTTGTTCCATGAGCATTATAGAAGTCAAGTAGTCAAAGTTTGGTCATTATATATTATTGTAGTTGCTATGACGACGAATTGTATAATGAATTCCACGAATGTTTGACCTACCTTCTGTACAAAGTTGCTTATTATCTATTATGTCAAAAGCGTCGCATTCACTATGGTCCCCGACGGATACTGTTAAGGATGTTGGCGAGTCACTTGGAATTGGACCTAATCAAATGTCTGATGAGGCTGCCGGTGCGTTGGCTATGGATATCGAGTATCGAGTCCATGAAATCCTCGAAGAGGCTATGAAATTCATGAGACACTCTAAACGATCGACTCTATCAACATCAGACATAAATTACGCACTAAAGGTATTGAATGTAGAACCCGTGTTTGGTTATGAGTCCTCGCGCCCTATTAAGTTCCGTCCTGTGATTGGTCAACCACTGTACTTCATTGAGGACGAAGAAGTCGATTTCGAGAAAGTGATCAACGGTCCATTACCTAAAGTACCCAAACAAGTCGCATTCACCGCACATTGGCTGGCAATTGAAGGCGTCCAGCCAGCGATTCCCGAAAACCCTACCTCTGACGAAATACAATCTCTTCCTGCAGCCATCAAGGGACTGGACGTCTCTCGTGCCGTTGCGGCCGCAAGTAATGTTCAGGTCAAACCTATGGTAAAACACATTTTGTCCAAGGAACTGCAACTCTACTTTGAGCGTATTGTAGAAGCACTGACTGGTGATAATGCAGACCTCACAAGTGCTGCAATTGGTTCTTTGCGTAATGATCCTGGTCTGCACCAGCTGGTACCATACCTGATTCAGATTATATCCGAACAAGTCACACACAATCTGGCCAATTTGGCACTCATGAACATCATGCTCGACACTGTCGATGCTCTTATTAACAACAAGACTATATTCATTGAGCCGTACATACACGCGATTATGCCACCGGTGCTCACATTGCTCCTGGCGAGGCAAGTCGGAGGTGACAACAAAGAACACTACAAAGTGCGTGACTACGCGGGTACTATTGCTATTCATTTGTGCAACAAATATGCCAAAACTTACCATACTCTCAAACCGCGTATAACGCGGACGCTTCTACGCGCATTTATGGATCCTTCAAAGTCTCCCGGTACACATTACGGCGCTTTGATCGCATTAAAAGGGCTTGGTCCAGAGGTTGTCAGGCTTGTAGTACTTGAGAACGTCAAGGTATGGTCCACTACTTTGAATGAAATGCCGGAAGAGGACAAATCGGTGCTTGTAGCCACGGTTTTAGACACTCTGTCTGTTCTTAAAGAAAACGAGGATATCAGTGAGCCGTCTGAAAAGGACAAAGCAGAAGTCAGAGAGATTGTGGGTGAGGTACTAGCTGACAAAATACTAGCTGATGACGCGCTAGTTCATGGAATTCTCGCTGCACCAAATTTATGAAAGAACAACCTGCGCTTTTCACCACTTATACTTCGTCGCTCCCAGAGTGCAAAACTTTACCTCACCTTGGACCAATCAACGTTCCATAAAAGATGCTTCGATCAGCGATCACGCGGTCTAAATTCAGGGTATGTACGATAATTAATTTATTTATTTAAGACAACTGTACTAACAGTTGCATTTCAGCCTGCGGTACCTTTGGCACGACACCTGGTGGCGCAACCTGCACTGATACAAGCGCGGTTCAATTCGACTTCGATTGCTCCTACGACTGCTCCTACGACTCCGGAAATCCCTGTGAACGAAATAATAGAGGCCGCGAACGCTTCATCCGATCATATCGGGTATCTGCAGAGTGTAGGACTAGCAAACTCGTGGTGGTGGCCGCCAGATGTGATGCAGCACCTGCTGGAAATGATCCATGTGTACGGTCACTTGCCCTGGTGGGCGACGATCGTTTCTGCAGCAGTTGGTGTACGCCTATTGACGCTGCCACTGACGATTCGCGCGCAGAACAACACAGCAAAACTAAACAAAGTCAAACCGCAACAAGATAAGCTAGCGGCGCTAGCTTTCGCGGAGCAGGACCCCCAGAAAGCGCTCCAATACCAGATGGAGCAGTCGCGATTGCTCAAGGAGTCTGGGTTTAAAATGTCGGCCAGTCTCGGGCCAATGATGTCAGCGCCCATTGGTATTGGCATGTTTTTTGCCCTCAGGAAGATGTCCGCTGTGCCTGTAGCAGGCTTTGAAGACCAAGGTACGCTCTGGTTCAAATGCCTCTACGAGCCCGACCCATTCCTTGGCATGCAGTTGTTGTCTACAGGGGCACTGCTGCTCGGTTTCAAACTTGGCGGCGAGACGGGCATGCAGAACATGTCTGGTACCATGAAGAAAATGATGTACGGTTTGCCTATTGTGTCTATATTTGTCATGATGAATTTTGACGCTGCTACGGTCCTCTACATCAGCACCACCTCCCTAATGTCGATGATTACCTCCGCGATGTTACGCAATGCCACTGTGCGTAAACTACTACGCATGGAACCTATGGTCAAGCTACCACCACCGGACCCCAACTTTAAAGCCCCTAGTATGGCCGAACGTATGAAAAAGTCTATGGCCGACGCCGAAAAACTCAGCCGCATCGCAAAAGAACTCAAAGAGAGTCCTGAAAACCAAAAGCGTGCAACGCAGACCCACGCCTCCGCGGTAGAGGCTGTATATAGAAGACCGCCACAAAAGTAAACAACCTCCTTCAACTGTCGCCAATTTCTTTGTTTACCGTTTATATATATATATATTATTACTGAATTGAAGCCATAAGTGCCATCCTTTCATTAGATTCTTCCGCGGTACTCTGTTCGCTGCGTAAACTGACATTTGATATCATTTGCCGTCGTGGCCGCGCGCCAAGTAAGCCAAGCATGAATCCTACTTCATGTGCAAATATTTCACCAAATCCAAGCATTATTCCATTCACAAATGGAAGAATTAGGTTCACTGCAAATGATTTAGCTAGTCTTAGTGTAAGTTCTCGGCCTGAAAGTCCAAAAACTGATCGCCCCAAGGCTAATGATGATTCACAATCGCTCTCAGAGTCTGACCCGTGTTCAGAATTGGCATGAATAGGTAGAACACCAACTTCAATCACTTCATCAACTACACCTGGATCAATCGCCATCTTTGCTAGAAGTATTACTATAACGATCCGCGAACAAAGGTAATAAATAGTATTGGTTGCTATGTGTAATCACGTGATTTCTTTGAACGTAACAAAAGAGCTGGTATTACAGGGTGTATTCTGCCTATTGGACGTTATTATATTTTATTTATGATGATATTATTTATTATTTGTAATGATTAACGGACTATTCTATACAGCGAAGGTTCTCTGTGTTGTGATATGATACCGCATTATAGTGAAATGCATTACCGCTAAGAATGTTTGTAGTAGTATTTAAGACAATAAAACATCGCGATAGTATGAGTAGTAAATTTTTTCAAGCCATATTATTAATAAACATCGTTGCTCAAAGATACCCGTGCTGTCAGGCTAGATCTTTTGTATAGTGCCTCTAGGCACTGTTTACAACTTATTCGTTGTGAACTTCAGCAAATCTGCTACTTTGTCTGCAGCACCCCAAGACATTTCAAACCCGCTACCTGCAAACCCATAGCAATGTATCAGTGTACCTTTTGGAGTTACTTCGGCTTCCACACGAGGTCCACCTTCTCGAGCAAGCCTTAATCCTATATTATGTCGTATGATCTCCGGTTCGGGGCCTGTATACTCGATAAAATACTTACGAGCTGTTTCTAGTAACCATTTTGTCTCATTGTCGTCCATTTCAATGCTGTGATTGTGTGGATTCTTGGTACCACCAAGGATCATCGTGCCGTTCTGACGCGGGATAATAAAGGCCCAGAGACCGTCTTTCAGTTGGTACGTGATAGTCTGCATGGGCGTCTTCTGCGGATTCAAAAGCAGAGTATGGCCTCTAATTGGAAACCATTTCTCATCCAACCGACCGTCGAGCAATCCGTTACCTGTGCAGTTTATCACGATGTCACCGTAATGATAGGCATCGAAAATGCTCTTGAGCGTGCTTCGAATCAGTCGTACTCCGGGGATTTTGTCGACAAGGTAATTCAAATATACTCCAGGCGTTAAACAATATGTGTCATAGGCGGTTCCGATCACCACCGATGGCGGTAAATCAGATTTGTTGATGTGACGAAAGTTAGGCAGTCGACTGTAGAATCCTCGGGGGTTGCGGTAGTTCGGGTCATCGTTTTCAAGGTACTCAACTCCTTCTACTTTGATTACAGATGATCCAGGAACCATAGTGAGTCTTTGGAACTCTTTATAGGATTTTTCAATGAACTTCTGGAACTCCTCCTCTTTATCGGTATCTACGGGTGTCGGACGAACATGAGCACCTGCCCACTGCGAAGTGAACTGAGGTCTAAGCTCATCTGCAGGCAAATCCCGCGACAAAATAATAATTTCGTATCCCAAATGGCAGAGTTTGAATGCAACAGTCAGTCCAATAACTCCTGCACCTACAATGACTATTCTGGTCATGTCGAAGGTGTTGAGTTAGTATTGGGAAGAGTGACAACAGCTGGGTTTCATAGGTTTGCCAGGATGAACAAACAATTATGGAAATGCCTGATTTTTCAATTGATAACACATGGAAAATTAACTGTTATTCAATTTTAAATAATAACCTTATTCTGAATCTGAATCGTAAAACACCAGCTTGTTTTGGACCGGTGAACCGATCGTAGAAATTTTCAATTGTTTGTCGATCTTATCGGTTTTTGGTGCTAAATTGTTGATCCCTTCGAGCGCCTTCAAATTGGCTGTGTCCAATATACCGTGATTTTGTGTTTTATTAATTTCGTTATCTTCGTTAATTTTCGTTGGTTTGTCATCAAGCTTCATCTTCTTCAGTGGAACTCCCTCATTTAACAGCCGTTTCACCACCTTGACTGCTTCCTTCTCAGCAGCCTCTTGTTCACGTCGTAATGACGCAGGATCTGTGCTCAAAGTAGACCATCTAACATTAAGAATTTCATTATTGTCAAGCGATTGATGCGCCATTGCTTCTTTGGCAAATTGCGCATTACTTTCATTTTCATACGTCACAAATGCGACGCCTCTGCCTGCAAGTACTTCTACTTTCTCGATCTTGCCCCATTCAGAAAAATGTTTCTTCACAATCTCGGCAACATTCTCTCGAGCTTGGATTCGTCCCACATATAATGTCCGATTCTTGCGCAGAAAAGTCCCTACGCCTCCCATATCATCTCTATACCCTGAATGCTTCTCCCTGCCAAAACAATCTATACTGGGTACAAACACATCGAGATCCGTAGGCAACCTATGTAAATACTCACAATTCTTGCCTTTACCACATAACCCACGTGCAAAATATAAACAAAAATATGATCCAGGTATTCGATCAGCCCGTGTCGTACCAGAGTCCCGCGCAATGTTACATCGCCCTTCAGCTTTTGTTTGTTCATGAATGTCATCTTCAACATCGCCACCACTCCAATTTCTATGCCAGATATTAAATGTTGCTCCTGAACGTTCGGGCTTTTTATCGTAATCTATCTCTTTAACCTGTTTACGTGCAGGCCGGTCTGCCATATTTTGGGAGAAGTATATGTCAAAGTTGGAGTTAAGTTTGTCACTGATCTCATCGGCGTAGGTCGTAACTTATCACTCTTTCGTTCCTGTAAGAATACAAAAAAACAACTTTGGTTCCTTTTTCCGCTTCTTGTACCAAAATATCGCGAAGATTTTGTGCAGCTTGTTTTTGGCCCGCAGGAATCTGAGTAAGCAACTGTTTCCATGAATCACTATCCATCCCTGTGCCAGCTACCATGTTAAATACTTCGTCTTTCATGTCAACAGCAATAGTCGGTGCTATTTCTAAGTCGCTTCTGAATCGATTAATAGCATCCGCACCACGTTCGGCAATAATCCGTTTTTGCACACTCCGGTTTTGGTTCTTCCACTTCCCTGGAAGGTTTCTGTCGTACCTGCTCATAACCACTGTCACATCGCCACTGCCCATTTGATGGTCAGACGATATAGACGTACCACTAGTGCTTGCTAGCGTCCCTGATCTGTAGTTCTGACTTGTACCTAACACATTAGGAGTCTCATAGACGCTCTTATTCCGTTCTGTGATCTCGCTTACAAGGTGCGCGACAAGCTCGCTGAAACTCAATTCGACGTCGACTTTCCGCGCCATGTTCCGTACTTTTAGCGTTTTCACATTCGTTGTGTCCAAATCAACATGACCTTGCTTTAAAATAACTACCCAGTTTGCACCATTCGTTCTGGCCTCATTCATGGCATCTTCAGTAGAATACGACTGCCCTCCGAGCTCGGCGCGAATATTGTTCTCCCACAATTTATTCAGAACAGTAATACATCCACTCCTTCTGTTGCTGTCATACGCGCTCCAAACCAGAACATCGGATCTCGCTAAAAACCACATATCAAACGAATAGTATGTATCTTTCTTATGGCTCTTGATAGCGTGCCGCTTGTACTCACACATAGCCTGGAATAACGACTCCCAGGCTAAATTAAATCCTACAGCACGTGTATATTTAGAAGATTCGGGTGTGCTGTCTAAAGCATCGGTCGCTTTCTTCCTGCTGAAGTATTTCACTAGCTCGTCATACCGTCCACCCGCGCCTAGCACATTGGCTCCAGCGTGATCTTTTTCCAGCACAATTTGGAACATTATCCCATGTTGATAAAACTCTGAATTATAGTTACTCAGAGGAACAAGTAGTACTTGATGGCGCAAATGCATTCTAGATAAATTAGCCATAACGAGCCTGATATGCGCTATTGGTTCCGCTAATGAGACAGCCGCTGCAGTTCCATCCATAATCTTTTGAAGCTTGCGAATTCCTGCTTCGACGTCTGCACAAAAATTAAACTGTTCAATGTCATTTGCAGCGGCAGAAGATATATTCGATTTAGAACGAAGAATAGATATAAACTCAGCAAAGGACGTTCCATGCCGAAACTTGCTCAATAAACTTCTTACCTTACTATGTTGCGCTGCAGGTACGCGACAGAATTCTAGCAGGCTTCTCAAAATGTCAAAATGATTGATATATATCTTCACCATAGGAGGATCAAAACATGGAAACACAGCCAAAATGCTATCTAGCAGTTTTATGGCTTCTGCATCGTGCAGTGACAAGTCTAGCTTATTACAAGACACAATGTCAACATCCAATTCCGCAAACCTCTGATATCCCGATACGGCATAGTCATGATTAGCTCGGTACACATAGTTCCATGCAAAGCTTCTGAAAGTACCGTGATTTACGTTGGCGATTTCTCTAGCATGTGGCAGCGTAAGGTCGTAAGGAAGCTGGAGTATGTTTCCTTTAGTGTCAATAAGATCGAAGACATTCGGCACAGTGTACTTCTGTGATTTTGGAAAAATTAAGGGTCGTGTCCTGCACTCAAATGCACCATGTACTTTGCACACTTCAGATACTCGTTCAAGCATAACGTTCTGTAAGAGTTCTTCATTCATAGTCAAGGAAGGCAGTTCTTTGTCGTATAAAATATCGGAAACGTAGTCATACGGTTTCGAAAACAAACTCTCCAATATTCTTCCATGCCACTCAGAACTTGAATCAGACATTTCACGCAAAGCCTGTTTAATAATGTCGTCTTCAATACGTACCGGAAGGAAACTAGATGTCAAAAGCTCCGCGGCATTGGGCCTTCGAGAAGGGTCATGATCTAGCAAAGAGCGTATAATGGAAGTCTCTGCCTGGTGCTTCCCATTAGATATGAATTCGTAGGGAAATGCAATAGAAGGAGATCTGAGTCGTCGCAAAACAGATACACGTTCCATTACCGTACGCAAAGGACAGCACATCTCAAAAAAGATTATACCCAGAGAATACATGTCGACTTTGTCAGAAACTTTTGCATTCACTTTCGAAGAGCTCATTTCTGGCGCCGCATACAGCGCAGTGCCAATTTCCGTGGTTATATCTTCAACGTCACCGCCTGCCGAGCCCATAGCTGGTTGTTCTGAGTGTATATTTTTTGCCAAACCAAAATCACCGATCTTGCAATTACCGTCTCTATCAATAAAGATATTCGATGGCTTTAGATCTCTATGAATAATTCCCATACCATGAATATGTTTCAATCC
The DNA here is from genome assembly GCA_030573865.1 of Tortispora ganteri. Taxonomy (NCBI): domain Eukaryota; kingdom Fungi; phylum Ascomycota; class Trigonopsidomycetes; order Trigonopsidales; family Trigonopsidaceae; genus Tortispora; species Tortispora ganteri. Next base: position 16,659 of record JAJMEA010000145.1, read on the forward strand.
TTCAATAAGTTGGCGGAACATAAGCCAGTAATCATCGGGACGGCTAGCCAGTCCTTGCCTAATTAAATCACTTAACGTCAGATTCTCACAGTAGTCCATCTGTATAAAAAGAGTGTACGCGGTATATGTGTTTGTTGCAGTGACCGTGTGAGATACACTCGCAGATTCCTGAGAAACTGGCGTATCGGCAGCCCCCGTTGAACCGGTGGTGCTGTTCTCGAACACTATTTGTGAATGGCTGCGAGACCCGGATATAAAATCATATGGGTCTGTTAAATTCAGTGAATTGATTGAATGTAGCACGCTATCTTCATCGGGTATACTAACAGACGGCGCAGTATTGTTCGAGTCTGTAGCTGTAGTCTCCATAGTAGTCTCTGCTTGAGTAGAAGAATCTCCAATTTGACCTGCATCTGAGTCTTCAGTCCAAGAGTCTGTTTCTAGCCATGCAGTATAGTATCGAACAACATACTGGTGGTTAAGCCGAGATAAAAGCAAGACTTCGGTAAGAATAGTAGATATATCCTTCTTGGTATGTCTGATTTTTTTGATAGCATAAAATCTACCATCTAATCGGTTCCTTGCCTTGACGACTTCACCGTAGGCGCCCTTTCCTAGAGATTCAATTTCTTCAAAATCGGTAGCATATCTAGAAAAGTTTGAAGTGTTCATGCGCGACGATCTGCTATCTAAGTGTCCGTATGAATTATTATTGTGATGATGTCCAGAATGGTGGAGTTTGGTAAATGATCCAGACACTGATCGTCCACGAGATTTTGGTTTTGTCATAATAAGGGAATCGTCGTCGGCAATATCATTTCTGAGAAATGGCAGCGGTAGCAGTTCAAAGGCAGTTGGGCGCTTCTTCGGTTCTGGTTTGAATATTTTCCGCAAAAACTCGAGAAGTGTTGGTGGCATTGAAGCTTCTCTTAAGAATTGATTAGGAGTTTCGTACTCTTCAACAATATTGAGTCCCCAAATTGCTTGTACTATAGTACGCCCGAGAGTCCACATATCTGATTTCCGCGTGCGTCTGTAAGACTCGCTAAACTCTGGAGGGGACCATAGATCCTGAATAGAAACGTTTAAGGTTTGGTTATTAAAAGGATGCATACCGTTTAATTCACGAATAGTTGCGGCGTAACCAACATTGCACAGTTTAGCAATAGTAGACTTCCTGTCTGGTTCTCTGAAGATAATGATAGAGTCTGGGGTTATATCTTTATGAATAAAGCCTTTTTTATGCAAATCTTCGAGAGCACCCAGAATATCTATTATCCACTTTCGAACTATAGAAATATTGACGGTATGTACTAATTCAAGTATATCCCTGAGCTTCCCTTCGAAAGAGTATTCAGACAATATAGTGAGTTCCCAGCTTGTACCAAAACTAGCAATACGACTTGCATAAACAGGGACAATATTTGAGTTTCTTAAAGCTTTCAATGCTACCAGTTCGCTTTCGAGTACTTCTAGTTCCTTTTTGCCGTCATTAGAGAACCAGTAAGGGTCAGTGAACAGGAATTGCTGAAGAAGGAATATCGGCAGACCAGCGGTAGTTGGTTCAGAATTTAATGTTGGTTTCACCAGGTAATTTTGACCAAGACCATGCGATGCTAATTTAACAAGGCTTCTAACTTCTTTGAACTCGATAGTGCCCGTAGATGTAGATACCGAAATAGGGTCGTCAAACGCAAACAGTTTTGATAATGCTGGTTGCGATTCGTCCGATACTGGAAAAGCCAAACGTCGATGATTTTTATTATGAATATCTTCTTCTTGTACCAAATCACGTCGTTTTAATTCTTGTTCAAGTCTAATTTGAAGTTCTCTCTCTTTCTCTACCATAGCTTGATGTTCAGCTTGTTCTTGGATCTGTGTTTTGCGAGATTCTTGATCTTTAAGTTTCTGCAGATTATTTAGTCGTTCTTGTTCCAAGGATGTAGTCTTCAATTGACCAATGTATTCTTCAAGTTTCTCTTGGATATTGGATGCTATGTCATAAATCATTTCTTGGCCTTTGAGATCCTGGCATCGCTGTTTGATGAATTCCCTAATCTCACTCAATTGACTTTGCATGATATTACGAGGCTCACTTATAGCAATTTGAGGTATTGATTTCGGGTATGTTGGATTAAATCGTACATTAAGAATCAATTGTAAAAATTTATCGTTATCAGTGTCCGATCGTGCTGCAAGACGTATAGAAAAGACAGGATCAGGGGCCTGGTTCCAAGCGCCTCCATCAGGAGTCAAATCGCGAAAGTCATCCATATATATGGCTTTCAGAACTTCAACCTCATTTTGTTGAATATCTCGATACTTCAACATCTCATTTGTACTAACAAAATCATATACTAATTAAGAGATCAATTAATAATACTGATTCTAAATGTCGAGCCTTGAAGTAGAGTAAATGTAAGGTTTAGTTCAAATATGTTGCTATAACAACCATGTTTACAATATATACACTTTAAGTAATTCCCAAGTGCGTAGAACCATACTTTACAACAACAACACCAAGATCACATAACATCTATTTACAATTATTTTTGCTCTGCAATGTTCAAGAAATACTCCAAATCCGATAAACAAGATAAAAGTGCTGCCAAATGGGCAATTGGATCTATACCCTCTGTAATGTTCGGCACACCTTATCCTAAAGGGTCGCGAACAGGTGCAGATTTGTCCGCTATACCTATTGCACGTCCTTCGCTGGACCATTCAGTTCTAGATGCTAATGAACCTCGTCCAATAATCAAAAGTGCATTAAAGTATGATTCTTCAAACAGCTCTCCATCTAAATCTGTTAGATTTGAGCGTCTAACACTCGATAATGATACCGCTGTTCAAAGCAATATCACCGACAATATCCCTTCGTTAGTAAGGTCTGGTCTACCCGATAATTTCCCTGGTAAACTTCCAAGCCCTGTCCGCGCTCAATCGAGCCAAAACACATTGAGACCCGCTGAAGCGAAACAAATGGTTTCAAAGCTAGAAGAGGAAGGCGCATTTAACTCCGACAGTCCACTGTCCAAGCATTCCTATATGCGACATTCAATTATGCCCACCTCTAAGGGTACAATAATGGAAGATGCAACTCCGGCTAGTTATAGTGATCCTTACTTCGAAGATTCGTCGCCCTATGAAGAGCTGCAGCAACAGCAAGAGATTAGTAATGATTGGAAGTCCAAGTTCAACGACGCCGACAGACACCGATATGAGGCGCAAGAGAAGCTAAGAGAGCTCGAGCAAGCATACAATGAAGTTGTGAACATTGCCAACGAAGAGAGGTCACGTTCAGATATGTTGCAAGCTAAATTCGATGAATCTATGAACAAGCTTGACTCTCAAACTGACATTATAGAATCTCTGAAATCTAGTCTGGCGCAGCTAAGTCACCAAGTGGAAGTTCTTAATATTCATAATGAATCACAAGCCTCAAAGGAGTCCGAATCCCCGTCTGCATCTGCATCAATTATATCGGAGCTCAAGAACTGTCATGAAATTATTCGTACACAAGATGCCAAACTTGCTGAAAAAGAGGAGCTTATCCGGCAGCTAGAAACTCAGAAATCTACAGCCAAGATCAAGCCTACTGACATTGAAGAGGATGCGCTTGTAGATATGCTTATTAAATCAGCGCATCCAACTATTCTGAAGATGAAAGAGGAAGTCAAGATTGCACGTAAAGCTGTACGACAAGCCAAGGCACAGTCTAACGAATTGAGAGATGCAAAGCGAGAACTCCTTGAGGCGAAGGAGCAAGCAGAAAAGCAGCAATTGGAGATTGTCCAGCTAAAGAGCAAATTCGCTAAAGAAAAGAAAGAAACTAGCGAGCTTATTGAGGGGTATGAGCGGACCGAAAAGCTGCTTAATTTGCAGCTGAGTGAAGCTAGACGAAATATTGCTGATTTAGAGTTAAGATGTTCTGAGTCTCAGCGAGCTGCAAGCACTAAGGCGACAACACAATTGAAACTGGAAGTGGAGAGATTGAGATCAGAATGTGAAAAGAAATCGAGAGACAATTTAGAACTACAAGAACTGAATAATAGTCTTGAGAGTCGGTGCCGGATCAAGGAGAATCAAATAGCTGATCTTGAAGTTGATTTGAGTCGGATGCAAACGACATGTAGCAATTCGCGCAAAGAAGTTGAACTACTTGAACGGCAGTTAAGCAAAATGAATAAAGTGGAAGAAAGTGAGAATTTAATGCGAAAATCAGGAATACGCATTAAAGCTCGCGAGACGTCTATGCATAACCATTATAGTCATGGGTTTGGACGTGGCGGTATACCATTTGCAGAGAAACCTGCTTTGAGTGCGAACCGACATCGACCGGTATCTAAAGAGTCAGAGATTAGTGTTGGATCGATGGAGGACAAAGAGAATAATTTCATGATTGCGTCATGAGCTAATATTAAATATTGCTTGTTATTATTATGAACGTAGCAGCGTAATATCGAATGTTCTTAAATGTAGTAGATCAAAGGTGTAACAAACCAGAGTTAACCAATAGATTTTCTAATTCAATAGTTGTGAACGTATCTTTATTACCAAGTTTATTAAATCCGATAAGTTTTAATGCCTCTTGGTGGTATTTATAGCCTACAAGGACAGGGAGTGTTTTAATGTCTAATTTCGCGACTAGAAAGGGAGCATTTTCAACAGATATCTCTATGAATTTTGATTCCCAGTGGTTTTTTGCAAGTTTATCAAGATGTTCAGAAAGAATTTTACATCTTTCAAAAGATTCAAGTTTATAATGAACAATTGTACGTTCAGAATTGATACAAGTTTGCATAAGATCCCTTTCGTTAGTGTAGTTGACTAGGGTACCATTACCTGATTCATAATATTGTTTCATTTTCTTAATTTGAGAAGCTAATTGATCTCGACGTTTTGATTCATAATTATAAATATCCTCATTAAGAAAATCATCAATTTCTTTATCACTATTTTCATCTTCAAAGGTTTGCTTGAATGTCGCGATTGGATCCATGGTAGTGTGAGGGATTGGCATTGATAAAAGCTTAAATTATGACGAAGTCAGAATGTTATTATATAAGTCAATATAATGCTGGGACCTTCTTTTTTTAACATAAATCACCTCTGTTTGATCGATTTGATCGATTTGATCGATTTTATAGGTTTTATCGATTTAATAAATTTATTGATAAGATTTTTATTATTTACTGATTACTACTTGACAATGAGTAAAGCATCAAGTAGCTTAATCATGAAGCAATACGCTGCGTTGCGTGACCCTAAAACGAAATTGGCAAGTTTCCAAGTTGAACTTAAAGATGATGATATTTACACATGGATAGTATACATATTCATGCTTGATAAGGATAGTTTTTATTATGGTGGCATATTCCGGGCTGAAATGGTATTCCCAATTGACTATCCGTTCAGCCCGCCACGGTTCCGCTTTCTTACACCTATATATCATCCGAATGTATACCCTACAGGTGAATTATGTATATCGATTTTACATAGTGGTGAAGATGAAATGTCTGGTGAGGCCGCCGCTGAACGCTGGTCTCCCGCTCAGACTGCAGAATCTGTTTTAATATCAATCCTCTCATTGCTTGAGGACCCCAATCCGAACTCTCCCGCAAACATAGACGCCGGTGTAGATTTCAGAAATAATATGGAAAGGTACAGACAGAAAGTATTTCAATCAGTCGAAAGTTCAAAGGAAACGCTGCCTGCAGGTATACAATTTCCATCAGAAGATCAAACAGTTCCTCCAGAACCTGAAACTCTCTCTGATGAGGACGACTACTGGTGGGATTCTGCTGCCGAAGACGATTACGATGAGGATTTAAGTGTGGATAACGAATAATTTATTACAATAAATATTTGACCGGCTTGTCTAATACATCGTGGTTATCATGCAGCGTTCTTCACTGCATCATCAAAAGATTCCTGCTTAAACCGTAATTGGCACCATTCACCGCACGAGATCGGCGCATACTTTGCAGGCTCAGTAGCGCTAATACATGACGGCAGCACCGAACACGTCTCGTTGAAATTGAACCCGAAAAAAAACGGCACAGAGTACCGGTCGCAGCTTGTGTCGACCGGGTAAACGCGGTGAACTGTCGATTTGAATCGGTCGTTTGTTAGCCGCATCAGGTAATCACCGATATTAACCACCAAACTGTCCTTTAACGGTGGCACAATCACCCACTCACTCTCCTTGTTCAATACCTGCAGTCCACCCGTCGCGTCCTGCCACAGCAGCGTCAGACACTGCAAATCAGTATGCGCACCGAGTCCAGCGTTCCGCGCGCTATAACGCTGGCCGGCCTGTGCAGGCTGCGCAGGATAATAGTTTAGCACGCAATCCGCGCCCGGATACGTCACTAGCTTATCAAAATAAGTCAGCGGCAGGTCCAGCGTCAGTGCAAATACTTGTATAAGCCGTCGAGACAATTCAAGGCACTGCTGCCAATACTCTATACATGCGTCCTTAAACCCAGCAATATGCGCCGTCGAGTCCCACACGAACTGTTCCCCGCGTATTTCACGCGCAATTTCATCAGGGATTTCCCGTACATCCCTATCGGTTTTCGCCGGATCAAATTGTGGATCATACCTGAACGAGAACCCTTCCTTATGGTCTAGCGACTCAGACAGACAGGCACGCTGTACGAGAGGCGGTTGCCACCCGTTGAAGTACCGCGATTGGCGGCGATTTGCTTTCTCTTTCAATTCTGCAGGCTGATTAAAGAATCGTTTAGCTGCGTCTGCGATCCGTTCGGTCGATTCTCTCGACACCCCGTGATTCACAATATAGAAGAATCCCGTTTGTGTCGCTGCAACCTTGATCTTGTCCGCCAACGCACGCAACTCCGCAATATCGCCCGTTTTCAAACATCCTACATCAATTATTGGTACCTCTTCGAGTCCACATTCCCGCGGCTCTTTGTCAGAGACGTACTTTTCCACAGGGCCGTACGACGATCGCAGTATGATAGTTGGCATGTCGAAAGGGGAGAAGACTAGGGTTGTGTCAGCACCTTGTCTCACTATCACACACCCTCCTTGTCACATACGCGCAAAATGACACCGAGACAATATGCTAAACACATTCCGTACACAATTACTAAATTACAGCATTAATCCGGTACTCGTGAAACTGCTCCTGTGCCATTGCATGCCCCCAATGGCCTCGTAGGCCTCGACCGCCGCCGAACCTTAAATCAATCACACTTTTGTACCTCCACCGAGACCCCAGAACCTTCCCTTTCCCTGCACATTAAAGACTACTCACGCCGCTTTTAAAAGTTCTTAATATAGACATTCCGCCTTTATATGCAACACGCAAGTGATCAGTTATTTACGTAGAAATAACGTAATGACAGAAACAGCTTTGGACCTTAAGAACAAGGGCAACGCTTTCCTGAAGAGCGCCAAATTTGACGATGCTATTGCCGCCTATACGGCAGCTATTGATATAGAACCATCCGCTGTGCTCTATTCTAACCGCGCACAGGCTCATATTAAGGCAGAATCATTCGGTCTCGCTATCGCCGACGCCACCCATGCCATAGAACTAGACCCCTCCTACATCAAAGGCTACTATCGGCGCGCCATCGCGAATACAGCAATCGCTAAGCACAAAGAGGCTGCTGCCGATCTGAAAAAGGTCATTGAAAAGGTTCCTGGTGACCGCGACGCCCGTGCTAAGTATGAATCATGCAAGCGCATGGCTAAGCGCCAGGCTTTCGAGAAAGCAATCGAGGTCGCAGATGAACCATTGCTTATAGATTCGCTCGATATGTCGACGCTAACGGTCGGCAAAGATTACGACGGCATACGATTAGAAATAGACGAAACTGGTGCTGCCGTAATGACTCCAGAATTCATCACTGACATGATTGAACGGTTTAAATCAGGCAAAAGGATACACAAGGTATACGTGTATGCAATAGTCATAGCTGTCGCAAGAATAATGCGTCAGTCGCCGCCTATGGTCGAGCCATCAATACCTCCAGGAACCCACATAACCGTGTGCGGTGACACACATGGCCAGTTCTTTGACCTGTTAGAGATATTTGCCCGTGGAGGTGCCCCGTCCGAATCGCACATGTATCTCTTCAATGGAGACTTCGTGGACCGCGGCTCTTGGTCAACAGAAGTCGCTCTGCTGCTTTACTCCTACAAGCTCTTGTATCCAGATCACTTTTTCCTGAACCGCGGAAACCACGAGACCGACGACATGAACAAGGTGTACGGATTTGAGGGAGAATGCATCCAGAAATACGGCGATAAGGTCTTCAAACTGTTCTCGGAATCGTTCTCCTTGATGCCCCTCGCAACGCTCATAGGTTCGTCTTACTTAGTCCTTCATGGCGGTCTGTTCTCGGACGACAACGTCACCTTGGACGATATCAGGAAGATCAACCGGTTTGCTAGCAAACAGCCTGGCACGTCAGGCTTGATTATGGAGATGTTATGGACTGATCCACAACCTGAGCCCGGACGTGGACCTTCCAAACGTGGCGTAGGCATTCAGTTCGGGCCTGATGTTACAGAGAAGTTCTGCAATGCTAACGGTCTCAAAGCCATTATCCGATCACACGAAGTCCGCATGGGAGGATACGAAATTGAACATAATGGAAAACTCATAACCGTGTTCTCTGCGCCTAACTACTGTGATATGCAAGGAAACAAGGGTGCCTACATAAATATAGGGCCTGAATTGGAACTTGACTTCCACACTTTCGAAGCCGTTCCGCATCCTGACATTAAACCTATGGCCTATGCCAACAGCCTCATGTCATAGGTGCACGACAAAAGAGATGACTGTAACGTACCCATAATGTCTTAGATTCACTTTAGTTCATTCATTTATTGATTCATTAATCAATAATACTCTGCACGTAATCTCCACCTTTGACAACAGAAAGTCCAGCTTCCTCACCAGACACTGTACTACTATACCCACTAAATGCAGCTCTCATTATCGGATACACCGATCGAGGCACACGGATCCAAGCATTGTAAGGATCGATTTTTAACATATCGATTGGCACAGCTTCACCTGAAGTTCCATAGAACTGTTTGGCCGCTGCTTTCAAGAGCAGGAACCAAGACGACTCATCTGGACACGCCACGGTACTGCGCAAATGCATATACCCGAAATCACTCGGTATGAGCATCTCGAACGCACACTGCAAATAAAACTTCACAAAATGGCGTCGACTTGCACGTAAATTGATCACAATGCCAAAAATATATTCAACTTAAAGGTAGACATTAAACTTTCAGAGTTTGTCTCTGTTGATGGTCGGCATAGCAACCATCACCGCTTCTACTAGATAAGTAGGAGAAATCCCCGCCTACACACTTTCTACTGTATACACTCACTGTATAGCGCACTATCAGGTAAGTTCATAATAGTGAAAGGAGCCCCCGCCCAACCCAAGGTATGGCAGCGTATTAGCGACGGTGTGTATTTTGACGGCGAACAGCTGCACATAAGTATTTTACAGATTTGTATGCATATTATCCATTCGAAATGACCAATTGAACAATATAGGTTCTATTTTTTTCTTGTTTAAGTGGCTAATTTGTTGGTTTCAGTTGTGTTGTTTACCACCATTAAGCCTGACAGCGCTTTCGACTGTGTCCCAAAACACTACTAAGAATCGTCCATATCACTAGCTCGCGAACTACACCCTATTTGTTCCAGTTTCTTCGTCTCTACAGTCTATACAATGCAAAATTGCACAGGACACTGTTCCTCAGTTGTGTTGTTATTTTAGCGCCTGTCGCTGTTTCTTGAATTGAGGGGTGTCGGTAAGAACTGCTGTCTCCCCCTAGCTCCAATAGCGCAGAAACGGTTGCTAATGCAAACATTAGTTTTCAGCCAGTGCCCCTACTTTTGTAACCCTCCACCCTTGAGATGATATACGGTTCTAGCCGTATTTACGATCGATGCCTTGCTTTTACCTATTGGCTGAGCCGTTTAAGCTTATATTACTTTACTAAGCGATATACATTCGCTATTGGCTTATATTCGTTTACGATCATCTCGAGAGCGGTTGCATCAAACTTTAATGACGTTTTACTTTACCACGTCCCAGATCGCGCTTTGTTTATTGTTGCAGCGCGTAGTCGCTCTGCCCTCTTGACACACACAGACACCTTTCGCATTTTCACATATCCTATTGTTCCCGCATACTAACACCTTTTAGTCACTTTCGAAACTACTAAAAATGCCTAAAGACGAAACTAAAAGACCCAGAGACCGCAAGAAAAAGGACCCTAATGCTCCCAAGCGTGCCATGTCCGCCTACATGTTCTTTGCCAACGAGCAGCGCGAAACCGTTCGCGAAGAGAACCCCGGTATCGCTTTCGGCCAGGTTGGAAAAGTTCTCGGCGAAAAGTGGAGAGCTTTATCTACCGAAGAAAAGGCCCCCTACGAAAAAATGGCTCAAGACGACAAAAAGCGCTACGAGGCTGACAAGGCTAAGTACAACGGTACCGTTTAACGAAACCAATGCTGGTGAGAGATAGTTGTTCCATGTTCTATTTCTACTACTTATTACCTCAGCATTTTCTTTCAGTGTACCCACTGCTTATTGCCTTCATACTAATCTCCTAGCTTGACCAGCCTGTACAATTAGCCTATATGTTTTTTTGTTATCTATATGTTATATCGTAAATTCGTCGTAATTGGCAACTTCGTGTACATGCAGTTGCAATAGTCATAGAAATGTTAATAAACGTATACGTCTATTCCTCAAGTCAGTTTTACCGATCCATTTTTCTCCTCTGAAGCTTCTAATAAATACCATCGAACACCGTCGCTCAGTTCCATAGGATTCAGCGATTTGGGGTCATTTACGTCGACAACATGTTCTTCTATCGCCGTAATGCGACCTAATAACCAGTCACGCGATCCTAGCCCAAACTGTTCATTCTCACTCAAGAAATAGTGTGGTGCTCCAATATTGAATGCTGCCCATGGTTTGGCGCTCAATGTTGAATTGTCCTGTCTACGAGCATTCGATCTAGTTGGCAAAAATAATGCAAGATCCCCAACTTTGAACGCCCGAAATGCAATGCGATTCCCAAGTTGATTGGTCAGACGTGAAGACTTCTCCTTATAATATTTGGCTTCCTTCTGCCAACGCCTGGCCAATGCCTCTAATGCCTTTATCCGCTTGCTAATAGCGTCAGCAGCAGCATCAATATAGATTTCAGATTTGCCTAAAAATGCCTCAAAATTGGCATTCTCAATTTGCAACAGCTCAGTTACTTCAATTGTCTTAGATTCTGGATAAATCCATGTCGTGAACTCTTCAGATTCTTCCAGCGGGGCGCTTCCAGAGACTTCCAAATCGTGCGAATCGTTCTCTATCGACTGCTCGCCTTCCTTTAGGCTATCGGAACCTTCAGCCGTATCAGAAGAGTGTCGATGCTTGACTCTCTCAAAAGTTAGCGATCCGTCTTTGTAAACTTCTTTCAAGCCCGCAGACCGCAACAACGCCCGAATTTTGCCCCTTGTATCCCATAGCCTCTTGGACAATGTATCTGCCTTTTGAGTGCGCGATTCAAGGACTTCTTGCTTACATAAATATCCGCCAGTCTCATTAGCAGTCAGTGACGCTGACCGTTCTATGTTGTGTGATGAGTTGAGTTCAAGAGACATGTTTTGGAACCTAGTCACTAGTGCTGACTTATGAAGAAGGTCTTCTAATCGACGGACCCGCTGTTCATACATCGCCACTTTCTCATTTAGTTTTGTCACAGTTTCATCGGGGCTGTCATTAACAGTAGAAGACGTTAGCAACCCTGAGCCAGGTTGTTCCAGAGTACGAGATCCAATAGCGCCAGATTTGAAAGTTTTATCACCAGTTGCAGGATCTGCTAACATTAATTTAAATGTTTCTATCTCCTTCTCTGTATCTGCAAACAAACGCTTCAAGCTATCGATCTCGGATTCATTGTAGTTCGACTCTTCCAGAGATTTCATGTATTGTGTAAAAGAGTGATACACTCCAGTTGCAGGCACGACATTAGACGCCAAAACAGAGCCTGTGGGAAACTCGTCAAATCCTTCAGGTATAAATTCCATTATTCGAGGATACAGCATCGATCCAGCAAAAGAAAGCTCGGAATGCATGAAATTGTCCCTTCTAACTTGTTCTTTGCTGATAACTGTATTGTAAGTAGCAGATACACGAGACAAGGCCCGACTATTTTCAATATTCCATTCTTTCCGTCTGATAATTTCAATTAGAATCTTGCCGTAGAGAGTTGGCAAGGTGTCCAGTTCAACTATTTGGGTAGTGATATCTTCGAGCATACGCTGGTCAGTTTCTGCTGTAGATATTAGTTTTTTTAGCGGGACCATACTGGACTGGTAAGTAGCGACTTTATTGAGAACAATAGAAGAGACTTTCCTGGATTTAATGTAGGTACCTTCGAAGGCGGAGTAGCGTTGGTTCAAGAAATCGGTCATTACTGATGTAAGCTGCGGTAGTGTAGCCTGCAGAAGGGAATCGATTGATCGATTTTCCGAGCCGGAAGATCGCTTAAATGAACGTATTTCCTTCTCTACGTTATTCGATAAAAGCCGCACGCTGTCCAAGAAACCTTCTGACGTAGAATGAGTCAGTTTAAGGTCACTGACGGTGGGGAAATCGTTAGCTGCGTGTTGAACAGTTTGTGTCGATTGTTTCAAAGAGTCAATATGTGTTTTCAGTGTATTCAAGGTTTCTCTGAGCCCCTGATTGAGCCGTTCGCCGTTTGATCCAAGACTCTCTATATCGGCTGCGGTGACTATTGCGGAGAAGTTGGAGTAAGATGGATTGGGCAACTGGATATGAGAGAGATAATGTATTGTTTGACGCCAATTATGATCAAAGAGCGTATTGTTAAGTTTCTGTGAGTTGCTGAGACACTTTGTGTATCTTTTAATAAAACTATTGGAGAGTCTTGTGAGGTGATCAATCGCAGCTAGAGCAGCACGTCGCATTGTCTCTGAACGGATCAAAGCTTCTTCAATTGCAGTATGAGTTTCTTCGGCAATATTCAGCTGCGATGCAACAAAATTTTCAAGGACATCAAGTTTCGACAAAGATGTGTTCGATATCACGATTTGGTAATCCTGATGAAGACTAGTGAGATTGTCCTTGACATTAGCCGCCACATCAGTGGCAATACGGGTAACTGTTTCAGGAGTCTCTATACTAGCAAACGTCAATCTGTCATAAACGAAAATTACAGAGTCGTTTTCAAGCTGAGCAAAGTCAATTGTATGTGCAGTTGTAGTAAGCAGTAGCTGTCGGTCTTGTGGGATCTGGAAAACTGTATCTATGTGCCGTTGAAGATCATGGATACTATAGGTTAGTATATAGGTTACGAAATCATTTTATAAGAGACTTACTTATTCAATGTAATTATATCAATGTCTGTGCTAGAGCCTGTATGGGCATGCTGGACAATTACCATTGATGGGGCGACTTAGGTAAGTGGTGAAGGTCAAAGTGATGATGGGGGCAAACTTTAAATATAGCCAATAATAGTCTGAATTCTGCGCCAGGGCCCATATTAAATATTAGAAGAGGTTCTTTTCAAGGACAATATCAAGATTGAAATCTTGATCGTATTGTGATTTCGATAAACCACAAAGTGGACGAATACATGTAGATACTGCACCGGCGAATACTGAGGCAACAATTGCGCTTAATGAATTGCCTGTTTGCGTGAAATCCGGATATGCATTCACTTCTAACAGCCATGGTTTAAATCTGTCATCTATAATGAAATCAAGCCCATAGAACTCAAAACAATTAGGTAAAGGTTGAAAACTCATCCGATCAGCTGCTAGTGCCGCTTCAAATACCTCCTTAACAATCACTTTGATTTGCTCATATAGGTGTACCTTCTTGTCCGGAGAGATTTCTAGTCCACTGAACTCTCGCACAGAGTCTACTGGGTTCTCCTGAAGACATGTATTCGTGAGATGCGAAGCCAGATTGTAAATATTCTGGGCATCATAGCGGTCACCAGCAAAAAGAGCAAGAATTCGTTTGCCAACATACACCGTAATCGCTCCACTGCAAACAACATACACACGTAAATGAAATTTCCGATTGTCTAAAAGCAAAGGATTCGTAATGTACTTCTGTACAATGAAATGTCGCAGATGCGAAATCACAATCCCATTATTGCTGTCGTTCTCGCCGTCATCATCGTCTTCGCTATCATTCTCTTCTTCAAAAGTATCAAATATACCCTGCAGTTGTTCAATAGTCGAAAAAATACGGATCCCCTGGCCCTTGTCGCTCATGCTGGGTTTCAAAATCCACTGACACTTCTCATTATCGATAGCATACCTAAGCTCGTAAGCGTCGTCAAGTGCATCATCTAGAAACTCGGCATAATCGACTTCCAGATTATACGTCTCTGGGAACGAGCTTGCAAGCAAACTATCAGGATTCTTCGCAGAGTATAGTGCTACACAGTTAGCCAGATAGTTTTTCCGTATCAGTGCTTTCCGGTATACATACGAACAGGCAATATAGTGCTGATCCGAAATAATCCGATCAAAGTCCAGTTGCTCGTACTCAGCTATATGCACAAAATAATCACAATTTTTATCACTGGTCAATTCTGCTTCAGGTAAATATCGCGTAATCGCTTCAGTCATGTGCGTGCCAATGTATGAAGAATGAGGGTAATCTATACAGACATGTATGGGATTACTACTCCTGTTAAAATCAGTTATCCATATTCGTACGTCAAACAAATATCAGTTTCGCACTTACAGTTTTATCTCGCCGCGAATATTCACAGACTTGTAGACGGCTTTAAGGGGAGTGACGCTAGAAATGTTAGTAAACCACAAAAAAGCCCCAAAAAAAAAGAGCTTGAAACCACATTCACGAAGAATGTAATATCAATTAAAAGAATAATAAAACTTACCTTATTATATTGTTCGCAACAGCCCAGCCGTCATTACCAGGCTCAGATTCCTCAACACTCTGGTAAACTGCATGAAATCGCGGACGCCACTTAAATTGGACCTTTCCAGCAAAAGAAGATGACTCTGGTACATCCTCAAGTTCAGCAGCAGCCCTTTCTTCTTCAGAAATCTTCTCACCAGGATGTACCGGCTCAAAGCAAGAGCCCCATCTATTTTCTAGTATATCTGTGTACATAGCCTTCGGTAGACCCACAGTGTTCGGTCCAAACGCCGACAACGGCACGTTCACTGAATAGAGATCTACCGAGTTATCGTTAGGCCACAATTTGAGAAGCTCTTTGACAACTTTGACCGAAGCGTCTGCGGCTCTCATAACAGCACTCGTAACAAGTTCTCGCGTGTCAAACGCAAACGAGATTCCTATGCCCTTCACACTAGACAAAGCCGCTTCCATAGCTGCACCGACAGTTCCAGATGACATTATAAATAGAGCTGTTGAGTTCCTTCCAAAATTAGGACCTGATATCACAAGATCGACGGGCGGTTTCTGCGGAAACAAGTGATGAATAC
Organism: Tortispora ganteri; assembly: GCA_030573865.1. Taxonomy (NCBI): domain Eukaryota; kingdom Fungi; phylum Ascomycota; class Trigonopsidomycetes; order Trigonopsidales; family Trigonopsidaceae; genus Tortispora; species Tortispora ganteri. The sequence goes on from JAJMEA010000145.1 coordinate 32,185, forward strand.
CTATATTAGTGCATGTCGCTGGAGTACCATCAAGCAGCGCCCATTCGTTCTCATTATTGGTAGGTGCATCGTAAGGTCCTTCATAATCAAAATTAAAAGGATCGTCCGAAACTGTTATATACTGTGCCGTAATCGTCTGCCCAATCATATGCGCTTTTCCTATCCACGACCGTTGCACGTGCGGTACTGCTACACTGATCGTCCAGTCAGTATTCTCCTTCAGTGACTTCACAAGCGCCATCACATAAGGCGAAGAGTGGTCGCTAGGCGGCCCATCGTCATTCGTAACCTGCAATTAGAATCATGCCCGCAAATTTTTTTATTATCTTTACTTACAAGTACATGCATCTTGGGTGATGGTAAAAGCTAAATGCTGGTGGTGTAGGCGCCATTGGGCGCATTGCGTTGCGAGAATCTCGAAACCTAATACCCCCTCTCCCCCCACCCCCCACCACACCCCTAAAGAATTACAGATGGTTCTCATAATACAATTGCAAAAGAAACTAAACAATAGATGAAGGATTGCGTTCGTGTCCACCTGCTCTTCGCTTGAAAAAATTAACAAACCTTCGCGCGGTGTCGGAACTGGAATATACGGAAGATGTATCCACCACCTTCTTAGCATACGCCGACTCATTGATCTTGTTCTGCACAGGGTTAAGCGGCTCAATTGGCGATCGCACACTAGTGGCCGTGTATGACCGCGTGTGTCCCGTTTGCCGTGCTAAATTCGCTATCTCGCTCGGAGTAGGAATATACGACATCCGTTTCCTGTGATCCATATTGGCTCGACCTCCTCGTCGAGTCGGTGATACGTTCCTGCTTCCAGAAGGAGCCCCGCCCGTCTTTGAAATAACAGGACCCGCTCCAAACCCAAACAAAGAACTCAGACGTCGCCTAGTACTCTCCGACTTCTTAATTCCAGATGTAGACGGCGCAGGGATATGCGATCGCGCCTTAGGTTCATTCTCAAGTTCTATTGAATCTGTCATATTAACATCAGTAGAACTAGCTGTTGCTACTTCGACCTTGACCTCTTCAACTGCAGGAGCAAGTTCAGCACGCTCGGCGCGTACGGCACGTTCGGCAGATTCCATTATAGGTGCTGATGACAGAACAGGCGAAGTGCTGGACTGGCGTGACGAAACAGAGCTGTTGCGGTGCAAATTAGCAACAACGTTTTCCTGTGAACCAACAAGTTGTCCTCCAACAGGAGGCTCCGTAGAAAGGCCAACTGATGCAACAGGAGGACAAAGTTGAATAGAGTTGGATCTCGTTATTTGTCCACTATTAGCGCCTCCTGCCGACGATACAGAATTCGTCGATTGATGTCCTGATTCTGACGCTACAGGAGTTGACTCTTTAGTGATTCCCATTTGCGCTAACATTTGCTCGTAATTCACAGTATACGTGGGCTGATAAGAAGTTGGTCGAGGACGACGAGCACCTGGTAAGCGTGTGTTCCTAGTAGTAGGTTTAGGAGGCTGTGCAAATTGACCGTGGTTAGCGGTTGTTCCTGCGCTCGAGTATGATCGAGCGTTTCCTCTCCGTTGAGACACTTCCCATTGAGCAGGAATTTCCGTTGCTGGGAATTGTGAAGATGCATTGCGTGCGTGCGTAGGAACATTGAGCTGCCTAAGATCTTCGGCTGGGAATGCATTTGATCCTTGGGTGAATCGTTCTCTGAAATGTTCCACATACATCGACTGTGGACGATAACCAGCAGTAGCCGATAAAGAAGCTGAACGGTTAATTCCAATGCTGGACGGTGGAATTATAGCACTGGAAGCTCGAGAATGAGCGCTACCAGTGGGAACTGTTAACGGTGTGACAGAACCAGCCGCAACCTTGTTTGCAGTTTTGGCGGCCATCTTGACTTCCCATTCTGATGATGACACTTGTAAGAAGTGATAATGAGGCAAAAGCCAGGAATGTGCTTTGACTTCGTTCATATCAGCGCGTTTCAATGGATCAGGAACAAGGATCTTGCGGAGCAGATCGCGTGGCATTGGATTGATATACTCTGGAAAAGTCAGAGGGGTTGTGGTGATGTAGTTATAAAGAAGTGCTATATTATCACCATCAGGGTTATTTGGATCATCATCAAAAGGTAAATAACCTGCAAGCATGGCATATAGAATGACACCGAGAGACCAAATGTCGACTTTGCGACCTGCATATTTTGAATCGGAGACGACCAGTTCAGGTGCAGCATAGCACGGAGACCCGCAAGAAGTCGACATTAATTCTGAGTCATTAAAGCCAGCTTCTACTTCTTTGTAGTTGAAGAGGTTTGCGAATCCGAAATCAGTGACGAGAACGTTCTTGTGCTTGTCGAGCAGGATATTTTCAAGTTTGAGGTCTCTGTGAACCACACCTCTAGAATGCAAATAGTCCACGGCTGAAACTAACTGAGAAAAGAGTCTGCAGGCAACCGGGTCTTTTAGATAACGATGCGAAAGTATATATTCGAATAGTTCACCGCCAGAAGCATATTCGAGAACTATGCCGATATATCTTTCTGACTGCATGACTTCGACTAGATGGATGACGTTTGGATGATGAACGAGTTTCAAGACCTTTATTTCTCGGTGGACTTTTGCTTCACGCACGGATCGAGGCGGAATGGTTTCTTTCTTGATAAATTTTATCGCGACTTGTTCTGGTGCTGGACCTCTGAGTGTCTGGAGATCATTATTGGCAGACATGGGTTTGCGGAAACCGAGCTTGACTTTGCCAAACTCGCCTTCACCTAAAGTGTTGCCTAAAATGTAGTTGCCGAAGCGTGCTTCATGGCGCACAGACGCGGTGCTTGGACCTCTTGCATGTCTAGATTGATGCGTGATGCCTAGGGGTTGCGACATGTTTTCGAGAGACAGATTTTGATCAGATGAAACAGAATAAAAATGCGGAAATGCTAACCTATAAAAGGGAGGTATTAGGCGTTTAAAAGAGAGTCGTATTCGTGAAGGAGAAAATACTTAAGGCAATAAATGTTGACTCGTTCAGGTAAACAGTGGAGCCCGACAACAAGAACAAGACGATGAAGAGTGGAGGTTAGGGCCCTTAATAAAAAAAAAATTACTTTTCTAATTTCGGCCTAATGAGTACAGTAAACCGAGAGACAAGTATGCGACTGTTTTATGCAAGTTTCAGGGAAATAACGGGTACACTGAGAATCGACCGCGGGTAGGTTTCAGAATACACGAGGAGAGATTTAGGTGGGTTTATTTGCTTCAATTGTAGCAAATTAGAGATTAAAAAAATGATCCAGTATTACGATCGACAAGCCGAACGTTTTACTGACAATTAGTGTCCAATCAAAGATGTAAGAAAGGAAAGACCCTTGTTTATTAACGGATTAAAGGTTGACTAAAAGGATATGTGTGTATGTGCCTTTTGTTTACGTTAAGGTTGACTGAGGTATGCAAAACCTTAATTTCAATACGACACTCTCGTCTGTTGGCATTCCCGATTTTTGCCTAGCAACAGTGTTGATTAGTGAGATTCATCGGTAACATTAGGGTAAGGGGTGTAAATGTCTCTGTTAGAGGGGATCCTGGCGGAGTTTGTGAATCTCATTAAAGGAGGCATACAGCGGTTAATAACTGCTAAATAAGGAATATTGTGTATCTCTAGTTGTCTATGGATTAGCTAAGATGTAGGAATTTTTTTTTGCGATTGAAGCAACGGCATACCGGCCGTAGTCCGACGCTACGATGAGTTGCGTAGGTCGGTGGTCGGCTAGTACCCCGCGATGCGTGGAATAGAGTGCCTGTGATTGGTCAAAATATTTGTACAGAGAACCTCTGTAGGCTATATATATAGGCAGCCAGACATTGACGACATAATCGATAATCAGACAAAAAGACGGATCGGGAAGGTCTACAGAAGAAGTCTGCATTTTAAGAGTCGATTTAACAGTATAATGACTATGTTACGAAATGTGTTAAAATCGGTTCCCCTGATTAGACCCTCTTTATCTATCAGCCTGCAAGCACGAGTATCAATACATTCTCTCCAGCGGGTGCCTTTCAAGGCGCGATTCTACTCCGATATTACTCCAGAAGAACGAGAGATTTTAAATGAGCCTAGAGAAAGTGATGAAGTTGATCTATGTATTGTCGGTGCTGGTCCTGCTGGTCTAGCAGCCGCTATCCGGGCGAAACAGCTTGAAGCTGAATCAGGCAAAGAAATACGTGTGATCGTTTTAGAGAAAGCAGCTGAAGTTGGTCTTCATATTTTATCTGGCGCTGTAGTTGAGCCTCGCGCTTTAAACGAGCTGTTACCTGACTGGCAGGATAATCCGCCAGAGCCTTTCACTGCAGTGACAAGCTCGGGCATGAAATATTTAACGAAAAAGATGGCGCTTCCATGTCCTGAACCGCCACCTATGCACAACAGCGGCAATTATATCACATCCTTGAGCAATTATGTCAAATGGCTTGGCGAAAAAGCTGAAGAGCTCGGTGTTGAAATATATCCTGGGTTCTCTGTCAACGAGATCCTGTACGACGATCAAGGCGCTGTAGTGGGAATCGCGACCAACGATATGGGCATTACGAAAGAGGGAAAGCCTAAAGATTCGTTTGCACGCGGTATGGAATTCCGATCCAAGATTACTATGTTCGCTGAAGGTTGCCACGGGTCTTTGTCCAAACAGGTTATCTCTAAGTACAATCTGCGCAAGAATTGCGATCCGCAAACCTACGGTATAGGACTTAAGGAAGTATGGGAGATTGATCCTGAAAAGTTTGAAAAGGGCAAAGTTGTTCATTCTATGGGTTATCCATTGGATTTGGAGACATACGGCGGTGGATTTATGTACCATTTTGGCGAAAATATGGTCTCTGTGGGTCTTGTAGTTGGATTAGACTACAAGAATCCATGGATCTCACCGTACCAAGAGTTTCAACGAATGAAACATCATCCATTGTATTCATCAGTTCTAGAAGGCGGTAAATGTCTTTCGTATGGTGCGCGCGCTCTAATTGAAGGTGGGTTCCAGTCGATACCACAACTTATTTTCCCTGGAGGTGCTCTGATTGGCGATTCTGCTGGGTTTATGAACGTGCCAAAAATTAAAGGATCGCATACTGCTATGAAGAGTGGTATGCTTGCTGCAGAGGCTGCATTTGATGCGCTCACTGCCGAGACCAGCAATCAGTCACCTATTGTGCTGTACACCTACCCGGAGAAACTGAGATCATCTTGGGTATGGGAGGAATTAAAGGCAGTACGCAACGTACGTGCGTCATTCCATAGTCCACTGAAGAATATTGGAGGAATTATTTACTCAGGCATCGACACTCTACTGCTAAAAGGCCGCGTCCCGTGGACGTTCCATCATCCTTGTACAGATGCAGAGTCCACTGGAACTGCCGACAAGTACAAGAAAATAGAATATCCGAAACCTGACGGTAAAATAAGTTTTGATATTATGACTTCTGTGTCTCGCACAGGAACTATGCATGACGAAGACGAGCCTGTTCATTTGCGCGTGAAAGACTGGGAGGCACATACTGAGGCAGCATACCCTAAATACAAGGGCGTTGAGCAGCGATTTTGTCCTGCCGGAGTTTACGAGTATGTGGAAGATGAATCAAAACCGCTTGGTGTCAGGTTTCAAATCAATTCACAGAATTGTATTCACTGCAAGACTTGCGATATCAAGGTACCAACACAGGATATCAATTGGACATGCCCCGAAGGAGGAGATGGTCCTAAATATTTCATGACCTAGTCTTTTTTTTTGCATTGGCAATTGACTTAATGTTTCCCTTCTTCATTATACATTATTAACGACCAACGGGGATGTTTTGTAGTGTCAATCTAACTATTACCCCACCCCATCATGGAACCTAACTTTCGACAAAAAACAACAGTATGGACGAATTCATCCCTACAAGAAAATTAGATGAAATATACTCTAAATCTGCATTAAATCGTATTAAAAAAAGATACGATAATGTTATTTCATCATTTAAACGACAATTTGGTAATGAACCTGATGTCATTTTAAGATCTCCTGGCCGCGTCAACCTCATAGGAGATCATATTGACTATATGGACTATTCAGTTTTCCCTATGGCTATTGAACCTGATATTATTATGGCATATCGTACTACAGATACTAAAACTATTGAACTTTTTAACACAAACCCGGAATTTGATGCGATAAATATCGATCTTAACGACAAAGAACTCATAATGGGCCCTCCACATTGGAGCAATTACTTCATCGCTGGTCATATCGTCGCGCACCAATATATGGTTAGTAAAAATACACTAAAACTCACTGGATTACAAGTCTGCGTCGATGGTGAAGTGCCCGCACGATCCGGTCTATCATCGAGTGCCGCTTTTGTTTGTTGTGCCTGTCTTGTAGTACTAAACGCGGGCAACGTCTCTGTTACCAAACGTCAACTCACAGAACTTTCTATACAATGCGAAAAACACGTCGGTGTCAATTCTGGTGGAATGGACCAGGCAGCTTCTGTTAATGGTCTCAAAGATCATGCTCTGCTCGTCGACTTCCATCCGATCAACGTTACCCCATTGAAACTTCCCGATTGCGCAGTTGTTATTGCTCATTCGCTAGTCGTTGCTGATAAGCTCGAGTCCGCTCCCCGCAATTACAACCTACGTGTCGCTGAAGACTCAATAGCTGCTGCAGCTCTTGCTCATTACCTCGACGTCAATGTCCCATACGACAACATCATCGGGTGTCCATCCTTAAGAGCAGTCGAACTTGCTCACTTCAAGACACCCGCAAAATCCACCGAGGAACAGATCCAGCGTTTGACTAATATGGAAGAAATTTGCGCTAAACTTTTCCCACATGATGGCTGTACTGACGAACAGGCTGCTCACTTTTGCGGTATTTCCGTTGATCAGCTCAAGGCCACTTTTATGAAATCAAAGCTCGAGTACACCAAATTAAACCTCTACAAGCGGTCTGTTCACGTTTTTGCCGAAGCGAAAAGAGTGCTTCAATTCTTTCATGAACTCTCTACAACCGCGCGACTCGAAGTTCTAGGCCAGCTCATGAACGAATCGCAGGAATCTAGTCGCACAATGGTCTGCAACTCTTGTCCGGAAGTCGACCACCTGTGCGCAATCGCGAAAGAAGCTGGCTCACTCGGTTCTCGCGTCACAGGTGCCGGATTTGGTGGTTGCACAGTTCATCTACTACCGAACGATGACTCCGCAGTCGAAAAGCTCATTAAAGCTTTCAAACACAAGTACTACGCTGTCTATTACCCGAATATTGACGAGAAAACGCTTTCCGAATCGATAATTGAGTCTCGTCCTTCTTCTGGTACCGCGTTCGTCACGTTTTGACAACCTTAGTTTGTATATAATATATATTAATTTCTACTCTGTGCTGAACACGTAGAAAGAGCGCACGCAGATGAAACTTATCTTACATTAGAACGCCGCATTCTCGAAAAATGATAACGCAGACAGTCGTGCTTCAATAAGTTTGCGCACAGTTTCCAGACACTGTGGATTGATCGATCCTCGTATAACGTTCATCCATACTTCGTTATTTATATTGAACGGTATAGAATCAACGCGGTGTGGCATGGTCTCTGTTAGGCGACAACAGTATGTGTCAACTCTCTGTAAAAACGACAAGTAGCATGCTGCATTGTTCTCTGACATTGAAAGCTGTAAAAACTTTTGCTCAGTTAAATCTACCGAGTTCTGGATATAGTACAAGCCAACAAATATATCCTTCGACGGCGTTAGGTATGGTATCGCTATGATTTTCAATAGTTTCGCAAATATGCACGCATATGTCGTAAATATGAGTGTACTGCACATAGGATACAGTAATATATTAGAAAATTTGCGAGCGTGCTTAGCCATAAAATCTTCCAGCACATCTCCAATCAATGACGCACGTTCAACGATCTCAAGTTCACTAGATGGAGGGCCCGCAACATAACTGAAATACAAATCGTTCCATGCTTCGTTAGCTATGGGATTGAAAAACAAACTGAAATAACATTCTCCATTATACCATAGCCAATTCAGCATATTAGGGCACTGAGAACGAACAGAACCTATCCAGAGTGCCCAGGAAATTACACATGGCAGTGATGGAGTCTTCAAGTGCCGTGCAGAACGAGAAACTAACCTATCGTCAGGAAAAAGCATGTAGTATCCAATTAATGCAAAACAATAAGAATAGACTGTACGCATTATCCGCAGCACAGTGTGTTCGCGCGGGCTACCAGTAGTAGCAGCACGCTTATGTGTATTCATACGGTCTGGAATGTATCCTTCAAGAAACTCTTTCATCTCCAAAGGGTATAGAGCTATCGTACGACATAGATACGTTGTATCTAGTATCTTCTCTGCCCTTCTGTGAAGCATTCTTCTGTTCAAGCCCGTAGTTACGTACCGGAACCTTGCGAACTCCTGCGCTTTCTCGGCAGCACTAAATATCCAGCTCAGAATTTGTCGTTCGCGATGCATTCGATTAGAAACAGGTATAGTAAAATCCATAGTACAATGGCACTGGCTTTTTGTTATATCGCAGTAAGTCCCTGGATGCGGCAGTAGTTGCAGGTTATCCATACCGTCAAGCGGCCGCAATCCTGGTGTAACATAGCTTATACTTCCTTTGTGGGTTATATAATCAAAGCAGTCAATAAACTTGCAGTCAAAAAAAGAAGGCAGCGGCACCGTCCTGTATCTAGCCGACGCCAATGCTACCTGGTACTGGTCCCATGCGTAGAATCCGCCAGCGAGCTTCTGCCATATCGATGGACATGACAAACTTGATTGGATTAGTTGATTATTAGTTCGCCGGTATGCAATATCTACAATTGCTGCCGGGAGATACATTGCAATTGAAATAACCAATTCAGCCGGAAACCGTGCCATCCTGATGGCAATATAGCTAGCAGATGCTTCTGGGAGGGCATTCTTAGCTTGTTTAAATTCGGAGGGCAAAATGATACTCGATTCAGATAATGTGTTGTCTGAGAAATCAGATTCTACATCCAGCTCTATTCCTGTATCCGAGGACTGTTCCGAATCAGCAAGCAACCGCCGAGAAGTGGCAGAAAGCATATGCGTGTAAGTCAAGTCATGGTGTTCAACGAAATATGAGGACATTACCTAAAGTCATGATGCACAATTGGCGCGTAAAACGGTAATATTTATACACTCCATTTCAAGCCTTTAGGGCTTGGTCAATGTCATGTATAAGGGTGTACAGCATGAGACGGATGGTACCGTTTCGCAAACGGTACAACTTAGTACACGGCTAGAACCAGCTGACATGATCGCCGCGATCAATTGAATCCAAGTATATGTCACAAAATACTATATACTCTCAATGATAAAAAATTTTGACAAAATAAAAACAAAAATCAAGAGGACTTGAATATTTGACAGCAAAATAGGGTCCTGTTATAGATAAACGAGGGCACAGGTTGATATTGGTAATTTCGTGTTTTCGTTGCTATAGTAACTTTTGGATTTTCTTGCTGAAATATTTGTTGCCTTCTCCAGCTGTCGATACTCCTCCGCTAAGATCAGTTACTTTGAGAGCTGAGCACATTCGAAATTCAGATAATTGTAAATAGCCTTTACCTGCGTAGTTTATTTGTGAAGTTAAGCTGATTCTGTGTGAAGAGTAAAGATGCTAAGGTTGAGCAGTCGAAATGTGTGTGTGCCTAAAGCTGTCGCACAATTAACAGGACAAGTGCGACAAAAAAGTGCACGGACAGGCAGCCGAGGCAGCCGAAGCGGCACGATTCAGGCCGATCAAAGAGTGTTGTCGCAGTTGTATGCGCTGTCAGGACATCGGAAACTTCCTAAAGTTCTGAACTACAGCCCAGAGGACCTTGTGAAGCACAACGTTATACATCGTGCGTGGATGTTTCACAAGAGCGAACAAAGGCGTGCAAGAGAGAATGCACTTAAAGTACAGTACGAGTGTATGAAAGAGGCGTGCGACGATTTAGAGCAGGTGAATGCAGAATTGTTCAAAAAAGCGACTACCCGGCCGCGGACAGTCCGATTTCCGCGCGAAATCCGCATTCCAACCGAAACGCCACCGAACGTTCCATGGGACAGCAACTGGAAAAGGAGCAGTGAAACTTAGGAATAATGAGTAACGGAGATATATAAAAAAACATTACCACATGTAGTTTGTGTAACGGTCATAACATGTATAGTGATTGTAGCATTTTAGTCAACCTCGCCACCCGCGAAGATGCTGCATTAGTCCCTGTCTGTCGGGCTGTTTTTGGTCTTCGCCTAATGTTCCCTTGCGTTTCTGGTATTCGGGCGTACCTGCGAATACCGGCAGAGTTTTAGCGACAGAGTCCGGATCAGTTTTGTCGCATTCATCGAGCAGCGCAATGACCTGTTCAAGGCGGTCTTTGGCCTTTGTAAGTTTTTCTAGTTCATTCAAAACAGCAGGTTTAGTTATATTGATCTCAGGAGTCTTTTTCAGAGCGTTAATATCGCTAGAGACAAGATCAGACTCATGCAGTATACGCGCTCTCATTGATGACAATATGTCGACTTTACGGCTAAGTTGTGAGGCCATTAGTGAGCTGTCACGTTCTAATTCAGTCAATTTCTTAATTGAAATAGAATATTGTTCATCTACTGAATCTAAAGCACTTAATTCTGCGTCGATAACATCCATTGTTTGAATTAAACTGTGGTGGTCGGGTGGAGGAGTAGTGGTTAAGGTTAGGTTTTGTGTCAGATCGTCAAATTAAATATGAAGTAGAACAATAAAAGCATTAATTTCGTGGAACACAGCTCACAGAGAGCTGTTTAGATACTGGATCTCGCTGAAAATCAAACCGAAACTCGTCCTCGTCAAAGCTGGAGTCAATGCATACTTGCAGAACTTCTTCGGCAGTAGTGGCTAGTCCAGTCCGCCGCAACGAGGCTTCCACGCCTTGCGCCAGCTCCGACCAATTAGCATACCCTCCAGCCAGTTTATTGTTACCGCCCAGCATGGCATACCGGCTTACAACAGCCTGGCGTATCTTCGTGAATCGTGCCTTCTCCTGATCTGCCGTCATGTTCGTACTCAGACTGGCCTCATCAGTGGGGAAGATTGACTTCACGGCAGAATCGAAGTCGATGCCATGTGCCCGTTCAAGAGCAGCAGGCGGTCGCCATGAAGACGGACCCCCAATTCTCGACGTAGAATAAACATCTTTCATACTCTGTGAGTTCGCCCAAGAGCCTTGTCGTGGATGCTTCTCAGCAGCAGAGGTTGTGGCGCCTGCACTGAACCCCCATATACTCCCTCCTAGTCTTGAATTCAGTCCAGAGAAATCAGATCCTGCCTTGGTTCCGCGACCTGCATCAGTCCCACTTATAGAAGTGCCAGTAAGAGGTCCAGTCGACCATGGGCTGCCCGCTCTTCTCGAATTCAATCCTATGCCTCCGAGCCCGCCAGCGCTCGCTGCACTGCGTCCAAAAGGTTGCGGACCTGTATGCGGCAGTGGTCGGCTGTTCACACCGTCAGTGTCAAGAAAATTTGTGCGTTGAAAAGCAATCCTCGTGCTTTCAATCTGACTTTCATCACCTAAACTGCCGCCATTGCCCGGAGGCAGCGAGGGGTTCAGATTGTGAGATGGCGCAAACTGAACAGGGGCACCCGGGTACGACGCTTGCGGAACAACTTTCGAGTTGTGTGCAAACATTTCTAAGAATGTTGACCCCGTCGGTGTAATGGAGCGGGTCATTTCGTGTGCTTGGATCTTGTTCCCGGCCTGACCGAGCGGATCGCCAGAATTCGTCCGCATGAAGCCCAGTCCAGGTGGCGGAGTCGTTTTAGACGAGTGGTGCAATCCTGGAGCAGGAACTTGTGTGTAAAAATTGTCATAAACATGTGCAGAAGTATTGCGATTCATAGAATCAGCCAGATTACTAATAGAGTTGGCATAAGGATCAGCAGTTCGTGAATGAGCTTCGCGCTGCATAAAGAGATTTTTCGTGTGTGCGTTTGAGTCGGGTAATTGTGCAGCAAGAGGATCTGCATCAATATATGCCCTATGTTTCTCAGAATGGCTGATGTTCATTCTAGCACTAATTCCCGGCTTTCCGGTAAACAAAGCATCTTCGCCTGTTGTGATCGTAGAAGGGTTTGGAGAATTTGTCAAGCTGTTGGAAATATGGTTTGAGGGGCCTCTCTGAACTTGAAAAGGAACTGAAGAAGGTCTGACAGAATCATTTGTTGCCCAAGTATGCGAACTTTCATTGTGACTAAGCTGACTCTGGTTATATTCTCGTTGCGTATCGCGGTTATTGATTTCCCGTCGCATACCCATGGAGTCATCTGGGTTCAAGAAAGGCTTCAGTTGTGATCTGTTGAAACTTTGTGGAGCCTGTATTATGCTTTCTCTCTCATCATCTTCTTTTGGTTTTAAAACTCCATTGGGATAGTTCCGTGCGGGTTCTTTTTCAGATTTGCGTGAATGATTCTCAACCTTTCTCCATTGTTTTTCGTCTTCAACCTGGCGCGAGGCAGTCTCACGTTCTTTCCGTAGTTTCTCCTCTAAGTGCTGCTGCGGCTGTGACTTTTGTTGTTGCTTACGCAGAGCCTCTTCACGCTCTTTGTGTTCACGTTCTCGTCGTGATTTGTTTTCGCTTGTTTTCTTGTCTGCATCTTTCTGTTCACGTTCCCGAAGTAACTTTTCTTCGCGAACTTTCCTTTCTTCCTCTTTCACAGCTAAAGCCTTTGCAGCTGCTGCTTCAGCTTCTCTTTGTTTGCATTTCTGCTCTTCGAGCGCCCTTTCTTCGGCTTCCTTTGCTTCGAGTTTAGCCTTTTCTGCAGCTTCCCTTTCTGCTTCCTGACGTAACCGCTCTTCCTCCTTTGCAAGCTGCTGTTGCAGCCTTTTCTTCTCTTTCTTCCTTTCGCGCTCGCGTGCACGTTTTGCTGCGCGTTCTGCTTGCTCTTTGTTCTCGTCTTCGAGCTCTTGAAGCAGCTTTGCTTGTCTTTCTGCGGTCACTTTTTTGCGATAGGCAGCAAGTACGCGCTGCTCTAGGATGCGAGCGACGAATATGTAGAACATTCGACGCGCTTCCTCGGAAGATATAGCATCTGCAGGAGAGTTGAGATCAAGGTAACTGTCATCGTAGGCAAGATCATCATCAAGTTCTTCTTCGTCCAGAGCCCACTCGTCGTCATCATAGTAGTAGTAGTCATCGTCAGCGTACTGTTCCTGGCGGTATGCGCGCCTAGATGAAATTTGATCGACCATTTCTATCAGCTTAAGGCCCTTATTTTGGAGCAAGTCATCGGCGATAGTGAGGACACCATCTGTCATTGTAATCGCTGATGTGAAATCCTCGAACCCGTCTGGCGGACTAACCGAGTCGCTACGGCTATGACTGCGGCTTTGACTGCGGCTATGACTGCGGCTTTGACTGCGATTGCGACTGCGACTGCGATTGCGACTGCGACTGCGACTATGGATAACATCGGCATCTGTACCCGTATCGGCATCAATGTCTGTATGCATTGGGTTAAAGTGTTTGTGTGGAGCGTCGGTGGACACAGTGGAGTGTTTGCTAGCAGCGGATGGAAATATCTCGTCATAGAAAGAGTCGTAGATAGAGCCTAGACTGCCCTGCATGAGCGACCGTCTGCGACCACAAACAGAGCAGGGACATAGATTTGTGTGTTCCATAGATAGTTGTTCCTTAAAAGTTTCTTTGTCAATTTGGACGAGATCTTTGCGTTCAGCTTCAGTTAAACCGAGCCAGAATTCTCGTATACGTTCCTGTTCCTCGTGGCTGGATGTGTCCCATATGCTGTCGTTTTTTGAGGTGATTTCCTGCTTGCGGCCTGATCGTTTCTTTTTCTTCTTTCCTGCAGCGGTGCCGGTACCTGTGCCATTCTTAGATTTGGCAGGCATCGTCGCTTGGCTGTCTGGACGCGGCCGGTGACGATCCATGCGCTGAGGGGGGGAAAAGGGAATTTTTACTATACTGCTGTAGGAGCGTTAAAACAGGATAACAAGTGCAGCACGTGACTTATTTATGGCTATTTTTATTGATCCTTTGTACTTTGCACTTTGACAGCGTCAAAGCAGGTCTTTTTTAAAAGAATCAAAACCACCTGTTTCTTCCCTGGCAGCCCGTTCTCTACTGGAAACTTGACCTGGTGAATGGGTCCTTTTTCGCTTGATGGGTGTGAGTGTTAAAGGCAAAAAAAGGAAAACTGTCCAATAGGAGGCCTTCCCTCCCAAACCCACATCTACCAACCCAAATGACCATCACATACCCTACCTGGTCACTGTTTCAGCTGTTTACGCCGCTGTCTGCTTTCACTATGTCTGAAGCAGCTATAAAACGTAAAATTGTTATAATTGGTGACGGTGCCTGTGGTAAAACCTCTCTGCTTTGGGTATTCACAGTAGGCGAATTCCCTAAGGTAAGTGTGATGCCTTTATATTCTTGATCGCTCATATCTGCTTTTTTGCTCTACTAACACTTAACAGGAATACGTAAGTACACAATTTAAACCCCTCTCTTTTTTACCATTTTTGCCACTTTTGACAATATCTAACAATAGAACCCCACTGTCTTCGAAAATTACGTCACCGACTGTAGGGTCGATGGCAAGTCCGTCCAGCTCGCCCTCTGGGACACAGCCGGTCAAGAAGGTTATGAACGACTAAGACCGCTCTCTTATGGTCAGTCCCACTGTATTTTAATTGCTTTTGCTATTGACAATCCCGATTCGCTTGAAAACGTCTCTAACAAGTGGATCAATGAGGTAAATCAGTTCTGTCCAGGTGTGCCGTGTCTCCTCGTTGGCCTGAAACGTGATCTGCGCTCTGATCCAATCGCTAAAGAGGAAATGCGAAAGAAAAGTCTTAAGTTCGTAGACCCAGCTACTGCAAAGGACGTGGCTACTCAAATCGGTGCCCGCGGCTACTACGAATGCTCTGCGCTCACCGGTGAGGCTGTTGACGAAGTCTTCGAAATCGCAACTCGCACATCTCTCCTTGTCGGCGCAGAATCCGCTTCGTCCCACTGTTGCACCGTTTCATAATTAATGACACTTTGCTCGCGCATCACGCCTTTCATGAAACTAATCCTGTCAACTATCGAGTATGTTGTGCCAGGGGCAATTATGTACATTATTACTTCCTTTTTTGTCTTCTGCATTCTGCCCATTTGCCTTCTGCCTCCTACTCGTTCAGTTATCCTACTCGTCCGATCCTAATAATCACAATCAACAAAATAATAAAAAAACAAAGAATCACCCTGTCCAATCTTACAATACTTTCTCCGTTCGCAAACGAACGCAAAACCTACTCGTCCATGCACAGTCTCGCTCTGCTTTTGGCACAATGGCTTCAAAAATGATGAGCCTACTCCTGATTGCTGCGATCATAGTCGCGGTCATTGTCGCGACGATCATAGTCACGGTCTCGACGATCGTAGCTGTCATATTCGCGGTCTCGACGATCATAGCGGTCGTAATCGCGGTCACGACGATCGTAGCGATCATAGTCGCGATCACGACGGTCATAGCGGTCGTAATCGCGTTCGCGACGGTCGAAACGGTCGTAGCGGTCGCCACCACGAAATCCTCCGCGTCCTCCGCGTCCTCCACGGAATCCACCACGTCCACGAGACCCGCCGCGGAAACCACCGCGTCCACGGCCACCGCCGCCAAATCGGCGCGGTGACCTAGATCGGTTGCGACGAAGGCGAATCTCCTCAGGAACCTCGTGGTCCTCGGTCAAGATAACATCTCCATTCTTCAACTGCTTGCCCTCAAGTGTCTTCAACGCAGTCTCTAGGTCTTCCTGATTGAGCAGCTCAATAATACCGCGACCCTCTACGTCGACGTCAGCAAATCCAATCTTCACTTCAGCCTGGCGGGCAAAATCCTTGAGGTCTCTCCAGTCGACGCCCTCTGGCATCTCACTGACAATAATACGATACGAAGTCCTCATCGGAGACTCCTTCTCGGTGGGCGACTTCGCGTTTGTCACTTGAAGCGTCTCACCTTCAAAGGAGGTGCCGTCGAGGGCGTTGATGGCTTCGGTGGCCTTAGCGCCAGACTCGAGCTCGACAAAACAGAAAGTAGGGAAAACCCTGACCTCAGTTATCGGGCCATATGGGCCAAACAGATCCTCAATAGAAGACTGCGTAGTAGATCGCGTCAAAGGACGCACAAACAGACGGTTCTCGATTATTCCGGACATTTTTTCTGATACCGGTCTAGTGCAGTCTAGTGCAGTGAAATTTTCGCTGGAAGGTAAGCTGGGGGGGGACTGGGACCAAAACATTTTTTGTGTATCACGTGACTAACCCTACGGTCCTATTCTTGTCGCAGCGTGCATCTTTGCCTTGTCTAGCGGCGCCGCGCCACCAGGCCTGTATATTCTATTGCGTTGTCGACTTGCCATTGTTGAAAAACTACACAGTCTATCTACATATACGGATACCCTGCCACTATTGGCGCCCTTGAAGCAACTCAGACGCCGATCGTACTCTCACGAAATATCGGTGTTAAAACCCTAACCCGTGTTGTGACCTAATAACACTGAAGTTAACATAAGACTGAGATTAACCTGAACGAGATAACTAATAACGGGATAATCAACACTAAGATAACATGAGCGACGAGACCACTCCGCGCGTAAATGCGTCGTCTGTGATTAAGAGCAATGGCGCGATGCAACGCATTATTGGACGTGTACTGAAAGTGGACGCATCGAACACATCGGAAAAAGTCGCGGAACTGGAGGCGCACGGCCCCATCAAAGTAGCCTGGTCATCAACCGAAATTGAACTGGAAGAAGGCAACTTCTATGAAGTGCTAACTAGGTACTCTCAAATGAATGGTGGTATGCTTAGAATGCTAGAGGCTTATAATTTGGGTACCGATATAGATGAAAAGCTCATTGATGCTGTTGTCCAGCTGTCCGAGAAACTGCCGGAGATTTTCTAATGACGCGATACTGCAAACGAATTGGTCGGTGTCCAATATCCTCCTTTAGGAAAATTATTTTTGTTAAAAAGGATACGAGAACACGGGGTAGAATATTAATTATATTAGCCACAGGCTTGTATAAAATGCAAATTATTGTTTCCATGTCGCATTGATAAAATTTCATGAATTCTGCGACATAAACCGGTCAAATCCTAAAGCGAATGTCTGGTCATGACTCTTTGAGGGCGACATCGCAGCAGCCATCCATATTAAGTCATTCATCCCTTTATTGGGTGTAACTGTTACATTCTGAAGCGTATCCTCGCTATTCGTCAAAGTGGGCGGCGAGGAGTCGGCAGTCTTGCCTTTGACATTCGATTTGTCAAATACAAGTCGTTTCCGAGGACTGTCTTGCCAAAACTCGTCTGGTGGCGAACTCGAGAGTGCAAGGTATTGTCCTGGTGTTAAGAAAAGTGCAGCCGACGGCGAAAGTTTCTTGGGGGTTTTCAAAAAATCAAACATGTCTGACGAATCCTGTGTCATTTCGAAAAAATCATTCGGATTAGCACCAGCACTAGTAGTACTCTGCTTCAGATCCCCATCCTTGTCGTCCTTAGGCGCACTTCGTGACATCATTTCTTTAGCTTTCTTCATTAACCGGGGCGACCGCCGTAACGGTGTCTGTTCAGTCACATTAGCAGGAATGTTGTTATTAAGTAATTCTTGCGGTAATTGTACTGATCCAACAGCGTGGTCAACATGCGCGAATGGCGCTAAACTCCTGCGTCCAACAGGCGAAGATGGTCTTTCGGTCGAGGTAACATGCGTGCTAGGAGACGAAGCAGGCTCCTTGTTAGAAGAAGAATCGTCTTTCACGATCATGCGAGTATTGTTGTATATCGACCCACTAGTGTCCTGCAGCACTATATCTCCCGTAGCCAGCTGTGTAGCATACGTAGACGCATTCATAGTCCGTGCTGTTCCTTGAAGCGCGGCCTCGCTTTCCCATAGACGTGAAGGTCTCATGCGTTTATGAGTCTGAAAATAGAGACCACATGGGTTGCAAAAGCGCTCTTCTTTCTCTTCATTTGATTCCGGATCAATCGCTTTTACAAATCTCCAAGTAGCAGGTGCAACGTTGCCACAGTTAACGCAATAGCTTGGCACTCTTCCTTCTCGAATATCAGCGTACAGTTTATCGCGTATTTTTTCCGATGTAGATTTCCGGCTTTTAGGTGGAGCAACCGTGTCAGCATTTGCGTCTGTACCTTTGCTGTTTGACTGTCCGCGCCGTTTCTTAGGTTTCGGTTCGGCTGGTTCTGTATCACAACTTTCGGGACTTTTACTTGTCTTTGAAGACGGAGAATCATTTGAATCTGGCGATTTGGTTCTCTTAGTAGCTTTCTTTCTTAGCTGTTTACTGACTTTCTTGGTTGTAGCGCTCGCTGCAGTAGTCTCTGACGAATCGCTTGCAGAAGGAAGCGATTCAGCAACAGGTTTCGCAACAGCAACCGCACTGGCAGGGCTCTGTACAGGAGGTGGTGCCTCTTTAGGCAGAGAACCGGCAGCTGGAACTGAGTTCGTAGCGTATGTTGATACTGAGTTATTGTTAGCACAGACGTTTGTGCTGGATCCTTTGCTGGTGCCCATATTACCGTTCAAATTGTCGCATGCGACGGCATCTTCCGGTATAGTCTCTGTGAACGGAGTGTAGGTGCTATAAGGGCTGGGTTGATTGTTGGGGGACTCTTGCTGACTTATAGGAAGCTGTGGTGCGGGGTTTACTGAGGAGGCGAAAGGGCTCCAGAAATTTGATGGGGAATTGCCACCGAAATTATTTGAAACAGACAGATGTCTGTGTTGTAGAGGTTGTATAGAGCTTGGAATAGGCGAAGGAACGACTGAGTTTTTGTGATCAAAGGAGTCTGGGGGTGCGAAAAGCGGTCTAAGTTTTAAGCGAATAGAGAGCGATTCTGCTGAGCTACCAATAAACACAGCCATATGGTTTGTTGTGACCTTGCCGCATATAAGAGTAGAACATCCATCAGCGAGTATATCAAGAATAGAGCCGTGGCCGACCATAGGCGCACCAGGTTCGGTACAGTCTTCCACGTAGACGGAATAATCGGCTATTGAACCGGTATTAAGTTCCGGGCTAGACTCTAATATAGTTCTGAGGCAAATTTTCAGTTCCAAAACACCAAACAAAGACGGAGAGATAGTATCAGGCATTGTTGTTTGAATGACTCTAACAGGAACCTGCTGGCGAGATCTAGCTTGTAGAAGCGTATCCGACGAGCCGTCTACCATATAAGATACACGAATGACCATATTACGTATATCTGTGTTTGTATTATGCGACATTGTAGCTGCAGGTACCTCCATGGTGCACACTACAAGGCAATTGGTGACGCTAAACAGTTTGGGGGGGAAGAGAGAAACAGAAACACGGTATAAACGCGAATTACACGTGACTTTAAAGTTGGGAGTAGGGCAGAAATGCTATCGGTGTTTTAGCCCTTGACTAAACATTCTTGAAGTTTTCTAGCGTTTTTGGTGTCACTGAGGCAACTTGTTTTGATCAAGATGCTTTTACGAGTATTTATGGCTGCAAATATTGTTTCTCTGGCCGTTTTTGTTGCTGCAAGATACTGCCACACAGAATTTTGGCCCCTATAAGGCCTGTTCGCATATCGTTTCGCGTAGAATGCTGCAGTGAACAACTCTATTTCTGAAATAGACCAATGGAAACAAGTCTGTCCATTTTAGGTGTCGAGTCAGGGTATAGGGTATTGATATACTAAAGTACAAACTTTACCTGTTTAGACCCAACTTCTTTGTATCGGCAGGTAACAAAGAAGCAGGCCAACTGTCTAGCGCTCGCTACTGCTGATTCTGTACAGAATGGATCACTAAGTTGTTAAGCAAATACGCAGCTAATTTTCATTTGCTTGTCTAAAAGAGATACTTTGGAAAAGCGATATTAAGAAATATATTTAAGTTTATTTTACATGCTATTAGTAACCTTAAAAGAAATTAGGTTTTGATCTAGTAAATTTATTGGTTTATGTGAAGAGCAGGTAACTCTATTCCACCTTCAAAACTGCTTTTTCTGTCTCGCACATATTAACATATACTTCTAAAACCAATATTATATGCTCACAGTGCAGTTTCATAAATATATAGATTGCTATAAATGAAGCTCTACCTGTCTCAGAATATATCTGTTTTATTATAATGAGCCATCAGGTCATTAAATTCCGATAAATGGGAATATCAAACCGGGCTTCGATGCCGAAACAAATCACGGCATTCCGCATCGCACTAGTGTATGAATTTAGCATAAGCTAAATATAAAAGTAAGAGGGTTTGCTTTTTTTTGCTTTTTTGTCAATTGCTTCACTCCACTGATCCTTTACGAAGTCTTTTGTGAAGTATTAGCTAACTGCAGTAATGCTAACTACAACAGAAATCGTGACATATCTCTGTGACCCGCCTGTAGAAACATCTACTGTTTATGGAAAGATATTTACTTCTACTAAAGGCGTTGTAACTGCTTATGACGACAAATGTGGTGCAAACGTTATATCTGTGGACGGTTGGTACTGTGCGAAATGTGTACCCACTGTTGTGACTTGCGTGCAGAAACCTCTTACCGCAATCCCTGGAAACAGATATGTCTGGGGATATTACGAAGAAGTAGATGTCTCGGCCACAGTACATGGCAAAATTAGTATGGAGATACCTGTGGTGGTAACCCGAACAATAGACGCGGTTAGCACCAGCCTAGCTCCAATTGCTCCTTCTGCTAGCTCTTCATCTAAAGTGCATCTTTATTGCTCCACTGAGCCACCCTATACTAGTGATGTAGTATATGCCGCTGCCTATCTGCAAGATCCTAGTGCAATTGAAGATCAAAGTTACTATTCCACTGGACAATATCGAGCAAACAAGCGTTCTGACATCTTTGACGTGGTTATTGACTCAAATTACATTCAAGTACAACAGCGTGAGAGCCTATATAATAGAACAATTTGCGAAATTATGTTCTATACTGAAGGACCCAACACTTTGAAATCGGTCGCAGCTTCTTCTATTAATACTGAAGGTGAGCTTTATGTGTTTATAGGTGATATAGCGACGTTGTGCTCTGATATAAATTATATTGGATTAGATGGGCTCACGGTGTATAACTCTTTATCTAGCGGACATGTAGATATTGGTATTGAGCTGGACATTGGTTGGTATCCTGTTCGAATCGTTGTACTTAATTTACTCGATTACTCTGTTCAAAGCAATGCTAAACGTGCTGATTACACTGGCAATATTCTTGTCTCCTTTAATACTGATGCTGACGTTATAGGTGCCAGTTATTCTTCTGCAAATCCTGTACCTAATGGAGCGAATATCAAAAGTTCTTCTATCAGTGCTATGAGTTATGTTTTTTCGTCTGGGCTTCCATCTTCATCTGTGTCTCTTTCTTCTTCTGTGTCTCTTTCTTCCTCTGTGTCTCTTTCTTCTTCTGTGTCTCTTTCTTCCTCTGTGTCTCTTTCTTCTTCTGTGTCTCTTTCTTCCGCTGAACCACTTTCCTCGTCTTCCCTCTCTTCTTCTTCTTCTTCTTCTTCTTCTTCTTCCTCCTCTTCTTCTTCCTCCTCTTCTTCTTCCTCCTCTTCTTCTTCTTCTTCTTCCTCCTCTTCTTCTTCCTCCTCTTCTTCTTCCTCCTCTTCTTCTTCCTCCTCTTCTTCTTCCTCCTCTTCTTCTTCCTCCTCCTCTTCTTCTTCTTCCTCCTCCTCTTCTTCTTCTTCCTCCTCCTCCTCTTCTGCTATCGGTGCCACTATGTGTGCTGTAAAGCCTGATTACGCTACAGGAATGAGAGTAGCAGTGTATCAAACGCCTATTCACGCATATACTGAGCAAGAAATCAAACAAGGAGTCTATAGAGAACTTGATGAAAAACCAGGATATTTTACGATTTCTTCAACGACCCCTCAATTTACACTAAACAGTGTGTATGCTGATACCATTATAGAAGCATTGATGTACATGCAGGCCCCAAATACTCTCAAAGCGGTCCAATTTGTGGCCCCACATAACGAAGTTTTGGGGGGCGTGATGCATTTCTTTGCAGGGGAAATAGCAATGACTTGTGGTAATATTACAACTATTGGAACTGCAGGATTGGGATTTTTTATTGGGCCTAGTCCAGTCTTCAACTGGTATACCTCTCTACCAATAGGTGACTCCGGGTGGGTTCCTTTGAGAATGGTGGCTGGTGTGACAGCTTCTGTGAATGGTAACATACGGGTATCATTTGACCAAGAGATTCATGTTGTTGGAGCAAGATAATTGTCAATACATTTACTTATAGGTATGTCATATAACAGTGGCCAATGTGTCTAGAGAATAACAATTACTATTAAGTCTATCAAAACACTCGTAGTCCATTTACATAGTAGTGCAATTGTTCGCGATTGACTAGCCACACATGTAAGCCCGTTGTGTAACTGACAAGCATATACCCTTGACCCTATTAAACATGAACTCGTTTACATTCTTGGCTTGCACGGCTAGTGAGAATTGTCGATTGATCTGTTGCGGTTGTTTCGGTGTTTTTTTTTTCTTGGTGGGCGCAAAAACGCGCGAGACGACCGCGATCAGACGCAATGATATGCAATCGCTGATCACAGCGCCCCCTACAGCAAGACCGGCCTGCAAACCTGCAAACTCGCAAACCCGTAAACACGCAAACCAACAAACAAGCGAACAAGCGAACAAGCGCAGTCTTATTGCTGCCTACATTGCACGCCTCGCGGCCGCACACACAAATGAGGTAGCTTGGTGGAACAAACCTCTCTGTTCGCCGCAAATTGAGGTGTGTGATTGGACAACTCCAAAACCTTATTTGGGCGAACTACCACAATTGTTTGTGTTGCCGACCCTCTACACCCTTACTGAAACTTCTACCCTCGCGCGTAGGCTGATTTTGCGAGACTTAGCCCCCTTTCGGTGGGTCCCTAGGCGTTTCAGTTATTTAGACGGAAATTCGCTGAAATCATACTCTTTCATTGTCTATCACCGTCTTAGAAAATCGTCTTTGTTGCTCTTACATCATGATTCTACGTAAAGTGCCACAACAAGTAGCAGGTCTCTACCGGCGCCACTGCCTCGGATTTATTAACTCGTGGTTTTGGACATTCATTAGAGCGATTGCATTGCCTATAGCATTAGCATTACTTATTGCGTATTCACAACTATTCTCTTACATGCCAGCCGGTACATATGGTGTAGGATCAGCAACGCCTGGTCCTACCCTCGCTGAGGCTGTCGGGAGCAGAATAATCGTCTACTACCCTTCATCACTTACACCACCCGCAGAGGAAGCGATGATTGTTTCAGCGGCCTTCCAGGGCATCCCCAGCGATCAAGTCGTCGTCGTCCACTCTGAGGAGGATCTCGTTAGTACCTGTAAGCAGAATATAAGAGGTTCTTCCTCATGCTATGGTGCTCTTCAATGGCATAATATTGACTCGAATCTCAACTTATACAATTACTCGCTGCGTCCAAATTCAGGTGACTACATGATCGATGTCATCAACCACCATAGCGACGTAGAACAGAACGTCCTCCCGCTTCAGATCGCCGTAGACGGCGCTATCCTCGCAGATTACATTAATCCTGTCGCAATTGGCTACACTTCCTACTCTTCTTCTCAAAGACAAGCAAATATGAGAGTCCAGTATCTTGGAGCTATTGACCGCATAATCGCGCCCGCATTTATTACCTGCTTTCTTGGAGTCGCATACCATTTAGCATCCCACATGGCTAGTGATCGCGAAGAAGGCATCTCCGCTTTGCTACAGACTATGGGATGTTCCCGCTTTTCTCGACTACTTGCCTACTTTACCGCATACTCTACTCTCTACTTCCCTTCATGGATCGGTATCTCTATCATATTCTGGCGCCTTTTATGGGTCAATACCAATGGTGCTATCCCTATCATTTTTCATATACTAGTTGGCTTTGCCCTAGTTTCTAATACCCTTTTCATGAGCTCTTTTTTCTCAAAAAATCAGCAGTACTCAGGAATCGTTGTCTCTGGACTCATGGCCATTACTGCCGTCATGTGTATTGTCCAAACCAATGTCTCTGGCACTTCAAATAACGTCCTCATATATATCCTCAGTGGAATCTTCCCCGCTATGAACTACGTTTATTTTGTTCAAGACGCATCCAGATGGGAAGGCGGTAGACACCCAATCAACCTAACTCATACTTCTTCTGCTGACGACAATATTCAAAGCATATACTTTTTTGTCATAGCTGCATGCCAAATCTTTGCTTTCTATGCTCTAGCATCCTTAAGCGAATACCTCCTTTATGGACGCAGCATAAAATACAAAGTTGCACCAGAACAAAAGAACGCTGTTGAATTCAAAAATGTCGTCAAGAGCTACACTACATCGCCTATTCTGCGTTTCTTTTCTTGCTTTCTTTATGGCAGATCAAAAATTACAGCCGTAGATAAATTGTCTATGAATATCAACCAAGGTGATATTGTTTCACTTATTGGATCTAATGGCAGTGGGAAAACTACTACTCTCGAAATTTTAGCGGGCATGCAGCCGCTTTCTTCCGGTCATATCACACTCAATGAACCGGCTTCTATTGGATTCTGCCCACAAGCTGATGTCTTCTTTCATGACTTATCCACATATCATAATCTCATTATTTGGGCTAATATAAAAGGAGTTCCTCGTTCCTCTTTAAATAAGGAACTAAGAAGCATATGCAAAGATTGTGATCTGGATTTTAAGCTGGATGTAGCCGCTGGAAACTTGTCCGGAGGTCAAAAACGAAAATTGCAATTAGCTATTATGCTAATTGGTAATCCAAAATTATGTTGCATAGATGAAGTATCTTCTGGACTCGACCCTGTATCGCGTCGCAAGATCTGGGATATTTTGAAACGATTACATGGCAAAATATCTATGCTCATAACTACGCAATTTCTAGACGAAGCTGAAACTCTTTCTGATCATATCGTCATCTTATCCAATGGACGCATAACTGCTCAAGGCTCGCCAATCGATCTAAAATCTTCTCACGGAGGATTCTATACTGTACATTATTCCGATAATGGAGCTAGAACTTCAGAAAGGTTTACGGACATTGATAAGCTTGGAGGTTTTGTTAAAAACCTGGAATCAAACGGGATTAAGTACAACTTAGAGTCTCCAAGCTTTGAAACTTCTTACTTAAGTTTAGTAACTGGATCTGAACCTTCTTTATCTTCACCATTAGTTGTCTCTGGATCTCGAAAAATGTTTCAATCAGAAGTTCTCAATTCTGACGTGTCTTCGAATGAGTACTTAGACTCTTCCACACAAGTTCGCGCTTTCCCTGTCCCTACTATACTTCAGCAAGTCTATGCAATGATTTATAAAAGAACTATAATGTTGCGACTTTCATGGTTTATGACTTTTTTAATGATTGCTTTACCTGTTGTTGTTATTGCTATATCATTGTCAAGCTTCATTGGACAGTATCAAGGAAATACTTGTCCACTTATATCTGATAATTGGTATTACTCTTCACCACCAATTGAGTATTTTGTTGATAAATATGACAAATCTAATGTTCTTATTGGACCTTCTTCAAATTTCTCGATGTTAAGTCAAGATCACATAACTAACTTATTGAATTACTTGACAACTGTTTATAACATTCCATTGAACGAATTTCCTATTGACGGAGGAAACTCAATAATATCTCATACACAAACAGTTTCTACATATGAGGAATTCTTGGACATGATAAATACAAATTATAACAAGATCACACCAGGTGGCTTCTACCTTGATCCTCCTGCTATTGCATTTCAGCTTGACGGTGACAACGTTTTTGTTGATAAAGTGATGAATGCGCCCATAATTGAGAATTTATTTGCAAATGTTCGAGCTAATGGAACCAAAATTATTGCTACTAATGTTAAGCTGATATCTGGACCTTGGATTCCCACTATTGCTGATATTTTGCAATTCTTGATGTACGTCGGTATTGCATTTGCCGCGTATCCTGCCATATTGTCTTTGTATCCAACTACAGAAAGGCTTAGAGGCGTTAGAGCTTTTCAATATTCAAATGGTATGATGGTTTTCCCGTTATGGTTAGGCCATTTCCTGTCAGATGCCCTACCGGTACTTGTTATTGCTGCTGCTTCTACTATATGTATTGCAGCGATAAAGCCGGATGCTTTTTATGATATAGGATATTTGTTTTTGATATTCACATTGTTTGGATTTGCTTCTACTGCTTTTTCCTATGTGATATCATTATTTGTGTCGTCGCGGATTTCAGCTTTTGCAGTTGCATGCGTTTTCCAAGCGGTTGCACTAATAATATTTTTAGTGGCACATTT
Source organism: Tortispora ganteri (assembly GCA_030573865.1). Lineage (NCBI taxonomy): Eukaryota > Fungi > Ascomycota > Trigonopsidomycetes > Trigonopsidales > Trigonopsidaceae > Tortispora > Tortispora ganteri. Next base: position 58,554 of record JAJMEA010000145.1, read on the forward strand.
ATGTGTTTTCACATATGCACCTGGCAGTTCCATTGACAATTATATTAAGATATTGTCCTTTACACTCACAATTCTCAGTCCTAGTTGCTCGCTGTTGCGTTCGTTTTTTGTATCCCTTAATGTGTTTGGAATGAGATGCACAATTTCTAGAGGCAGCGACTGGGGTGGTGATATCATGGTTTATGGACAACAGATTCTTTACCTTATTATTCAATTGGTTATCTATATTTTTGTTCTTCTGCTATGGGAAACCAAGACGCTACGATTTGTTTCTCTTTCAAGTTTTAAGAAGCCAGCTAAAGACGCTGAGAAATTTCAAGAAGGATTTGGAGTATCAAAAGAAGTAGCGAAGGTAGAACAAGATTTTAAGGAAATCCAAATGGGAGTCAAGAAGCGGAATGGTTTACGGTTGTTGCATTTATACAAAAAGTTCCGAGAGAACTTAGCTGTGGACGATGTTACATTTTCTTTAAGCCCTAATGAAGTTTTAGGATTAGTTGGACCCAACGGTGCTGGAAAGACTACTACGATTGAGATGATTCGTGGGGAGTTGAAGCCAAGTAGTGGATTTATATTTTTTGATGGCATGAGTTGTGCTTCGAATATTTCTCTTATACGTCAAAGTATTGGAGTATGTCCTCAATTTAATGCTATTGATTCATTAAATGTGATGCAAATTTTGAACTACTACTGTATAGTGAAAGGTATTCCTAAATCATACAGGCGAGCTGAGATTGCTAATATTTTGCAGACTGTTCAATTAGAAAAATTCAAGAACCGAATGTTGAGTGAATTATCTGGAGGAAATAAGAGACGATTATCTTTGGGTATTGCATTAATGGGTAAACCAGAGTTATTATTACTTGATGAGCCTTCTTCTGGAATGGATCCGTTTGCTAAACGAAACATGTGGCACGTACTACAGCGGATCTCGAAATCGCAAGGGATTTTACTAACGACGCATTCTATGGAGGAAGCAGAAGCTATTTGTTCGCGGGTTGCTGTTATGTCTAAGAGAGTGTTAGGTATTGGAGCAATTGACGAATTAAAGGATTCAATTGGAAAATGGGTACATATTGAAGGAGTACTTAATAGTGCACCTAATTCTTGTGAACGTGAGGCTTTCTCTATTATGGAATGGATTAAGTTGAATTTTGGCATACAAGTACAGATAGAGGATATCATTGATGACCACAAATACGTGAAAAGTCCTATTATGCCGTCAGAAGATAGTTCTTTGACAATTATTGACAAAGTTTCTTTGTCATTGGGTTCTGCTAAACATTCTGTACACAGTAAATCAGAATCGTCTATTGCTGCCAACACAATTGATGACGGTTGTTGGAGTGGTAATTTCAAATTCTCAATACGTGTTGAAAGTTTAGGTGAATTATTGTCTAAAATGACCACATTCAAAAAATCTATAGGTGCAAAGGTACTAACGGTTGCTCCTATTAGCCTTGAAGAGGTTTTCCTGAAGATGGTGGGGTATTCTTGAACCATCCCAATGAACCAATCTTCTACTTTTCGACTAACTAACTGCTACAAACCGCGATGATCGCAATTGTAGCAGGATTATGCATTATTTTAGTTGCTATTTATGTGACAATATGTGATATAGCTATACATAGAGTGTATGATCAAATAATGCCAAAAATAAAGCTAATGAGTGGCGATGCCAGTAATGTACCCGATTTGACTAGTTTAGAAGGCGATCTTGGATCTAAGATAGTAATATTAGGAGGATCTGATTTTTTGGGATCATGGATTGCTCGAATTGTCCTTTTAACACAAAAAAATATTCAATTATATTTACTGGATGAACAAAAACCACCTATCGATCTTATCAAACATGGGGCAAAATGGGTACATGTCAAATTCAAAAACCTAGAATCTACTGAAACACAAAATATAATAAAAGATTCCAGAGTTTATATTACATGTTTTTACAGGGAACGAGCATCGGATTTGATAGGTCGAGACGTCGTGCCGGCATTGACGTCTGCTATAAAATGTGATCCCTATACGCTTGTCTTTGTTTCATCGAACAACGCTCTACGACGACCTAATTCTGTAAGCGATTGGCTTCTACCTTTTACTTACAAGAATCGTCTTCAATTTACAAATAAACAAGATGCTGAAAAACAGCTGCGAACCAGGAACGCTAACGATATTAATCAGCACTTGCGTGCGCTGTTGGAAGCCGAAGCTATAATTGCAGAAACTGCGCTTAAGGCTCGCAAACTAAATGCTCCGGACGCTTCTTTTAGTGTATTCAGAGTGGGGTACTTGAGTGGACATATAGGAGACGATCTTTTTACGCCCTTCTTGAATGGCGAAGACAATATCGTTTACAATCGTGGGTTACCTTTACAGGTCTCGCATGTCGAACAAGCTGCATGTTCTATACTATTTGATAAGCCGTGCTATTCTGTGCTTATACCTGGCAGTTTTGTTTACGAGGCGCTGAGCGCATGGGCGGACGCGGACGGAGTCGAGGCTATACGTAGAGGATTTAAGTTCTTCAATACGCCTGTCTACATTCAGACGAGTTTGATCTTGCCGACATATTTATTAGTTGATGTGATTCGGATGTTGCTGGGCAAACCGATAGAAGGAAGCTGGGTTCGGCGATTCCGATATAAACAGACGTCAGTGGTGTACACTGACGATAAACACATATTAGTGGACAAAGGAGCCAAAGAGATGCTAAATCATGTTGTCCGAGAAGGCAAAATGCAGATTTCTATGATAAAATCTAAATAAACAATGGTTTGCAAGAGATATAAAAGCCATTGATTTAATATTAACGATGACAGTGACGATTGAATTCGACAATATACTATCGCTGATTTCCTCCGAGGACGATATTACGAAAACTTTAATACTAATTGAGCTTGCATTGCCAAGAAAATTGATATATCTTCAGTTAACGCAGAACGTAGTTAGCAAGGCTCAGTCTAACCAATGAAGGCTATATAGCTAATGCTCATAGAAAATATGATCAGTATAAATGCATTGATGTGGGAAAACTTATCGATATAAAGCTCTGATGCATCGCTATTGACAGTGAGATCTGTGAGCACCGCTAAAACCTTAATCACAAATAAGGTTTGTGAGGCTTGGGCTTTCGGAGTCGTGTGATACAGGATCTAAGATAAGGGCGGATGTATGTGAGTTTATTAACTATGGGTGCAACAAACTATATGTGTAAGATATTGATAAACAGTTTTTTACACCGGAAGTAGTGGAGGTTATTGTGTTGTTGAGTAATGTGGAGAACGAAAATTTTGTATAAAAAAATCGAGAGAAAAAAATGTACAGTCAATAATTAAAGTTTAACTTTAATTATTGACTCGAGATATCTTCTTTTATTTTGTAGATATTTTCTTCAATTTTTGCATTGAGTTTTCTTTTTGACACGCGATTTAGTGACAAAATTTTCAAATTTTAAGGAAAAAAATATGCGTATACGTTCAAATTAGTCGTTATAAAGTTTCAAAGGGAGAAAAGAGAAGCAGAAACTGTCAGGCAGGTGAAAATTTTGACGGTAAGCACAGATCTATCGAAGAACGGCAGATCGAAGCCTGATAGGAAGAGAAGTTCCCGAGGGAAACTTTAAATTCAAAGGCAGCTAGGGGTAGAGTTGAGTGGAAAATCAATGGTCAATAGGATCATGAAGTGGCAGGATCAAATTTGGGTACATTTGAGGTTAAAAACAATATATACAAGTACAATTATTGAAAAATTTTGTGAGTAAAGAACCGAAAACTGCGCATGCTAGTAAGCATAAGAGCAATGTAAGAGCGATGAAATGTTAAAGGAATAAGGTTATTAAACCTGCCTATCTAAAGTTTTATGACGAAAACTAGCCAATGAGTAAAGTTGAAATTAGAAACTTTAAATTATGAAATACCCAATACCAGACAACTGGCTTATCTACTCTTTGAAGATTAAAAAGATGAAAGTTCTGCATGTAGCCATTCACACAGGATTATTTATATTAAGTATTACTATATAAAGGAATTTCTGCTCGAAATAGGATTTTAAGATTATTCTATAGAATATTTTTGTTGATCAATGAATCATTTCTAGTGAGTCAGTACGATGTCCGAACAAATCGAAAAATCAAATTGACCAGGATTAAAGTTTGAGACCAACTCCTTATAATATAAATTAACCCATCGACGACCATTGACCCTCGCATTTCATCTCCCCTTCCTCTAATACCTTTTCCTGTATTCTTCGGACTTTCTAGCGATCCTTTATTTGTTAATAAATTTCGGTTGCCACAATCGGCTGTTTTTTTGAGTGTTCGCTGACAAACAAAAAAGGTTTTTTTTGACTGTGGTAGTTATTATTATCTGTCTACTACTCTCAAGATTTTTTTGTTCCCTCTACTTCCAATTTCCCGTCATTATATCCTTGAAAAACCAATTTCACTGAAACTTGTGTTTTCCCTGGAAAAAACATACAGTTAGAGCTTCTATAATCAATACTTTTTTTGGTAGCTCAGTTTACTTCACTCTACTTTTCTCCTGTTTGCCTACATATTCTTCTTAAATAGACAATGGCCGATTCAGGTAACGTTAACTATGTCACTACCGGCTACGACACTGGAGATACCGGCTATCTAATTGTCGGATCTGCAATGGTGTTCATTATGGTACCTGGACTGGGTTTCCTATATTCCGGCCTTGCGCGCCGCAAATCCGCATTGTCGATGATCTGGGCCTGTTTCATGGGTGCTATAGTTGTTATCTTTCAATGGTACTTCTGGGGCTACTCGCTAGCATTCTCCAGCACAGCTACCAATGGTTATATTGGTAACCTAGATGGTTTTGGCCTAAAGAATGTCCTCGGTACCGCCGACTCTGCTTATCCGGAACTTGTATTTGCGCTCTTCCAAGGCATGTTTGCTTGCGTCACAATGGCAATCATTATGGGCGCTGTCGCCGAACGAGGCCGTTTGTTGCCCGCCTTAGTATTTTCTTTCATCTGGACAACTATCGTATACTGCCCGTTAGCATGCTGGGTCTGGAACTCGAACGGTTGGGCATACGATTGGGGTGTCCTCGACTACGCCGGTGGTGGTCCTGTCGAGATCGGTTCTGGTCTCGGCGCTCTGGGCTACTCGTTAGTTCTAGGTCGCAGAAAAGAGAAACTGCTCCTTAATTTTAGACCTCACAATGTGTCTCTTGTAACACTTGGTACTGCTCTGCTGTGGTTCGGCTGGCAGGCCTTTAATGGTGCCAGTGCTTTGGGTGCTAACTTGCGCGCTGTCTACGCCGTATTCAATTCCAATATCTGTGCTGCACTTGGTGCTATTACATGGTGTTTGCTCGATTTCCGTCTAGAAAAGAAATGGTCTACTGTCGCTATTTGCTCCGGAATTATTTCTGGTTTAGTCGCCGCTACCCCTGCTTCTGGTGTTATTACTTTGTACGGATCCGTTGTGCTGGGCATTGCGGCAGGTATTATTTGCAATTTTTCTACTAAAATCAAGTACCTTATTAAGATTGACGATTCTATGGATGTTTTCGCTGAGCACGGCGTCGCTGGTATTGTTGGTCTCTTCTTCAATGCTTTCTTCGGTGCAGACTGGGTTATTGGTCTAGATGGCGCCACTGAGCATGCTGGTGGCTGGATATCCCATAATTGGAAACAACTGTATATTCAGTTGGCTTATATTGCTGCATGCATGGCCTACACTTTTGTCCTAACTGTCATTATCTGTTACATTATCAATTACATTCCTGGCCTCAAGCTGCGCGCGTCTGAGGACGCAGAACTTCGCGGTATGGATGAGGATCAGATCGGAGAGTTCGCATACGACTATGTCGAAGTTCGTCGCGATTTCCTCGCCTGGACGCCGCCTACAGCAAACCCTACACAGACTGCGACTGTTCACAATGGAGTTTCTGACACTGCCTCGAGTAGTCTTGAAACAGCGGGTGTTGCTTCAGAAAAAGTTTAGATTACTAAGAAGTGGTTGCGAAACTCATAGAATTGAGTGGATTGTCGGTACCTTATGCAATAGGATTATTCATATAGAGACGTGTAGTAGCGTGTAGAATCGATATCAATTGTGTTCACGAAACTAAAGCGTGCCTGCACGCTTCAGTCCATGTATGCATGGCCGATAGCCGATAGCCAATTTCGTCGGCTGTACCAACTAACTGTACTTGGCGAGTATCTATCGATATCAAAGCGTTGACTGTCTCGGAGACAATGAGGTCTTCGGCGAGTATTAAGATTTGTTGCACGGGTAGCATTGTGTCTTGAGCGAGGATATCTATATTGCAAGTGCGATCTTTGGCTAGTTTTTCCATAATTATAACACTAGCAAGTTTTTTGACAATTGAGGATGTCATTAGGGTGACGTCTTTAAGAGTATCAGCGTTCTGTGACAATACCGCATTTAGTTCGCGCATGTTGCGGTCATTGTAGGCAGTTGTGATCTGGATCAAGGGCAAAAGTTCGGGTTCGTTCCTGTAGGGGCGAGCTTCGCTTGAGTCAAAAGATCCAATAGATTCTGCATCGTCGGATAATAAGGATGCGAGTATGAAGTATCCCAACATATTAACTCTTCGCGAAGAACCGATGTTGTCATAGTTCTGGAATGCAGCGAAGAAAGCAGTGCGAGCGTTTATCCAGTTATGTTCATGCATGAACATTTTTGCACCACATTCGTGAATAATTGCCATAGATTTCGGGTGAGGTATTGCGCTCTGGATAGTTTTTGCCTTGACATAGGCGGTGTTTGCGTCAGAATAGTTTTGGCGTGAAAGAAAGTACTGAATGCTTAATGCGTAAAAGTCAATTTCAAATGCACCAAGTCCTGAACCAGATATATGATTGCGAATTTGGTTTAGTAAAGGTTCCATTTCATTGTATTTGTGAAATTCATTATATAAAGCAGCGAGTCTTAAACCAGTTTGTAACCACAAACGAGATCCTGTATCAATAGTGTCCATAGTCTGAATGTGTAGACGACTCACAAAATCAAGATCTGTACAAGATGATATATAAGAGAGTATATTTAATATGGATTTCTCGACGTATTGTCGTTGTAAAGTTGTGTTTTTTGATAATAATAATAATGAATTAAAAGTATTGAATATATCAGATTCTAAATGAAATTTGAATTGAAGTTTCAATAATTGTTTTATTGCTTTGAATTTAAATTCAATATTATTCATATTTTCAATTGATTTAAACTTTTCAATTGCTTTATTATAATCAATTTGACGTATTTGTTTTGCTTCATAATAACTATTTGTTATTTTATTTTGATCGTCATCATCTTCATCATCATCATCTTCATCATAGAATACATCTTCATCATATTCATAATTCTAATTGTTAGATATTTTTTCAATAATTTATATAAATACATAATTCATATATTTATTATATAAAATTAATATATTTACTAACCATATCATCATCATTCCAATCATCATCTGTATCCATAAGTGGCAAGTATTGGTCAAGTTATATCTCCCCCCCAACCTACTACTTATAACTTACCTTGTCGGATAACCATGTCAAAACAATCAATTGCAATATTAGGAGTCGGAAATATCGGTTCACTTATTGCTACTGGTTTAAAATCTTTACCAAAATCACCTCAAATTACTTTACTTTTCTCTTCAAACAGTAGACGTGCCTCCTTCGTTCAACATGGCTCTACTATCACTATAGTCAAATCTGGTACAAAATACATCTATGATGGCTTCAATGCAGCAGCAGCTGACCATTGTATATCACATATAGATAATCTAATAATTACAACTAAAAGTCATCAAACTATTCATGCTATTAAACCTCTGCTCCCATTCTTATCACCTAGTACAGATATTATCTTGATACAAAATGGTGCAGGTACTTATCAGAAACTTAAGAAAGAACATTGGGCTGATAGACCCTCACCGCGATTTATTCAAGGTATTACCGATCACGGTGCAAATAGTTCTACTCCATACGTGGTTAACCATGCTTCTTTTGGCTCTATACGTCTCGCTATTATTCCTGACTCAGAACGATCTGCACCCTCCAGAGAACCTCCCTACATGCTCCAACTGCTAACATCCTGTCCAGACCTTAATGCTACCCAGGTCTCTTATGAAGAAATAACTGAAATCATGTACAGGAAACTCATATCTAACTGCTGTATAAACCCACTCACGGCCCTCTACAGAGTTCCAAATGGCTTCCTCGCAGAAAATAAGCATGCAAAAAACTCCGTCTATCAGGTAACCGCAGAGTGTTGCCACATATTAAACGCCTACAACACTTTACATGGCATCCCTCTAGGTTTTGTCCCGACCAAAATGTTCGACGACGTCCTCCGGGTCATTAACCTCACCGCTCAGAACTGGTCCTCAATGTTCCAAGATATTCAAACTGGCAAAAAAACAGAAATTGAATTCATAAATGGCTTCATGCTAGAAGCTTACGAAGAAATATCAAAACTAGGCGGCGAACCCATCGCTAAACCAAAAATTAATAAGCTCCTAGTCTTAATGATAAAATCGCTCGAAGCCGCAGCTGCAAACCCTACACTTACGACAGACTCTACTGGTTCCACATCTAATCCCATGTGACATTATCAAGTATCCTCAAGTACTCATCTCGCAATTTACCAGCTACCTTGTCGTCTTTATCCTCTACAGACCCGCTAAGCGTTCCCGCCTGTCGCATTCGCTCCAGCACAGATTTCAGCTGCTGTTTCATCGGCTGCAAATAAATTCCCTCATCTATCAAGCCGTTTGTGTACTGTTCAATTACTTTTCTGTTGCTTTGAAAACAACACATTCCTAAAAGCGCTACTTTTAGGCGAAACGACGGCGTACTACCGATCGTGTAATCGCCGAAATACCCGAGGCTCTGTAATAACGAGTCCAGCCCTTCTACCTCGGATATTAGCTCCAAGGTAGGCGTAGTGACATCTACGCTCTGCCATCGATTGCTTTCGAGCATGAATCCATATTCGCATAGCAAGAATCCTTGATCATGTGGGCCGTAACTCAGCATAAGTTCCTCCCCTACGGCAGTGGTCCCGGTTTTAGAGAACAGTTCAAGCCCTCTAAGCGGATGGTAAACGACCTTACATCCTAGAGATGGATCATCCGTATGGTTCAGAAAGTCTAGCACAGGCACCATGCTCATGCTGTCGTCGTGTTCGACTTTTGGCAGTTTAGTGAATACCACTCTGGTATTGACGCACAACCACGCGTACAGGAACCGGCTAGGTATCTCTTTCCATTCTTTTTCATACCCTAGATACTTGCTCCAGTCTGTTTCTAGTTTTTGTCTCATTGCATCTACATGTTTTTGAGCTGCAATCGGCAGTTTTCTGATCCTATCCGCGGACCAAGTCAATGGCAGGTCCTCGAAGCTGTTGAAAGGCGGAAGCGTGTTCATATATGCTCTGCATATTTGCTCATCGAGGGAAGATGGAATAGCACAGTTTTCTGGATTAAGGAGATACTCATATACAAAATATGTTATAGTTGACTGTCCTGGGAGGCCCCTTTTGCCAAGTGAAACGACATTGATCAGGGCCGAAGGAGGTAGTCTAAGAAGCAACTCATTAGAGTGGATATTAGCTGTTGCTATTAACGCTCTGCCTTTGCCATGAATATCGGCTGAACTGAATTTAGTTGAAATATAGCCTTTTTCAGCTATCAGGGCTGTCAGAGTTTCCATAAAAGCAATACTGGGGAAGTGTTGCTGTATTGGCGTGTGCGATGTGCATGAAGGAAACGATTGATTCCTGTATTCGATTTGTGCAATCGATTCGTTCAGTCGATTCGTTCAGTCGATTGATAACAATCTAAACGATTCGCGATCGAAAGCTGTGTTGACCGAGACACGGTTAGAAAAACCTTAATGCTAGAAATTTTAACAAATTGCAGCTAAGCAGGAGCGGGTGGGGGAAGAAAGAAAAAGAGATGCAGAGTTTCATGACGTTATCAACTTTATAAACGATTAACTTTGCGAGTGAGAAAATGCTTACAAATATATAAATAGGTGAATGTTGTGCTCGGTCTTATGAGATCTAGTTTCTACCGAATAGTTCGCATATCTACTCATCGAGGGTTTAGCAAAGTTGCATATACAAGAATGGCCCAAAAAACAGAAGCAGAATGGCAGGCGGTTTTGAATCCTGAACAGTTTAGAGTATTGAGAGAACTCGGCACCGAAACTCCTGGTACTGGTGAGTACGAGCATCACTTTGCGAACGGTGTATACAAGTGTGTTGCTTGTGGTAACCCTTTGTACAAGAGCGAGACGAAGTTTGACTCAGGCTGCGGTTGGCCAGCGTTTTTTGATGCTATCCCTGGAGCCATTGAAACCAGACGCGACACTCGATTCGGCAAGGACCGTACTGAGATGATCTGTTCGAAGTGCAAAGGTCATCTCGGCCACATCTTCAAAGGCGAAGGCTACGATGTGCCTACCGACACACGCCACTGCGTGAATTCCGTCTGCCTAAAATTCGAACCTCAAAATGGCAGCGAGTAATTGCGCCAATAATATTATATATTTGTACGTTCTATGTGTTCACTGCTGCTTCCATCTTGGAGTCCGTGGTGGGGAGGCGGGTGACCGTTAGAGTTTGCCGATTGCGTGATCGATATATTTAGCCGACACTTTTGACTCCCGAGAGCGGGTGCTGAACGCCAGATCTAGAATAAAAAAAATAAAACGTATGTTTATACATGCATATATATTAAATATAGGAACGTACGCTTAGAGGGAGTGTTTGGCCTTGAAGAAAGTGCCCTCATGGGCAACAAGCTCGATCCAGTAGTTGTCAGGGTCGCGTATAAAGGCGATGTGCTTCATTCTGCCTTCTTCAGGTCGTTTCTGCCATTGAACTAGATCGAACCCGTCTAAACGCTTGCAAGCGGCTTGTAAATCATCCACAGTAACACATATGTGACCAAATCCCTGTGGCTTGTCGTTGCCGTTATGATAGACTGGACCTTCCTCGTTTTCGGTACCCCAGTTCCAAGTCAGCTCCAGGACTCCCTCACGGTTCCAGAGGTAGGTGTTGTCTCTACTGTCGGTATATGCCAAAAAGTAAAGCGTGAACTTCGCAGCCTCGAATTCTTTCGTACGGATGAGCGTCATGCCGAGCACGTCCTGGTAGAATTTCAGGGACACTTTCGGGTCCTTAACTCTTATCATTGTATGATGGAAATGATAAGAGTCAGGTGACGATACTGACGGCTTTGAGGCGTCATCGTAGGCATCACTCTGGACTATTTCGACCCAGTAATCATCAGGGTCGAGCGCAAAAGCAATGTTCTTTTGTCTTCCATCTGTCAACTTCTTCTGGAACCGTACACCCTTTGCCTCGAGCTGCTCGCAGCAGGACTCAATGTTGTCGACGGTGATCGCGATGTGGCCATAGCCTTTGGGATCCTTATTTCCATTGCTTACGCTGTAAGACTCATCGTCCTGGGTGCCGTAATTCTGTGTGAGCTCTAATACGCCTTCGCGGTCTGTCCAGGGCTTGTTGTCTGGCCGGAAGGCAAGATAGTACAATGTGAATTTGGCCTCCGGGTAATCGTCAGTTCTGATGAGTTTCATGCCAAAGGCGTCCTCGTAAAACTTGATACTCTTTTGAGCATCCTTGACACGAACCATTGTGTGGTTGAATAGATATTTGTTGGTGTCTGTCATTGCTGCAATTGGTTGATTTTCTTGAAGGGTCGCCCATAGGTGTATATATATATATATATAAGAATACTATGTCAACTGGGAACCGCGCTCCCCGCCCTAACCCACCAACCACCCCACCACCACCACTACCACCACCACCTCTACCACTACCGAAAGAAAGCCATGGGGCTGCTACGAAGCAAGCCTCTAATAGAACTGTTAGCGCAGGTACTTGAAGACGACGGTGTACATTCTTCGCTTCTAATAAGTAACAGCGGCAGCGTGATTGCATCCGCTGAGACCAATCCGCGCGCAGAACACCGGCACGCAGTGTACGGCACGTTTGCCGCACAGGTATGGAAATCGTATATACGACAGGTCCGCGCGCCGTCGTTCAAAGGTTTAGTTTCGCGCGCTAATTCAGAAAATAATGAAAATAATGACCAAATGGTGTGGTTATGTGCCATTCTCGACACAGAAATCATACTCATTCGACTAATCAACCCCACTGCCCTTTTTGTGCTTGTCTCGCCCTCTACGTCCACCGTCGGTCTCTTAGAGGCAAAATCAGCGGGCATGGTCTCAGAACTAAGAAAAGAACTGGGCAACTATAAAATCGAATATTAGATATCATCGCAATGAGCGAATTTCTCTAACCGCAAACCCCTACTCGGGATCTTCGAACGGGTTCGGCAGCTTAACCCCCGCCAGTTTAGCTGGTTTGGGCGGAACTGGTGGTTTGCGCTTCGTCGCGAGCCCTTCCACACTTATAGGCGGCCTCTCGCTGTACGACACGTCTGAATCGCTTTGGTACGACTCCGAGTCGGTGGCCCTGCTAGGCATTCTGCGTAATCTTCGAGAGGATCCCGCATGTGGGGACAGATTGTAAGTATTATATTCGTCCTCAGACCTGTCAGACTCCTCGTCTTCTTCGGATCCGGCCGAAGACTGAGCAGACTCTGAGTTGCTGTAGTCTATGCTTTCATCGGGAAAGCTTAGCTTATCGTACTGTTTTAGAGCATTAACCAATTCTTCATTGGCATGGATGAGCGGCCCGAGAAACTCTTCAGACTCAATTAGCTGAATATAACGCAACACAGCGCGTCGCAATTCCTTGCACTTTTCAAATAACGATCTTGTTTCTTCATTGTCCACCGGTAGCTCACTGCGCAAATCCAGACGCTGTATGGCGTTGTTCAAGTTAGTGGCAGCTGTGCCAGCCTGCGCGAGAACCGAGTTCAACTTTGGTTTCTCTTTTGCCAGGTCTAATTTTCTAGCCTGTGATTTGCGCGATTTAGATGACGTAGTCCCACTGGTGGTCCGGTTAGCGGTGCGCTTTGCCCTCTCTTGTTCTTTTTCTTTAGCTTTCTTCTTGCGAGAGCGCGCTTCTGCGTATGTTTCTTTGTCTTTATCAACGCGACTGCCTTGCTGGATAGATGACTCAGAGTATCTTCTGTGTCTTGCAGTGCTGTAGTATGGTTCAGGGCTGTTATCTATGTTTTTCTGCGAGTGCGTAGTAGTTCCGTGCCTATGGGGGGCGATATTAGAAATGCTAGAAATTCCCGGAACATCCTTAAACCGTACCGACCAAGATTTGCATAAAGCAAACAACTTCTTGCGCACTCTGTTGCTCAAAGTGGTTTCCATGGCCATTTCTCGCAGATACTGTGCCAGGCGATAGTCGATGATCTGTGACCTTACGCGATCCGAGCCATTATCGAGTATAGTATCAAGTAGCGTCAATGCACGAAGTTTCATGTGATCATTGCCATATTTAAGTTTTTTCCTGATCGCGCGAGCGGCTTCAGTGGGGCTGGGTGGTGTTAGTCAAACCGTGCAGATACGGTTCCCCCGCATGTAATACTTACCCGGATGCCGAAAGCTTTATTGAATCTAACAGTTCAATTATGCCATCAATACTGTCCTCTTCATATGATTCACTGGTGAGATCCTCTATACTTACAGATACTGCAGTGTAAGGATGATCGTCAAAGAAACCCATAATGGACTAGGTTGGAAAGATAGGGGTGGTAGTGGAAACTCATAGTAGTTGTAAGTTTCCCTATTGGGAAATATCCATCTTAGTCAGAATATTGAATTATTCTATATTTTAAATATCAAAAGTGAATATTCTTTTAATATTTACTAAGTAATAGTATATTTTATTTGTTTATGTCACCAATCTCAAAGACATTAAGCGTACCAGTAGGAGCAGAAGTAGCTACTTATGCTGCGGGTTGCTTCTGGGGAGTTGAACATATATTTCGTAAACATTTCTTATCAAAAGGCCTAATTGACACAAAAGTAGGCTATGCTGGTGGTCATACGAGTTCACCAACTTATAAACAAGTATGCAATGGCGATACTGGTCATGCTGAATCTCTTCAAATCTCATTTGACCCTAAACTAGTCTCATTCGCCACTTTGACCGACTTCTTCTTCCGAATTCATGATCCAACTATGCTTAACTATCAGGGTCCGGATATAGGCAACCAATATCGTTCAGCTGTGTTCTATCATGATGAAAATCAGCGTGATGTAGCTAAAAAGGTTGCTGCTGATGTTTCGCAACGCATATTTCACGGCAAACCTTTTGCCACCGTTTTTGAACCAATTAAAGATTTCTACGATGCCGAAGAGTACCATCAACTTTATCTCGACAAGAACCCAGCGGGCTATGAGTGTCCTACACACTATGTTCGTGGCGATCCTGGCTTCATCTCAAACATCTAGTAACTATAGGCGCTCGTTCTTAAATAGGATCACTGTCAATCAACCAGCATCTAACCACCATCAATCAACCAGCGTCTAGCCACTATCAATATTCTGCAACTTTTATCTCTCGCAAAGCATATTGGGTTAACAATGTAAACTACTTTGCATCATTATTTGTTGTATTCGTCCAACATTCACTTACAGAATTGCTGGTCATCGAAAAACGTTATGTCCATTAGAGTTCAATGTACATCCAATAGCAATTGTTGCGTTATACTCCAACTCCACATCAGCAATATATAGTCTTTTATTTTGATTCTTGATCCAATCAACATTACAAAAGACAATGTCAACGGAATTGAAACCTATTATGCCTGATCCCATTGAGGAACCGATCACAGAAAATGAAGACAAGACACCAGAACCCAGAGCAATTAACTGGCAGTATTACCTCTACAAAGCTCAAAGCCTGTCTGCGTTCACATTTTCAGGTTTCGCTGCAATGCATCTACCTGCTGTTATACTAGCTCCATCTCTAACTCACTCCATAGACAATGGTAACGCAATTCTTCGTGCTGGCCGTGCGATCTACCAGTTCCTGCCTATTGAGATGCTTTTTGCCGGATCATTGATCCTGCACGTGGCGTCAGGCGTGTCTCTGCGATATCTGCGCAACATTGATTCGAAAGCGAAGTACGGCAAAAGCATTAGAGTATCTCCAATTGCCAAATCCGGTTACCTACTAACCGTTTTACTAAGCGGACATGCTTTCATGGAGCGTGTAATCCCGCTGTTGGTAGATGGCGACAGTTCCTTTGTTGATTTGTCGTACGTCTCGCACGCGATTTCTATTAAAGGTGCGATCACTTTTGGCGCACTAGCATTTCTAGCAGTTTCTTATGTATATCATGCGACGGGTGGTTCTTTAAAATTTTTGCACAAGAAAATCGGTAAGAGACCCCTTTTTGCAGCATCAATAGCGCTGGCTTTGTCGACAATCAGTCTGACAGTGATAGCAAAGGCAGGCCCTGCGCGAGGTTCACTCGCTGCACATTATAACAGCTATATTAACTTCATGTGAAAGCTGAAATATATTCTTCTGCAGTTATATCCATTCTTTCGCAAGGAAGTTTCAAAGTCTGTGCTAGCTCGTTGGCATACACATCTGCCACTTCACTTACAGAAGGCACAGCAACACTACAAGATTTTTTTGACTGTGATTCTAAAACCTTCTGTATAGAAGTAACAGACTTGTTGGGGAGTCCGCAAGCGATAATTTTATCGAACCATTTCAGATCAGTAAACACGTTCAGTCCTATACCATAATTGGTAACCCGGCGCCGCATGTGAACGCCGATCGCACATATCTTTTCTTCATCTGTGATCCATACACCCGGGTTCTCTGTGACTATACCCTTTATCTCGTACCGCTCTAAAGTCCTAATCACCACATTCTCTAGCATCCGTATGTAACATCTTACACTTAGGCCAAAAACGCCAGTGTCAAGCACCGGATATGAGGTCAACTGGCCTGGCCCATGAAACGTCGTTTGTCCTCCACGTAACGTAGACACAACTTCAGCGCCTGATTCAAGCAATTCTCTTTTCTTATTAGCGTCGATCCCATTACGAGCGTCTCGCCGGCCCAAAGTATATACGGGCTTCATCTCCATGGTGAAAACAGTCGGGTCGGGTTGTTTATCAAGCCGTTGACCGGCATTGATGAGCTTTTGACCGGTATTGATCTGCTTCCAGTTAAGCAACCTTCGTGCATAATTTTCTTGGATTTTCTGGCACTCTTTGTATTGAGGCAATCCTTTTAGATGCACATGGCGTAAAATCATTGACTTGTCAGTGTCGTTCGAAGAACTATGTACGTGTTGTTACCGTTGTTAGGTGTTAGTAAATAAAGTTTGAAAGTACGTGAAGTATGTATGTTACAAGTTCCCCTTTAAGACCCATAACAAACCCAGACCGAACTCACCTCACCCCCACCACGCCAGGTTGCCGCGCTCGTATGCATACGCAATGGACGGTGCACAAGGGAATCACAGTGGTAAAAATGGTGAGAATAATGATAATTGTGATGAAATCAATACAGCCAATAGAATGTCCTTGAAGAGACCTGGTGAACCTATACTAAGGCCACCAAAACAGCCCGCGTCCGAGAACCATGCATGGCGGTCTAAATGGTTATGCATTCTCAAGACATGGCATGTTTACTTCGACAAAATTGACGATCAATCAATCTCTAGCATTAGACCTGTTCTAAGACAGCTCGGTGTGTCTATTGACCCCTTCTTCAGCACTACAATGATAAACTGTATAATAACATCTAGATCCAATGTTGATCTGCCCGCGCATGACATTCTCGCTAAAGCCAAGGCCGCAGGTATACGTATCTGGACCGTTTCTAAGCTCAAAAAGTTTCTTGTCGCAATCGGTGCTGTCGCTTCTTTCCCAGACTCCTCTCTAGTTCCAGTGCCTGCTGTCGCGTTAAAGGACACTAGTCTCTCTCGAATCCTCCAGGAAGAAAAACTGCATGGCCCCACCGACACCGATCCTAACGCCAGGCGCGAGGACTTCTGCTACTTCAAAGGCCCGTATATAATGGTTTATGATATGCTCGGCAAGTATAAACCGTCGCATATACGACACTATCGCGCTTCGGACGACTCAGACTTCGAGTGGCCTTTCTTAGCCCGAACAACGCCAGGCTCATGTCCATTCTATCTCGCCGACCGCAGCTCTCGTGGCAACGCGCCTGTCGCTGTGAAGCAGCCGGCAGTTATCGAAGACACAGGACGAACCGAAACGGAAAATAATGCTAACAACGCTAATAATGATGATGATAATGATAATACACACAGCGCGACAGGAGATATTATTCCTGACTCGCAGCCAGTGCGAGATGAAGTGACGACAACTACACAAGTCACGCTACTTCCTGCGGCTAAAATAGACGATGAAAAGCTCAGCAATGTTTCGTCTAGAATGGCAAGGAAAGGCGCCTCAGAGAAGGCAGCTCTTATGACGCTATCGGCTGCCAGGCTTAATTCACTCCAAGAGCCAGTAGCTTCAGGAATGAACTCTAAAATGACTTCTGCAATTCGATCTATGCTGCAGAGTGGTGAAACTGGAAGTACCTACGCCAATGCGGCTGCGCCATCACAAAAGGTCGCGCTGTTGGGCCGCAAGGTTTTCCAACGAGATGCCGTGACGCCTTCAGTGCCGCAAGTTCAGGTGACTAAGGAAGCTGTAGCTGCAAGAGAAGTGCGAGGAGGACAGTGTGATAACTGTCACTGCAACTTTGACGATTTTCATGAACATATGAACTCTAAATCACACAGAATCTTTGCACGGAATGCTTCGAATTTCGAAGATATTGATAAGTTCATACGAGCGGTTCAAAGACCACGACGAGCGAGACTGGATGTGCTTTAAAGATAATTATGATTCTGTGAAATATTGTTGCTTCTGTTAATCATGTTTGCTTCTGCTAAACTTACTGGCACTTCATACTGCAACCAGTTCCGGTAACAATGATACGATAACTGGAAAAAAAAATCGATAAATCGCTAAATCGCTAAACCAGACTAGCACAAATATTGTAACTTTGTGTGAACTTTATAAGCCGCACGTCAAATTTATTTACATTTAGGTTTACGCCCCGCTCTGGAAACCTTTACAACCCCCCGAGGATACTTAAAGTGCGACTATAAACCATATTCTGTTTAGTTCTTCATTTTATTCATTTTTGTGGCTTAGTATTCAATTTTCCGCTTATAAGCAGTAATTTGAAATTTATAATTTCTTTAAGAACGAAATTACGCTATAACTGGATTGTTGAATTGCTATTCTGTTTCCTTTTAAAAAGAAAAAAAGAGATCATATTTGAAAGTCTTTCCTCGAATCTGCTTTTTTCCAATTTATACCTTTTTTTTGGCCCTTTGAACGCCGAAATTTAGTCAAAAAACCCAATTCTAGTTTACTACAAGTTTATCTTTTTTATTTTCTTTTCTTTGAAATGTCTTCCTTCTCAGCTGCTGCCTCTCTTTTTGCGAAACATCACTCTGCACCTGAATCTCCAGCTCCAGCTCCGTTAACTGAACCCACGAAATCTACTGAAACCAGCTTCAGTCTGTCTAATGAAGAATTCCCTTCCTTATCAAACTCATCTCCTCTTCAAAATGGTACTACCAATATCTTAGGCTCTCCTCAGCCTTGGGGTACCGCTTCCGCTGCTCCTGCTCAGGTCACTTCTTCGCCGCTCACTAATGGCACCGCTCCGCGACCTGCTCGAATGACAATCCCCAATAGATCAGCAGTAGTATCTGAATCTATTTTTATTGAATCGCAACAACTATGTGAAGATTTCACACCCATGCTCCTATCATCTACGCTGTTACGTGTCAAGAACAAGCACTCTATTTCTATTGAGTCTTCATCCTCTAAGGCTACCGGAACCATCACCATAATCCTCAAGGGTGAAGAAACAAAAGTCCATGCAGCAAAACGCGAACTTAAAGCCGCGCTTTCCCGCAAATGTACCGATACTCTCTCAGTCCCGCGCAAAACTATACGACATATCATCGGCCCAAAAGGCGTCACTTTGAATGAAATAACCATCCGCACCCTCTGCCAGATCACTATCCCTAAAGATTCCAACGAAACTGCTCAGGATGGTTCTACAGGCGAAGATACCGTCGATATAGTTCTTACTGGCGACTCAGACGGTATTTCCGCCGCAACTACTGCCATTCTCGATATTGTCGCTGAGCACACCAAGAACATGTCTGTACGAATAACAGATATCGAACCGCGCTTTTATCCTTTTTTGTCATCAGCACTGTCACCTAAACTTGACGAGCTTGACCACGTCGAAGACCTAAAATTATCTTTCCCCTCTGCGCGACAGATTCTCGCTTCCGATTCTAGCCCGCCGTATATTAGCATATCGGGACCCCGCGAGATCGTCTTGTCTGTGCGCGACAGCATTTACGCAGCCGTCGAGAAAATGAATCTGACTTTTGGA
Organism: Tortispora ganteri; assembly: GCA_030573865.1. NCBI lineage: Eukaryota > Fungi > Ascomycota > Trigonopsidomycetes > Trigonopsidales > Trigonopsidaceae > Tortispora > Tortispora ganteri. The sequence goes on from JAJMEA010000145.1 coordinate 77,983, forward strand.
GAGGCCAAGACGAGCATTCCTCGCGCGCGCCACCGATTCGTGCTCGGCGACAAGGGAAAGAATGTTCAAGACTTACTTGAAACTACTGGCTGCTATGTCTTCTTCCCTCCTCTTTCGTCTTCCGACAACACTTTGGTCATTTTCGGGCCGAGGTCTAACCTTTCTGAAGCCCTCGAACGAGTGCTCGCTGATTCTAGCTCTTTGTCAGTCGACGTCCTGGACATCTCATTGGCCTATAGCCATAACGTGAGTCACGCTAGAGACCTTGCGAGGTATTTTGTGTACTCTGGTATATTGTCAGACATTGAATCCGAGCTTGACGTTCAAATATGTCCGCCACCACTCTCTACACTTGCAGATTCCTCTTTGGACGCTGTCAAGATTGAAATTGTCGCCAAAGACGCCGAACCGATTAAAGCTGCTCGCAAGAAAATTGTTGACTTAGTCAATTCTATTCCTCCTAGTTATATTCAACATATCGATGGAGTCAACCCCATCGACTATCCTCAGTTCATTACTGCTAAGAGAGACGTTCATGCGGAAATTTACTCTCAGTACGGGCTCACTATTGTCTGCCCCAAGAAAAATGATCCTGTACGAGACATGCTTCTAGTATACCTTGCTGCTCCAGGAAACGAATTTCTGCCGGACCCACAGCAGATTTCAAACAGCCTCAAGGGCGCTATGGAATATGTTCGCTCGCTTCAGGACAAGCTGAGCGACTTTACATATACTATAGTGGACTCAATTCCATCTTCTGACTTTAAGTACATTATTGGACCTAAAGGTGCGACTCTAAACAAGCTTCTAGGTGTTACTGATGCTGATAATGACGAAACTGATGCTTACATTCTACTCGGCAAAAGCAACAACTACAAACTTCGCAAGTTCTTAACAGCCAATGACATCAATTTGACAGAGTCCAGCATATTCATATGTGGGCCTGAAAACGAAGTGAAGAGACTGAAGTCTTCCCTACCTAAGGTTATTAAGGATGCTAAAGAAGAAGAGGTTCGCAATTCATACAAGCTAGCTCTGGATCTTGAACCCGGGTTCATGATGTCACTAATAGGCAGACAAGGAAGCAATATAAATAAGTTGAGGACAGATTTTGACTGCTCTATTGAAGCCGAATCTGGTACCGTCAATATCAAGGGCGTTAAGAGCAATGTTGAAGCAGCCCGCGACGAAATAATGAAACAGTATAATGCGTTCCAGGACTACAGAGAAGACACGCTATCAATTCCTGCGAAATATTATGGAGCTCTCATTGGACCAAAAGGTGCATTTGTATCCAAGTTGGAAGAAAAGTACGGTGTGAGGGTGCTTTTCCCACATATTTCTGGATCTGACACTGCGTCTGAAGGAACTTCGGAGAATAATAGTCGCTCAAATGACGATATTGTTGTTCAGGGTGCATCCAAGAAAGTCGCTGCTGCAAAAAAGGAGCTGCTCGAACTCTACAAGTACGAAGCGGAGAGCTCACTATCGGAAGAGTTTGCAATTCCTGATGCAGTTGCTCCTTTTCTCATTGGTCGCAATGGCGATACTATTAAGCAGCTTTCAGCACTGTCTTCTACGACTGTCAAGCTACAGAAGAATACTGAGTCTGGACAACAGAGTGTTTTGGTGACAGGCAGGAAAGAGGGCATTAAAATTGTCAAAGATAAAATTGACGAACTTATAAAGCTATATGGTGACTCTGTAACACGGTCTATTTCAGTTCCGAAGAAATATCACAGGAATCTGAGAGGTCACAATGGCTCTAAACTACGTGAAATCATAGCTAACGCCGGTGGAGACAACAAACTTGAGGGTGAAGAAACAAGAATTATTAGAGTACCGCCGAGTTCATCTGACTCTGAGGAGGTAATAGTTTCAGGAAAGTCATCGTTGGTTGAGAGTATTATTAACTCTATCCAGACAATGGTTGAAGACTTGAAAAGCGAAGTCACTAAGTCTATCGACATAGCGCCTGGCAGACGCGCTGCTGTAGTGGGACCTGGTGGATCTGTTAGACGGCAGTTAGAGCAGGAATATTCTGTATCTATTGATATACCACCGTCAGGCTCTTCTGCTAGTGTCAAAGTGTCTGGAAAGATTGAGAATGTCGAACAAGCGATTGCGAAAATTGAGAGCATGGCAGGGGAACCCAGTGTCTCTGAGAAACAACTTTCGCCTACAGCGGGTCTGATTCTTTCTGAAGATAAAGAGTTCAAGAACACATTACGACGTGATTATAGCGTTTCTGTTAGTTTCGACGGTGTTCGCAAATTGTCAACGGAAGTAAGTGAATCTGAGCAGGGTGATTTTCTATCTGAAAATGGTTCCATTGATCCATCGAGCTTAACTGCGTACCAGTGGATCATGAATGTAACAAACATGGACGACTCAAAAGTCATAATGCGTTTGTCTGGTTCTGATGATAGCCTGAAACGATCTGAAAAGTTTGTTAGCCGATCAATAAAAACAGCTGAAGGGTTCAATGCCGTGGGTTCATTAACTCTGAACGATTCTAGCATGTTTAAGCGCATTGTCGGAGCTGGAGGTAGAACAATTCAGAGAATTAGAGAATCTACCGGCTGTATGATTGATGTTCCAAGAAATAGCGACGCCAAAAAGCCTGTAGTGATTAGAGGATCTGAAAAAGGCGTCAAAACAGCTAAACAGGAGATTTTGGCTATTCTGTCTAAAGAATAGACTTGTTGTGTTCTACAAACCAGAATTTGTATCTAGTTATTTATTTTTTCATTAAATTATTCTGCGGATGCTTTGAAATCTGTAAACAATCGCACAAATAAAGTACGCAAATTAAACAAATTAATAAGACGCAATCTTTCGTTACCAAGATGTGCATTGTCAGAAGACTGGCCGCATGGAATTTGTATAACAGGAGCATTAAAAGCTGTCTCGAGCATCTTTAAGGCAGTAATTGATCCACCTTCTCGTATAAATAACGGTTCCTCATGCCAAATATCCTGAAGCATATGTTTGATGTCACTGTAAATTGGTTCGCGAAAGTTACCCATCCAAGGTGACGCTTCTCTTGTGAATTCTAATTTGAATGCACATTGAGATATAGATTTCGTAATGGCTCGAAACTTGTTTTCTAGAAACTCTTTCAATGTTCGCTTTATAGAATCCAAGTTTTGATCTGGAACCAGTCTAAATGACACAAAGGCTTGCACTTGTCGCGGAATAATGCCACCAGTATTTGCACTGCCTGTCACTAAACGGTAAATTGAGAATGATGGTTGTCGCCAACGTGCTTCGAGCTGCTCTAAGGAAAGCTCGGGGACACATTTGCATATATCGTCATAAAGCGTCAGCTCGTCATCAGTAGCAGGACGTACGTCATCATAAAATCCAGGGATTTGCACTTGACCGGCGTCATTGGCGAGTGCAGATAATAATTGAATCAAATCCTGAGCAGGCTCACGGAATGCTCCTCCATCAACTCCAGAATGAAGGTCTGGCCGGTCAGATGATATAGTTATAGTGGCATTCAGAACTCCTCTAAGGCCAAAATTAATACACGGCGTCGTCTCATTAATCCATGTAGAGTTAGAAACGAAGATAAAATCAATATTACCAATTGAATCTGCGTGTTCCGATAGAGCGAACTCCAATCCACGACTAGCACACTCTTCTTCGCCTTCAAGCAGAAATATTACGTCGATGTCTAGATCTCCACGCGCAAATATATCATGAGCAGCAAATATCGCGGCAAGTAGTGGACCTTTGTTGTCAGAAACACCTCTGCCGTAAATATACCCATCGCTAGCCTCGAGCTCGTATGGATCTGAGTTCCAGTCCAAGTGGTCTGCAGGCACAACGTCATAATGTCCATAGAAGAGAACACGATGTCTGGGCTTTTCTATTGTAAATTTTCCTAGTACTAGTGGGTTAGCACTTTTCACGGGAAGGAGCGATGAGCAAGCACCCATGCGCTTAAACATATCGTATAAATAAAACGCACAGTTGCTACATTCTTCTATGTAGAGAGATGGCATGCTGGAGACCGTTCGGTACGAGACCAGTTTTTTCAGTGCATGCAAAAGATCGTCATTTTGGAAATTTGGTTTGTAGGTAAATCCCTGATGAGGTTGGCGATTCTCAAGCATGAATATACTGATATCCCATAACGCAACCGAAGCATCACTTGCTCCGGTAACTAAGAGGGGTCTAGGAACATTGAGGAATAATGATGCGAGTATACGGCCATTATGTGCTTCCCATTTAGCAAGGAGTTCGAAGCGATGGTTCCAAAAGGATATGTTTCCGGAGGTAGAAGCAGTACATATGTACTTTGAGTCTATAGACAGAGAAGTTATCTCTTCGGCGTCTACCTGGACTGAACGAGTAGGCTGCATCGTAGTAAGATCCCATACTTTCACTTGGCCGTTGCCGGTTGCGCAGTAAAGAAACTGATTGTATACTGCGAGGGCGGAAACCGAAGCGGTGTCTGAGCAAGCAAGCGAGTGAAGCAATTTTATGTTGTTCGAATCAGATATCGACCAGATGTTAGCGTAGCCGTCGCCGCCAGCTGATATCAGGTAATTAATACCTGAAGGCAATTGAGCGTAAGTAAGATCGTATATATAGGAATAGTGAGCATATCGGGATATGTTTAGAGGGGGTACTTCTATAATGTTTGACTGTAGTGAAGATCCTGAGGAATTATCTGACGAGGGTTCGGATGTGGGCTTTTTAGCGACATGAGGGCATTTCGAATCGAAGAACTTATCGTACCGCAATGCGGGCAGAGAAGATATTTTATCGGATGGGCGAGATACACTGAACCATTGAATACTGGCATTCTGCGAACCAAAATAGATGTATTCGCCTATAGGGCATATGGCGAATATGTCGCCGATATCGAAGATGGAGTAGACTGTGTACTCGAGGGTAAGCGTGGCAATGTTCCAGATCATGATGAGAGAGTCTGATGAGCCGCTTATAAGGTAAGAGTTGTTGATGCAAAGGCTGTGAACGCTAGATGTATGACCGCGTAATGTAGCGACGGATGAGTAGGAGTGGAGATCAAGCACATGGATCTCGCCTGTTTGGCATCCAGCGAATACATAAGAGCCAGTATAAGCTAACGAAAGAATTGAGGAGTTATGGTTCCAGGTCGAAACCCTATTTGGAGTGTCTGATGTACTGGCCTCAGCAGGAAGCGGAGTCGATACTCGAGGAATCATTGCTAAAAGCGGCAGAAAATAGTAAAAAGGACAGCAGACGACGAGTAGCACGAGCTATAAGTAGAGATAGAGAATCGCAATTTTGCGTGCAATTAACCCTATACCCTACGAGTCAATAATTTTTAGACTAACCAAAAAGGACGGCGGTATCTTTTGGCTTGTAGATGTAGCGGTAGGATGACGAAGTGAACTTAAGACCGTTGAGGTTTTGTATAATAAGAGATTCATGAAAACCAAAGAGATTACTAGACCTTCCTGAACCGACACGGACTTTGCCGGCAACTGAAGCAATAACGGAGTTGGAGTGAACATGTATATCCATTGATCCCAGCTCGTGTCTAGTCTCGGGCATTGTACCGTACATCTGAGCAAGTGTAGCACCACCATTCAACGGGTTACCATTCCATACAATATGCGCATCATCAGCAAATTGTATAGATATATTCGATCTATTCCTGTCGAGTGTCTCGTAATATGATTTGATAAATGGTTCTACTGTTTCGCTCATTGTCTTTTGGGAAAAAGAAGCCCTAATGGAAGCATGGCAGGGGGGGGTCCCCTTGACTCTTTTTTTTTGGGTGATATACTCCCATAGCAACGAGACACCACCAATTTCATTTATCGAAGATTTTCACTTCCTTCACCAATTCATATAATGTCCGACAGTACAGTACAAGACGTCTCCGAGACGCTTCAGAAGACTTACCTTGATGAGGTGACGGGCGAACAAGTATCTAAAACTGAGCTCAAGAAGAGACAGAAACAGCGCGCGTTAGCAGAGAAGAAGGCAGCTAAAGCCGCCGCACAGCCTGTCGCTGCTGCCGTACAGCCTACCACAAAAAAACAGCAAGACGAAGAACTTACGCCTAACCAGTACTTTGAAATACGCTCTCGTGAGATTGACGCTCTTCGCAAATCCAAGGAACCTAACCCTTACCCGCATAAGTTCCACCAGAATATCAGGATCGACAAGTTCATCGCTAAGTACACTCATCTGACCCGCGGTGAGACCCTTCCTGATATCGAGGTCGCAGTGTCGGGTAGGATTATGACCAAACGTGAATCCGGCTCTAAGCTCAAATTTTACGTTCTTCAAGGTGAGGGTGAGACCGTACAGGTACTTGCTCAGGCACAGGACGCACCTGATGCTGAAGCGTTTGCCAAAATTCATGCCTTGCTCCATCGCGGAGACATAATCGGCGTCCGTGGGTACCCTGGCCGCACTCAACCTAAGAAAGGTGGCGAGGGTGAACTCTCAATATTTGCTAAAGACGTTGTGCTTCTCTCTCCGTCGCTTCACATGCTGCCCACGGAGCACTATGGATTCAAGGACCTCGAATCAAGATACCGCCAACGCTATCTCGATCTTATCATCAATCGCAACGTCCGTGACAAATTTATTATGCGTTCTAAGATTGTTTCCTATATCAGACAGTTCTTAGACTCTAGAGATTTCATGGAGGTCGAAACCCCAATGATGAACATGATCGCCGGCGGTGCCACCGCTAAACCATTCATCACACACCACAACGAGCTCAACATGGACCTTTTTATGCGTGTAGCTCCTGAATTATACTTGAAAATGCTCGTCGTTGGTGGCCTCGAACGTGTTTACGAAATTGGCCGCCAATTCCGTAACGAAGGTATCGATCAAACACATAACCCCGAGTTCACAACTTGTGAGTTCTACTGGGCCTATGCCGACATGTACGATCTCATGGACATTACCGAACTCATGTTCTCTGAGATGGTCAAGGACCTCACTGGCGGCTACAAGATCAAGTACTCGCCTACAGGCCCAGAAGGAGAGCCAATCGAGATTGACTTCTCCAGGCCATGGAAGCGATTTGACATGATGGAGACTCTTGAGGAGAAACTCGGTGTCAAATTTCCGGCTGGAGACCAGCTCCATACTGCTGAAACTAACAAGTTCCTCCAGGATATCTTAGCTAAGAACAACCTTGTCTGCTCTCCGCCCTTGACTAACGCGAGAATGCTCGACAAGCTAGTCGGAGAGTTCATTGAGGAACAATGTATAAACCCGAGCTTTATTACCGGCCATCCGCAAGTAATGTCACCATTGGCTAAGTACCACCGATCCAGACCCGGTCTTTGCGAGAGATTCGAGGTTTTTGTGGCCACTAAGGAGATCTGTAACGCCTATACGGAATTGAATGATCCCTTCGACCAGCGTGAGCGCTTTGAGGAGCAAGCCCGACAGAAGGATCAGGGTGATGACGAAGCGCAATTGATTGATGAAAACTTTTGCACTGCTTTAGAATTTGGTTTGCCGCCTACCGCCGGATGGGGTGCCGGCATTGATAGACTGGCTATGTTCCTGACGAACTCTCATAGTATCAGGGAAGTGCTCCTTTTCCCCGCCATGAAACCAGATGTGATCGCTAAATCAGCTGAATAGATTTATTCTACATTATACGCTTTAATAAATTGCATAATAGCATGTAGCATGTAACAACAAGGAGGTTGCAGTGCACTGATGAGCTAGTGTGACCATATATGCAAATGCATATACGGCTTTGTTCCGTATAGAAATAGAACATTACATCCCACTAGAAACTGTACAATTAAAAAAACCCTTTAGTCAGTGCGGAAAACATTTGCATTAACCGGGTGCATTATGTGGCCCACGCAGGGCCCATAACAGTCAAATGGCATCCGGGCCAAGTTCAGCGAAACACCATATACGTGATATGTTGCAGTGCACGAAATTATAGGGTCAGTCACGTGCTGGAGGTTCAATTGTTCTTATCTACTCCTTTGCTCGTTTGCCGTGAACTGTGCCACCTTTCACTCGCCGCTAGGGATGGAGGCGGACGGAGATACGTATATAGCTAATGACCTTAGCGAGTTTGCCGTTTACTGGAAACATGACGTGAGTATCGGTACTGAATACGTAGATGATGACCGATCAACTACAGTGTACACTAGAAACAGCACCTATATGCCGTACGGCGGCCTTCCAGAGTTTAAAGAGCTGCCCGTTCCTAATCGAGAAAACGGTCATAGCTCTGGCAAAGTAAAGCACGCCAGCACTGTTTACGACGCCCCACTGCACGAATTAGACTCCAATGTTGTTTATGAACAAGCTCATCCAGAATATGGCCCTCCACCTAACTCTTTCATACCTGATCCATACCGACAATCTCGGACCGCAAGGAGCACCGTAGCCTCGCCCATATCCGATTCCGTTTCAATTCCTATATATGATCCAGAGCTAGACGTTCTGGTGTACACGAGACGCAAACGAAAAATTGAGGCCCGGCGAGCTAACGCGGTAATGGAAACTCAGACAGCTGGCAGTCAGCCGCGCGATCCCCACCAGGCACCGCTTAAAGAATACACAATGAAAGAGATAATCCAGAGAGAAGCTGTGAGAACAATTCTCAGTCACCCTTTAATAGGATATACAACTGATAGATATCCCACTATAAGCACCCCTTACTTGATGCGTCAAGTTCAGTCAAGCTTCATTGACACAATGGCTGGAGACGTATGGCTAGATGCGCAAGAAGGCATTATATATGCAAATGAAAACGATCCTGACGCTTTCAATTGATTAATACCGGCTTGTTAATTGCTAATTGACAAATTTGAACAGGAAACCGGACAAAGCACTAGTAGCAAAAAAAAATAGACAGCGAAAAGTATACCTCACAGAAATGGACTGAGTCTAAGAATTTTGCGTAATTTCTCCAAATAATGGTACATCCTTGAACAAGGCCAACATTCCAATCCCAATCCCTATAATACCAAATGCAGATATCACATGACCAATACGCGTAACGTCATAGTGACTTTTGGTTGAAGAAACAGGAGGCGTCGATGTAACCTGTTTCGTTGATCTTTGAGTAGAAGCTGGACTAACTGAAATTGATGAGATTCGAGGATCAGGGAATGATGATGATGAAAGGTCTTTACTTTTCATTGATGCTTCTTCTAGCAGATGCTGGATTTTAGTTTTTTCTGTTTGAGTATCTTGAAGCTGTTTCCGCAATGTATTGATAAGATTAGTTTGTTCAGAGACTCGACGCTTTAGTGTTTTTATTTCGCTGTCTACAACAGGTGAGACTGCGTTCAAGTTTTGGTTCTCTAGCATTGAATTTTCTGTCAACGGTTCTGTAGCATTTGTCGCGTCATCTGATGATATTTTGGAGGCTGGTAACTTTTCTCCAGAACTTATTCCGTTACTGTCTGGAACGGGAGACTCAAAGGGCATTTCGAGGTCCTTTATTGGCTTGCGTTTTATTTCTGGTTGTTTCAGCAGCAGCTGTGCCTTTTTAATCTCGATGGATTGCAGATGCGATCTTTTTATCAGATCTTGTATGGAAGCGAGAAGAGGTGCTAGGTTTAGCGGGGCATAAGGAGCTTCTAGTGCTTGTTTCATGGAGAGATCTGCTTGAAGCGAAGGCTCGAATGCAGAATTATAACTTGATATATCATATTCAGGTGCCTCTTCGGCGGAGAACATTTCCGGGGATGCATATGATAGTGGATTTGATTTAGCAGGCTGGTTTGCAATGTTATGCGGTGATGCAGAGATTATTATTATCTTGCTAATAACAGCTGCGATTCTTTTGTGGATTTTGCCAGAACTAGTGTCTGCCTGTATATCAATCCCCAGGTAAAGGGCGTCCTTCTCGCTGAGCGGGGTACCTTCGGCTTTTTCGTTGGAGGAGAGCTTTGTACCATTAACGTATGTACCATTGGCGCTATTTGCATCCTTTATGAAGACAGTATTTGATGCTGGATCAAAGGATAAAGTTGCATGATTACGACTTAAAACGCGAGTATCGAAGAAACCGTTGGTAGGAGATGGCACTGTCTGCGCGCTGATCTGTCGGCCGAGTTTGCATACCGAAGGATGTGCAGGTACTTTTATGCATTTTGGCTGAAAGGTATCGTTTAGAGAGTGCAGGAAGACCAGGGCAAAAGACGTATTGACGTCTAGATCGTCATTTTCCGCATGGGCTTTAGTGTGGTGGATAAAAAGTGCACGTTCAGCGGGAGTTAGCTTCACCGGTGAATTCAGGGGTTTATTTAACAAAGATTTAGAACCGTTTAAGGAGGTATCAGTTTGAATAGACGCGGACGTATCAGGAATATTGTCCAATGTGTGCGCGACTAAAGAGTCTTCTATGAGTGTAGACGATGATGTCGCAACAGTCATACTGCGAGACAAATTATGCGGTGATTCAAAATTTCAATAAATTTCTCAATTTAACAAATGTTACTCAGTGTAAGAAATTTGGCGAAATTTGGCGATATAGGGTGGCGTTTGGGCCCCACAATTTGGTGGTGTGGATAAAGTGTAGAAGGTGTCACAGGAGTCCGCGCCTAAATATGCAAAATCCAGCCAATTATACAACATCAGGGCCATAATGTTTTTTACAATTAATAAATAAACACGCAAATACATAAATTAGCGCAGATAGACCTTTTTTTTTTTTTCCTCGCTTTAAATCTCGATCTCAATGCCAATCTCGGCGATCAAGTCATCAATAGACTTAGACGTTTGACTCACCGAGGACGGAGTTTCATTCACTTCAGGTTGCGTCTGTGGCTCATTGTCCACAGCCGGCGTTTCTGATGACACCCTTGAGGAGTCTGAGTTGTAAAAAATGCGCGTATTTGTTTTAAATCGTTTAAACGGATCAGTGACGGCAGACGCACCTTGCCGTTTCTCTTCGTTAGCCAGTAATTCCGCCTTGCGGATCTCCTCCTGATTGCTTTTGCGGTTTCTTGCATTCACTTTAGCTAGTTTAGACAGCTGCGATTCTTCTATTGCTTTCTTTGAAGATGCAAGCTTCGCATCAATCTCTTTGATTTCTGCTTCAAGTTCAGCCACTTTTTCACTGTTGCCCTGTTCTCGTGCGACAAGCAGGAACTGGTGCAGTTCTGACTTCCGCAGAACGAGAAGATGAGGCACGTGCGCTCCAGATAGCAGCCTACGTTTTTCAATGATCTCATTCAATTCGTCCTGAGTCAGTTTATGTTCACTCATTTCCTTGAGCTGCTTAAACTTCCGCAATAATTTCGCCCTCGAAGGAACTACAGATCCTTCCTTTTTAAGAGTGTTCTTCCACCATTCGAATTCTTCCTCTGTAAATGGTGAGTCTGAACAGATTCCAAACTCAAACTCGCGTTCAGCTTTGCCGTGGACTGCGACGATCTTCTGGTTGACGGTGCGGTTCATGAACGAGTACGTTTTGCTGGGCACCAGGCGCACTACCTGGCATACGCGGTACACGCTTTGGCCTGTTTGTCTGTTGAAACCAATATTAATGCGGACATAGCATCCGACTATCGCAGTATCAAACTGTGGATGGTGACAATATTTAGTGAAAAGGGTCCTGCCGAAACGCACTTTGTTAAGATCCTTTAAAGTAGCATCTACATCCTGATCGTCATCTGACGCCCACTCGACGTCATCTTTACCTGTAGATTTACCGGAATATTCAGGTTCGTAATCTTCCTCTTCACTGCTGTAACTGCGTTCTGATTCTTCGTCGCTGCCAATGTGAGCAGGTTCGTAGCCGTCCTTCTCGATCCGTTGGCGACGATTTTCGCGCGCTTTGCGTTTCTTAGTGAGCTCCTGTAGTCGAGATTTTCTAGCATCACTCTTTTGTTCACGCTGTCGTGTACTACGCTGTTCACGTTTCGCCGCCTGCTCACGTTGTGTCTTCAAGCGCTGTGCGAGGTACTTGCGCTCGTTGTACCGCTGCATTTCCTGTGAACGATCGAACAATGTTTGTTCGCGTTCGATTTCTGGTAGCCCTTCAAGCCATTCCATATCCTCTTCATCCTTAAATTTACCATACAAAGGGTATGGTGGTGGTTCTTCTATATCATCTTCATTTTCATGCGTTTCTGCGCCTATACCTGCACCCGCAGCTGCCTCATCTTCGTCCAACTCTGAAAGCTCAGAGTCCGATTCTGTTCCGGATTCGAGATCATCATCACTAATTCTTCTTCTTTTTGTATTCGATGTCTCATTTTCAGCCTGTTCACCCGCCGCAAGTGCTAAAAGATCTTCATCAAAGTCCATTTCTGTCTTATTTTAGCTCTCTCTTGGTGGTTATGTGAAAAGGCTACCTAGTCAAATACACTAAAAAGATTGCCTCCCACCCAGATTATCTACCAACAAAAAAATAACACTAAAATGTCCATTCTCGGTATATATATACTTAACGGAAAATCTGCTATTGTCTCTATTCCTTTATCAAATGATTGTACAGTTGTTTATCCAACTAATAAACCCATTGAACTGATCTCTAATACTAAAGTGGCCTATTCAGAGGACTTCGATGCCCTAACAGTACTCATAGTATCATCACCCGACCTGAACCCTCTCGTAGCGCTCGATATTATTAAAGCACTGACTTTACTCCTTACAGACTACTTTGGAGAACTCAACCCGACAAAAATTAAGGCAAACCTCGACACAGTAATGCTCATAATCAGCCAGTTCCTAGAAGCAAAGTACCCCTACCTCAGTGAACCAAACGCTATCAGAGAACTCGTCCCACAAGGCGGCCTACTCCAGCGGCTACTCAAGTCCGCCTCCGTCTCTGCAAACAGTATATCAACTGCCGTTCAGCCTACCCCTTGGCGCAGAAGCAATGTTAAGTATACTAGCAATGAGCTCTACGTTGACATCATTGAACGTGTCGATCTTGTCTTCAACTCGCACCGCTCTAAATCCGCCCTCCATGACCCCTCAGTCGCCTCCGCGTTTCTGTCAGCATCCGTAAAACCTCATTTTCGCGTACCTACACTTTCTAGGGTCTCCGGATCTGTCATGGTCCGCGCACAGCTCTCCGGCATACCAGAGTTATCCATGCGCATAGTCCCGGGACCTAAGACACAGTTTGTAGGCTGCTCCTTCCACGACTGTGTGTCTAGAGACGTCTGGAACCAGAGCCCCGGAAACCTCTCGTTTATACCCCCAGATGGTTCCTTCGAGCTCATGAAGTACTCTATTATAGGCCTAAAAAACTACGGACCTATATCCGTAGAACTCTGGACTGGGATGGGCGCTAAAATGGACGAGTTCGAACTACGACTGTTCACGTCTATCGACTCCAGAATTAAATCCGTCGAGTCCCTTTGTATTGAACTAGTATTCGACCCTAAAGTGGTCGGCGGCCTCGGCACTATAAGAGCATCTTCTGGCGAGTGCATCTACGAATCATCCGGTTTGGCCAGATGGTCCTTCCCCAAAACAAGCCTGGGCTGGAACGCGACATTGCGCGGTTCTGCTACTGCCGTGAACAACGACACCCCGGCAACTTCACTCCTGCTGCCCAAACACGCCCGCGTGAATTTTGAATACAAAGGCGCCCTCATTAGCGGGACAAAAATCGACAGCTTAAATTTCGTCTCAAACCGCGGAATGGCAGACAATGTCAAACCGTACAAGGGTGTCAAGTACATCACCCTGGCAAGAGACATTATCGTCCGAAGCTGAAAATTGTTTCTATTCCTTTCCGTTGAGTCGTTCTATGAGTTCGCATACTTCATCGAGCTGCTTGACCACAAAATCTGTCTCCTCTATCTCCTTCAGGTGCTGATTCACATCGTTCTCCAGCAGCACAGTCTGCGTCCCTGCAGACCGACCAGCAACCATGTCGTCGATTGAGTCTCCAACCATCAACATTTCTGAACATGGCACGCCTAGCTTCTCTGATATGTATTGGATTCCCGCAGGATGCGGTTTCGGTGGCTTGAAATACCTGGTAACTATCATGTCGTAAGTGACATCGGGCGTAAATGTGCTGGTAAGGTGCTCTACAGGCAGTGGGAAGTTTCGCGTGCAGATAGCCTTCTTTATGCCCTTGCTCTCTAAGAACTTCATAACTTTGATTAGACCAGGCTGTGGCTGCATTTCTTTCATAGCTTTGGTTTCAATCGCGCGCAGCTTGTCCTGGGCTTCTTCTTGCTCCTTTTCCGGCAGAGACTCTACGTAGTCCAGAATGTCTATGCTTTTGTCAATTGCCAGAGCGTCTCTCATTTGGCGAAACATCCATGTCTGCGGTAGACATAGTGTCCCGTCCATGTCGAAAACTACACCTTTAATGACCATTCTAAGCATCAGATGGCTCGAGATACAGATTTATGTGCAAGATCGCGGGTTTGGATATCGAAACCTTAAACCGGCAAAATGTCCCCCCGCCGCCCGAATGAGTATAACACTCCCCACTCCCATTCCGCCTGTTTGCATCATCAATCCTTGCTCCACTCTCACCATCTCGCAAACGCACCAGATTCCTCAGCCTATTTGGTCCTACTGTACAGCAATGAGTGCCGATAGTACTAACGCAGGTCCCAGCACTATAGAGCCATACTACCCTCCGGTACCGGAGCCCGCTTCGCAGCCTGACTCCGCTCCTGCCGAAGCTGCAGTCAAGCAGCGCACCCTCACTATCAAGGTAACCGGCATAGAGCGTGCCGGTAAAAAAGACCCCATAATCAAATTTGACGTTCACTCGACGCTTCCTGGGTTTCGTACTACCACATTTCGCGACGTCAGGCGGTACCATAAAGAATTCGTAAGACTGTTCGAGCATCTGAATGGCAATAACCTGCAATGCTTTGTCCCATCAGTGCCGCCACCCTACACCTCGTTCGGAGCAGGCTCCGAGGAGGATGAGATCTATCTAAAAGCGAACATGCAAAAATGGCTGAATAAAATTGCAAAAAGCCCCATTCTTAGCCGTGATGAAGAGATTATCTACTTCATCGAAACCGACAAGGACTACATCCCGCTCCACAAAAGGCGACCTCCGGCAACTGGACTCAGAAGAAAAGCAATGAAACAACTGCAGCCCCCACCTGATGACTGTATTGAGCTTGCGAACTTCAGGCCTTTGGTGAAGTCTTTTTACTTGTCTACTCAAGACGTTTGCTCGCGCCTGGAAGCTAAGTCTAAGGCGATGCGAACTCTTGGCTCTTCCATTAATTATTTCGGAAAGGATCTTTCTGACCTGGCCGATATCGAAGCTTACCCTGCAATGGCAGCTCTCTGGAAAAAGTTTGGTAAGACTATTATGAGCGTCGGCGACGTTTCTGGTGTTAATTCTACTTGCCAGATCGCCACCCTGGGCGATGGCCTAAAGCTGCTGTCTAAAGATGCTTATGTCATGAAAGAAACTCTGACGAACCGCCACCTTTTAATGCGAGACTTGTTGTCAGCTCAGCAGAATAGCAAATCAAAGCATCAGACTGCATCAAAACTTCGGGGAAGTACACAGATATCACCAGCCAAGGTTGACGAGGCGATTCGAAGTCTGGAAGACGCTAAAGTGCATGAAGAAAATTTGACAAATCAGCTTGTCGATATTACCAATAATCTTTTGAATGAAAAAGCAGAGTGGTATACTTCAGTGGAGGCCGAAATTTCAGCCTGCGTGGCCGATTACACTAGGAGAGTCATAGACGCTGAGCGCAAAACACTTGCTATCTGGGAGATGGTACGACCTGATGTCCGGAACGCAGATCCTGCAGGAGGTTTATCGAGACTTGGCCGATCTACAGTTGGTCCAGCTAATTCTGCTACGGCTCCAAGTCAAGGCCCTTCCGGTGATAGCTGGAGTGGGGAGGAGCGCCGCCGCCGTCCTCGAACTACGTCGAAAAGTATAGCCGCTATGTCTTCTGCCCCTGCTAGCACTGCGAACGATTCTGAGTCTATTGAGGACACACCGCATGATATTGATGCTAGGCAAGCTGCTTCTTTACTTGCAGGTTCGTCGTTCTAGAGGGTGTTGTTTAGCACTCGTGCAAGAGCGGCTTTTCTACTATTGTGTCTGATGATAAAGTATGCGTGTATGATCATTATCATTTGTTGTATCGTAACTGTGAACTTCTATACTGCAGAAGCGACTGCTTTTGAGTAGCAGTCTTCGAATAATGTGGGTTTCTTGCCGTATCCAGTTGAGTTGTCTTTGATGGGCCATGTCACAGCAAAAGCTCCAGTTCCCAGATGCATGCTCTGGCCTAAGATAATTGATTCAGAGACTCCTTCGACCTTGTCTTCCTTCTGGAAGAAGGCTGCGTCGAAAAGATGATCTGTAGTTTTCTCGAAGGACGCGAGCTGCAGGACACTATCTCGCATTTTGGCCAGACCAAATCTTGTTATTCCGAGCACCTCGCCTTTGAATGACATGACGTCTCCGAGGAGCTGGACATGACGAGGATCGACACTCATTCCGTGCTTAGACATAGTGTAATCGATTTCGTTAATTATACTGGCCCTTGCCGCTTCGATTCCAAGTACAGATGCCATCTCAAGAACGTGGTTTGTGAATGTTTCAGTGCCGACAACTCCTGGTGTATTCATAACTTCGCGTAGCCCATATCCTTCTACAAGTAGTTCTTTTGAATTGTCGTCTCGAATATTGATCACCGCTCTTGATATGGAGGGCACGCCGGCCACTATGACATCCGGCAGTGCACGACAAAGAGATTGTGCCCTGAAGTATAACGCGGTCGCTGCTGCGTCTGCTGGATCGCGTTTCAAATCCAAACTATTGCTGCCTTCATTGACGACAATACGGACCTCGGAGTCTCCAAGGATATGCACCTGATTACTCTGTATTTTGAGCTTGGGTGCATTTACAACTGACCTCGCTATATCCGATATAGTTAGCTCAAGCTGCAAACGGTCGATGGTTTCTTGATTGATCTTGATCCGTACGAAGACTTCTGACTCTGAAAAACCGTCCTCAATGAATTTGCTGATATCCCGCAGCTTCGTCTTCTCTATACGTCCCTTGACTATACGCGCTGCAACTTCGTCTTCCTTATTGGCTAGAACGCCGGTAATAATAGGGGTACTGATGTTCTTAGAGGCATTGATGATTTCTTTTATTCGTGGAACTCCAAGTGTGACATTCATCGAGGCGACACCGGCAAAATGGAACGTCTTAAGTGTCATTTGCGTTCCCGGCTCGCCAATAGATTGTGCACCAATAGCCCCTACCGCCGTTCCAGGTTCTATTTGTGCACGCTCGTATTTCTGCAGACACGTTTGGACAAATGTCACAATTGTCGGTTTTGTGATCTTGCATAAACGTTGGCATACTGACGCCGCTGTTGGATCATCTTTTATCTGCTCGTCTGCGCTCAGTCCTTCAGCTAATCCGTGTTTGGCCCTTGTATGTGCCAGTTTGTTGGCCATTTCTTCAATAAATGCGCCTATATCTTCTCTGAATTTCCAACGTGGGTCGTTCTCGGGTCCATAAAACCCATCAACAAGCAATTCTTTAGCCAGATTGAGAATTTCATACGGATAAAGGTTGCGCGAGTTGTCTGAAATATTTATGTTGCAGGAATGGAACCATGTTCTCGCAAAGTTCACAGGTTTTGCGTCTCCTTCCATGTACATTGGGTCAAGGTTATCGCCTCCGTATTCAAACTGTACAATACCTTTGCTGGAGTTGCGGATAGTCTTGTCGTATGACGCAGATATATCTTCGAGCGATTTCATTAGTCGTCGAGACATGTATCCAGTTTCTGCGGTCTTCACTGCGGTATCAACAAGTCCCTCGCGTCCCGAAATCGCATGGAAGAAGAACTCAGTCGGTGTTAATCCGGAGAAGAACGAATTAGACACAAACCCTTTACTCTCGGGCTCCTTGGAGAACTTCCTGTAGTGAGGAAGAGATCTGTCCTGGAACCCGTTTGGCACACGGCTGCCTGAGATGATCTGCTGGCCTACGAGGGCCACCATCTGTGATACGTTCAGTGTAGAGCCTTTAGAGCCACAAAGAGACATTATAAGAGGAGAGTTCCATCTTCCTAGTTCAGAAATACACATTTCACCGACCTCTTCACGTACTTTCGAAAGGATACCACCAATTTTAGCTTCTAATGTTTCTTCCTCGTCGCATCCAGGCTGAGTTTCCAGCTTTCCCTCGCTGTATAGCTCAATGAGGTCATTGCAAGCGTTGTAGGCGTTCTGGACCATCTGTTTCTTCAGCACGGACAGGTGTGCGTCTGGCGTGACGTCACTAATACCGATAGAGAATCCACGACGGCCTATGTACCTAGCACACATGTGAGCCATTCTGTTCATCGCTTTGATAGCAGAGTCCGGGCCAAAATCGTTCAGCATCACGTAAAAAATAGAATGTTTCTTTCCGTCCCCGAGTAAACTTTTGTCCATATTTCCGCTAATGATCTGGCTGTTCTTTATAACGACGTAGCCGTCATTAGGTGACATGATTGAGTGGTATCCTGGCTCGGGCTTTGCGAACGTTTTGCATTTTGCCTCGAGGTTCAAGAGCACTTTGGAGTCATATGTAGACCTTATAAGCATTGAGTATACTTGCTTACCAGTCCATAGGTGTTTCGGTTTAATGATTGCAGGTGTAGGAATGTCGAAATGATCCAGACCGTCTGTCATCATTGTGCATAATTCGCATACAGTGGCTCTATCGAAGAAACTGTCTTTGTGAGCAATTAGATACGAAGCAGTAATGAAATCCTGAGTAGCCGCAATAATTGGCTCGCCTGATCTAGGTGTAACCAGATTGTACTTAACTCCCATGAGGTTCATAGCCTCAGATCTTGCTTCTTCCGTTTGGAGTACGTGCAAGTTCATTTCGTCACCGTCGAAATCAGCATTGTAAGGTGTACAAACGCATTCGTTAAGACGGAAAGTTCTCCAGGGTCTGACTTTGACAAAATGCGCTAGTATAGACAATCTATGTAGAGATGGTTGTCTATTGAAAAGAACGATATCGTTGTCTTCTAAATGTCGTTCGACGATATCGCCAATACGGAGATTCTGTGCAATTACATTGCGATCACCGTATCTCAGGTTCCTGCGCGCGGCTTCTTTCTCTTTCGCAATATAGTTTGCACCAGGGTATATATTTGGTCCATTTATTACTCGCGTCTGCAGCCTTGCTTTATTGTGACGTGTGACGACTTCAGGATACGTAAGGATTTTTGCGATACGTTCTGGGACGGCGACTTGTTCAACTCCAAGATTAGGATCAGGAGATATAACTGTACGGCCAGAGAAATCGACACGTTTTCCAGATAAATTGCCTCTGAATCTACCTTGTTTGCCTTTCAGACGTTGACATAAACCTCTTATAGGCTTTGCGCCTCCAGGGCCAGAGGCGCCAGGTGTATCTGAGTTTATATACATTGCCACTGATAGCTGTAGGTAGTCCCATTGTTCCATAAGATTAACTATGGTCATACCTTTTTCAAGTCCAGCTTTGATCATAGACGATGTCCAGACGATTTCAGTAAGTTTGATAGTGAGATCGTCTTCATTACTGGCGTTGTCTTGCACGACAGATGGACGTATACATGCGGGTGGCGCTGGCACTGTTTCCCAAATAAAATCTTCAAGGTTTGCAAGCTGTGGGTTAAGACCTAGTAATTCGTAGTCCTGTGGGTCAACATGGCTGAACAATGCCTTGACTTTAACAGGGTTAAGATTATCTAGTGCTTTTCTTTGAAGTTTTTCGAGGTCTGGTATAAACTTATAAGCTTCACCAAATAAAGCATAGAATTCTTGTCTTTCATGTTCATCTTTCTTACTGAGATAGCGGAACCGATCGTGAACGATACGTAGTGGACCTGATGTTTTTACTATACCATTCAAGGAGCCACATTTCAGGCATCGACGTTGTTTTCTACATTGTGTAGCTATAGCCTTAATAATTGCTAAGCGTCGAACACCATCAAGATTTGGACGGTTAAGTTCTTGAACGAATTTATGTCGTTGTTCTTCGGGTAAAAGCAAAGCTGAGCATTCCTTGCAAATACATTGCAATACTGCCAGTACATTACGGAAGAACCCCGTATGAAACACTGGTAAAGCTAATCTTATATGACCAAAATGACCTTGACATTGTGATAATTTTTGATTACAAGTCTCACATTCAGCTTGATTTGTAGAAACACCCATACGTCGATCTAGTGCACCATGTACTTTCGGAATACGGCCTTGTTCTAGATCAAACAGATCACGTGTAGAAACTTCTACTTGACTCTGATGTACAATACTTTTTGAAGACAATGCACCAAATCTTACAGATGAGATCCTCTTAGGAGGACAATCGATCACCTTGTCTTTCATTTTATAAAAAAATAGGAAAAAAAAGGTGAATGTCTTGTTTCTCGCTGTATAGGAAATTTTAAAAAGTTCACTAGGTACAACAATAAAACTTTAATTTCTCATCTAGACAAGGTGCGGCTGATGAAACCTTAAATAAACCTGCTGCACTTTTCCACCATCGGCTCTAGTTATTGCTTTAATTTTTTTGCAATTCCCCATTATTTTGGTATAAAATCTGCATTTTTTTCATATTTTCTCTTTATGTCGAAAACAAATTCGCCAAATAAACCACTATTGACATCTCGGTCCAGCGTATCGTCGCAATCTGGATCTCTATCCAAGGCGGCGTCGACGGCATCTAAAAGACCCCCTGAATCCAATGACAAACCGCCCTTGTCTATTGATCCAGTCCAATCTGTATTCCTAGCTGCTCATAACACCGAAACTAGTCAATTACGTAACGAGATTCAAGATTTTGATATAGATTCCCCTGCAATGGGAGAAGGCGAACTATCTCTAGCCGATCTTGGCTACCTGTTATTCGAAGGCTCTGAAGCCTCTGAAGCATCTGAAGCCTCTCACGATGTCGAAGGCTCATCTGTAAATGAAACAGCCAGCCAGCAACTTCCAGACGGTGATCTCCGTGATTCCCGGTCTATACTTGAAAGAAGTTCACTTTCTAATGCCGGCCGCGTCCGTGCTCGATCTTCATCTAACGTCTCGAATTACTCAGATACCGACATCAAAGTCCCTTCTTATTCAGTAGCCAGCAGTAAACGCAACAAAGAGTTCCACAAATTATTCAGATCGGTACCTGAACACGAACGGCTTATTGAAGATTATGGTTGTGCTCTCAGTCGTGAAATCCTGCTTCAAGGCCGTCTCTATGTTTCTCAGAACTACGTTTGTTTCAATTCGAACATCTTCGGCTGGGTCACCAACCTTGTCATTGCCTTTGCAGACGTAGTCTCTATTGAAAAGAAAACTACAGCTGGTCTGTTCCCCAACGCTATTGTTGTTCAGACACTTCATGCGCGAAACGTGTTTGCTAGTTTCATATCGCGCGATGTCACTTACAGATTACTCGTCAACGTCTGGCGAGGCGAGGATGCAGAGCCCTCAGGTCAATATGGCGACCAAATTAGCGATTCAGATTCTCAATTCTCGGATTCAGATGAGTCTATCACTGACGATCAGTCCGACTCGAATAATTCTTCTAAAGCAGAAGAGGCTGGCGAAAACTACGGTATGACCGGCGGCGAGACTGCAGACGGCACAAGCACGGTGCTCCCAGAGGGAGAATATGGACCAACAACTCATTCGCCAACAGAACTACACTTAAATCTACCGGAATTCAATAAATATATTGCTACAACGACTATTCAGGCACCTTTAGGCAAAGTTGCTTCCCTGTTATTTGGCCCGCAAACTGACTGGCTTGTCAACTTCATCCAAGAAAGTCAGAAATGCCGCAATCTATCGCCTATATCTGAGTGGAAGAAGAATACTGATGGTAAAATGGAACGACATTACGAGTACGTCAAACCGCTCGACTATTCCATTGGACCTAAATCTACCAGATGCATTGCAACTGAAACACGTGAGGCATGGGATTTCGAAGAAGGTGTATGTGTGGTGAATACTACTAAGTCACCAGATGTACCGAGTGGTAATATTTTTGACGTTAAAACTAAATTTGAGTTGACGTGGGCTGATAATAATGCTACGAAGATTGTATGCACGTGCCTAATTGAATGGTCAGGCAAAAGTTGGATCAAAGGACCTATTGAGAAAGGTACAGTAGATGGTCAAAAGCAATATTTTTCAGATCTTATTGAAGCGCTTAAGTCTACGCTTATTAGCCGTGGTAAAAAAGCATCGAAATCACGCAGAAAGAGTGTACGTCAGAAATCAGTCGATGGAAATAATGATACTACAAATTCTGATTCCAGTATGAGTATCATGTCTCATATATTCAGCATTATGAAAACTGGATTCAATACTATTATCAGTCTGGGACCTCTTGTGTTGATCTGTATTACATTGGCTTTGACAGTACTTGTACTATCTGTGTCGAAAATGTCTGAAGGACGTAGCGACTCACTAGTACTGTACGATAAATGGGAAAAGGAATGGGATGCTCAGGAAAAGCAATTGTGGAAGATTTTACAATCGAAAGCACCATTATCAGTTGATTTTGATTATAAAATACCAACTGATTTTGATAAATCTGAGGTATTATTATATGTGAATGAAGTGGAACGGTACTTAGAACTATTAAAACGACAGGCGAAATTATAATATTAGGATAATATATATGAATTAAATGAATTATTTACATGTAATACATGGTTATTGTATATAATAAAGAATATCATGTATATACATATATATCATTATATACTTCAATAATCCCAATTTCCGCTTAACTAATGACTTTCACTATGGACCCTCTAGAAACAGTCCAAATTAGTGCATCAGCATTATTAACAATATTAAATATGATCGAAATTAGTCAAAAAGGTGAACAACAAGAGAAAGTGGCATTATTAATTGGTTTTAACAATATTGTAAAGGAAGCAATTCCAATGAACTTGAATGAAATCACTAAAGATAATGAAAACGTTCATGAAGCAGTACAACTTATCACAGAGGTTCATAATGACTGGAAACTAATGGGCTGGCTTATTAATGAGAATCAACTTAATTTATTGCACGAAATTCATGGACTTGTTATATTGATCAAATATAGCCAGATGTGCAGCTACTTGCAGTTACAGGAAACCCCACTGACCGCCTATTACAATAAGATAGAGATCCCTTTAACTATAGCTGTTTCACCGGCAGAACGTGCCGTCGTGAACCTCTATCTTAAACAGCCTCTTATTCCTACACAGGGCGCCACTGCCAAAGAAGCTACAACACTCTATCGAAACCGCATGGCATACATTGACGCGCTCGCACATAAGGTCAAAGAAATAGCTGGCGATCAAGCAATTGACCAGCATTTGCGTATTACAGAGGCGCAAATCCACGCTAGACAAATAGATGCCGGGCTTATTAACCTGCTCGACAGTACAACACAACTTCTAGCTAGTGTGGCGACACTACCTGACGCCACCGGTATCGGCCAATGACTTGATCTGGCCTAGCCTAAGCCTAGCCCATCACCAACATACTAACTTTTCCCAATAACTCCATCTTCGACGCATCACAGATGGTCGACTCTAACATTCTCAACGCATTTAAAACCGCTTATGATAACGGAAAATCTACCGATCCAGACAAAGATTGCTTTGCATGCAGAGCAATAGGGTTCCTGGTCTGCTCTGTAGCCGGTGTAACGCTGTTACGGCGATCAACAGCCTCTAATCTCCCTAGACTCACTGTCTTCGGTATGCAGGCCGGCGGCACGGGGATCTTGGCGCTGGGCGTCTACAGACTTTTGATCTACGACAGTAAAGAAACTAAATCACCTGTATGAGGGTGTCGTGATCTATAATGGTCAGCTGTTCTCAGCTAATGTCGCTCCTGCTTATTGTTGTTGACCTACCTCCCTCGAAACACTATCAACATCTACTACTCACATCTAATTACCAATCATAATAATATTCCATTGAATGCATAGCGATCTAATCGTTAAATGCAAACTGACGCGCCCACTGCGCCATGTCGAACCTTGGAGACCGGTCCAGGTTCATCGCAAAGGGGTGTTTCAATAAATCCCACGGTGCAGGTCTCAGTTCCACATCTTTAATTAAACATGCATCTATGCAGTTCTGTAATTCTTTGCTGTACCCTGAATTCTCAGGTAGTGTTGGCGGGCTTTCATTTACTATTTGCTGTAGCAGATCTAAAATGCCTAACGGACCTGCCGTAGACGACGAGCTCGAAGAGTCATCCTTCGAACAGAACGGGGATTTACCCATCGCCAGCTCTAGAAGAGTGAGCCCAAAAGACCACACATCACTCTTTACAGTATAAGGAGCGCCTTGTATTCGTTCAGGTGACATGTACGTACTGGTTCCCACAAATGTTTCAGCAACAGAATTGATTAGTTCACCTGAGACTCCGAAATCGCACAGTTTGATCTGGCCGCGGCAGTTAACCAGTATGTTGCTTGGCTTGACGTCGCGATGCATAATACGATGCGAAGTGTAAAGATAAGTGAGTCCATTCAGCACAGAGTATGTAATATGCTGTAAAGGCCGCTCTTCTATTCGACCGGCTAGCTTGTAGATACGGTCAAGTGATCCGCAGTCCATGTACTCCATACACATGACCACACTATTTTCCAACACAAACGCACCAAAAAAGCTCACTATATAATCCGTTTTGCACTCTTTCATAATATAGAGTTCGCGGACGATCTGCTTGCTGACAGTAGCTTTCGCTTCAATTCTAATCATTTTTCGCGCCATTATCTTACCGCTAGGTCTATGCAACACTTTATTAACGCTTCCACCGGCACCGGCGCCCAATTCAGATAGCGATTTGAAATCTTCCGATCGTAACACCGACGATCCGTCTATACCCAATTGCGCAGAATCCAGATCAGAGCGAGGAGAGTCTACGCTCTGCGTCGTTGGCCTTCGGGGTTGCAGCTCTACTGCATACCGCTGTCGTCCGCTAGAAGCAGAAGGAGTCAAATTCTTTGCTGAAACGCCACCAACATTTCCTCCAGGAAGTACAAGTTGTTTGAGGTTCTTTCGCAATAGCGTACGCGGTTTGAGCGTAGGAATACTCTCGTTTCTGACGCTTTCTGCCATCCTCTAGTATAGTCTTTCTTACCAGATACCCACTATGCTGTCAGACAGAATTTTTCACCAATAGCTTTCAAATTTATACAAAAAGAAATTATAAAAACTATACAGAGTGCTCTACTTATTCTCAAAAGACTCAAAAAAGAAGTACTATGTAGGTCCTTTTAAATGCCGTATATCTAAGGGGGGCGCCTGGACCGCAAAACAGCCTGTCCTCCTGCCACGAGGATCTGCCATCAAACCAAAGTTTCCATGACAACGAAATAGAATTATTTTTTGTGTATTACCTACTTCCTCTGCGATCACACTTCGCCAGCAAACTCACCTGCACACCGGCTTTTTGCTGTATCTTAGCGGTGAAAAAGCTGATATATCGGCCGTTTACTTTATCAAATATTTCTCTATAATATTTAAATTTGCTATATTGCGCAGATTGAATTAGTACAAGCTGGCACTTTTGTTTGAACAAGTTTTGTGTGTGTGTGTGTTCTAACTGGCAACCAGCGAAATAACAAAGACAACTAACTCACATCTTCAGTTCCCGACCTATAAGCTCCTCCGACCTTTAAAATGAGCGATCTTATTGAAAAAGAAGCCGAAATTACGTCGAACGACTCTGCGACTGAAAGCGATGTCAGAGACGACGAACAACAGCCTAAACCTAAACGCAGCCAACCTGAAGATTCTTCCGAGGAAGAAGAGGAAGACGACCCTGAAGAAATGCGTCGTATCCGCGAGGGATTTATTGTAGATGATGAAGATGAAGGAGACGATAATGAAAATGACGGTGATAGCGATACCGAGATAAGAAGAGAACGCAAGCACCGCAGTGACCGCTCAAAGGACCGGTCAGACTCACCTTCTCATGACAAGCTCGATGAAGATGACTTAGACCTGCTTATGGAGAATACTGGAGTGGCTGTTGACTCTGAAAAACCGAAGTTTAAACGTCTCAAACGAGGTACAGACGATTCTAGCAGAAAATCTCGCGATCTGAGTGAGATATTCTCCGATAAAGAGTCCGGTGACGAAGATTCAGCGGATGACGGCGAGCATGCTGGCTCTACCCGCAGACGTTTTGACGAATTTGATGGTTTCATTGAAGATGATGAATTCTCGGGCGAAGACGAAGATGAAAGACGTGCAAGACTGCAAGAAAGACGCCGATCTAAGCCCAAATCTACTGCCGCTTCAGCAGAGACACTGGAACTGGCGGGAATTGACCCCGAGCAGCTGAATGAGTTTTACGAGGTTTTTGGCGACGGTGAAGAATATGCCTGGGCTTTAGAGGTTGAAGAAGACGCTGACCCATTGACACAAACCGGTGATGATTCAGAAGTTCCAGAACTGAAGGAAGTTTTTGAGCCTAGTGAACTCAAAGCGCGCATGCTTACAGATACTGACAACGAAATACGTGTGAAAGATATACCAGAACGGTATCAAGTGTTACATGCTTCATACGGTGATATTCAAGAACTATCACCGGAAGAATTCCAGCAGGAAGTCATCTTTATTACTTCAGCTATGAATTCCTTATATGGTCACCGCCTTAAGGAAGAGCTACTGGTTCCGTTTCAACAGTCTGTAGCTAAATGCGTTGAATTCATCGTGAAAAACAAATACGAAGTTCCCTTTATCTGGAGACACCGCAAAGACTACATTGTGTATTATCCACCAGCGGAACCAGAAGCAGAAGGAGAAGCTACAAAGCCCGAGGAACTTTTATCATTAGATGATCTATGGCACTTAGTATACTTGGATTTTAAATTTCAAGCAATTCTGGAAAAATACAGAAATGTTCACACCTTGTATGACAACCTGCACATATCTGTCCCCCTTGTGGAAGACCACTTCAAATCAGGGCAAAATGCATCTGATTTTCAAGATTGTTTGGACTATCTAAATTTTTATTATTCTGCCGAAGTAAGAAATTACTACGACACTGAAAAGGAGGCAGTTAAACACAAAAGGCCCAGAGGACGCACTTCAAATTACGAGAAACTCCGCAGCAGTGAAGTGTATAACGTTGTGAAATCTTTCGGTATAACTGCTGCCCAATATGGTGAAAATCTGGTTACCGGAACTAAAATACACACTGCTGAAGACCCTGACCTAATGCCCCACGACCTCTGTGAGAAAATTAAACGTGGAAGCGAAGATGCAGTCGTGGAATCATATTTTACATCCGCTCAGCTGCTTAGTGCCGCTAGAAACTTACTCGCAGAAGAATTTGCCCATGACCTACGGCTTCGAAAGTATATCAGAAACGACGTCATTTGGAGATACTCTTATATTGACGTATACGTTACTGAAAAAGGCCGTTTGCTTATCACCAAAAACCATCCGTATTATGAGTTTAAATATGCTAGAAACAGGATGTTTAGTGATATGGATCAAAATCCGGAACTGTTTTTGAAAATGCTCAATGCTGAAAAGTCTGAGCTTGTTCAAGTGAAACTAGTTATCCCGAGTTACGATAAGTTTGTCGAGAAGCTTGCAAACGATTTCCTCTTATCCGAGAACTATTCAGAAGTTGCTGAAAAATGGAACGGAGAACGTCTTGCAGTCCTGAAACTGGCACTCTCAGAAATCATTAAATCGACTTCAGCTGTCGTTAAAGAAGAGCTAAGAGCCATGTGCGAGCAGAAACTGGCAGCAAAATGCCGCTCTGCTCTTCTTAAGAAGGCTGACCAAGCACCATTTTGCCCGCGAGGATATGAGAACGGTACCATTTCACGCGCTCTCTGCTTGACTAATGGAAGAGGAGAGCCTGGGAAAGACAATATACATGGTATTTTCATGAATGAAAAGGGTATTATTATTGAAACCCTGATTCTACAAGACTTGAGGTCACCTGATAACGTTAAGTCGTTTGTGGAGTTAGTACAGAACCGTAAGCCAGATGTTATTGGTGTTGCAGCGCTGTCTGTTTCAGGAGACAATCTTTTCAGAGAACTCAAAAGAATTGTGTCTATGCACGGTCTAAAAGTTGATATAGAAGATTCTGCAGATGTCGACATGGATGAGAGCAATGAATACAATGATGCATCCGATTCACAGCTTCCTGTGATTTGGGTTCAAGACGAGTGCGCAAGACTTTACTATGGTTCAGAGAGGGCTCGCGAAGAGTATCCATCGCTGTCTCAATTTGAGAGATATTGCGCTGCTCTTTGCCGTTACTTGCAATCTCCGTTGAAAGAATATGCTTCTTTCGGACAGGACCTTACAAGTTTCAGTTTTCACAAGGACCAGTCCTTGCTCCCGAAAGAAATTTTGCAGACTGCTTTAGAGAGCGCTCTTGTGGACGTTGCATGTCTTGTCGGCGTTGATATCAACGAAGCATTATCAGATAACCGCGAAGCATCTATACTGCCTTATATAGCCGGACTAGGCCCTCGAAAATCTACTGGTCTGATTAATGCACTGAACAAAATTGGCGGATCTTTAGGGTCTAGACAAGATTTGATTCAGAATGAAATACTAGGCGAGGTAATTTTCCGCAACTGCGCCAGTTTCATTAAGATTCTCAGCTTACCGGGCAATACTCGTCACACGGAACCGTTGGATGCAACCCGCATACACCCCGAGGACTACGAACTTGCACTTAAGATGGCTGCAGATGCGCTCGAGCTCGACGAGGAAGATTTAGTTGATATTGACTCTGGCGGTGGTGCAGTTGCCCAACTATTCCGCGAAGGTACGGAAAAATTAAACGAGCTGATGCTCGAAGGATACGCTGAAGAGCTGAAGCGAAAGTTTGGTATACTAAAACGAAACACGCTGGATATGATCAAGGAAGAGCTACAGAATAATTATGGCGAGTTACGTCGTAATTTCCATATTCTGAACAAGAATGAAGTGTTCTTGATGCTTACTGGCGAAGAACCATCAGATTTGGAACCTGGTACTGTGGTTTCGCTCAGCATCCGAAAGATCATGAACCGCGTTTTGAATGTACAACTTGCATGTGGAGTTACTGGCACGGTGAATGCGTATGACATGACTGAAAGAACGGATATCATGCACCCGAGCACGCTGTTTCACGTCGGACAGTCCGTCCAAGGGAAGATACTGAAAATGAACTATGAAACATTCAAAGCGGAAATTAGCTTGAGAGAGAAAGATGTTGCCAGAGCGCGAAAGACTCAGACTTTTTCGCGAGATCCTGCTATTTGGGCAGTTGACGAGGAGAAGAAAGACAACGAGGAATTGAAGCAAACGCAAGATCCTAAGAAGAATGTTCTACGTACGATTAATCATCCACTGTTTAAGCCGATAAACGGCCAGCAAGCTGAGCAGTACCTTGCGAGAATGCAGCGAGGTGACTTAGTTATCCGGCCGTCTTCTAGAGGCAAGGATCACATTGCTATTACATGGAAAGTCGCAGATGGTATTTACCAGCACCTAGATATTATTGAAAAGGAGAAGGACAACGATTTCAGTGTTGGAGGTGTATTGATTGTTGGCGGAAAGAAGTATACTGACCTGGACGAGCTGATTTTCATGCATGTCAAAGCGATGGCTAAGAAAGTGGACGAAATGACCAATCATGATAAGTTCCAGAATGGAAGCAAAGCGGATGTGGACAAGTATCTTATAACTTTCACGCAAGCCAATCCGAGACGATCAGCTTACAGTTTCTGTTACGATCATAAAAGACCGGGATATTTCCTTTTATGTTTCAAAGCTGGACTGAAAGCCAGTTTAGAGACATGGCCTGTGAAGGTTATTCCTAATGGTTTTCAGCTGCAAAAGAACACATATCCTGATATGAACCAATTGTGTAATGGATTCAAGCGCATGCTTACTGCACAAGCTGAAAAAATGCGCTGATTATGATGTAATTCTATGATATAAAATATAGTACGTTAAAAAAAATAGAATGAATATATAAATAGCTTTTGTCCTAGTCAAAACCTTAATTTTAATCCCTTGTTACGCTTACTTCGCGACGCGTTCTTTACCCACTTTTCGCCAATAAAATAACATACGCAAAGATGGACAATTCGCCATTTGAGCTATGCGATTCTAGTGCTATAGACAATGAAGAATTGATTAGTCCAGAAGAACGCGTGAAAATGTTAATGTCAAAGGATGTTACCGCGTTGTTAGAGAATGGCACTTTGGCGACCCAGACAGTATCAACTTATAAGGAGAGGATTGTTCATTCTGATGATGATTTCACAGAAGAACGTGGAACTGAGTACAGAAGTTTTGTTCAACTCACAGATATTTCTGCTAAATACGACAAAGAACTAGAAGATAAAGCTCATACACAACCGCCAGATATGACCGATGGTGATACTATAGAACCGTCTTCGAACGGGAATGCTCCAGAGGCTTACTATATTTCTAAATCTTTCTTTTTAGATAAGTTCATGGCAGGAGGAAAGAAGAAAAAATTGAAGTCAGCGAATGAAACAATTCTAAGATGTTCTCCTAGCAAGATTAAAGTAAAACTGAACCCGAGTGAGTTGCTGGAACAAGACTCCGAGCTCAGTATCGTCCAGTCACAGAATAATAAGGTACTGTGCAAGCTCCAGGAGACGACCAGTGTGAATTCGAGAATGTCAAGAAAACATCTGTTAATCAATCTGCTTGAGAAGAACAGAAAACAGCTTGCTGGAGACACTAATGACCAGAAGAAGATAGAACCGCAAATCAAAGCAAAGGAAGAGTCAAAGAAGAACCTCAAAGAAATGGTAGACAGTCTTCTAGAAGCCGAAAGACAGCATGCAGCTAAAGTATACGAATTGGAACGACAAAGGAACGGAGATAAACAGGAGAAAGATATTCTAGATGACGGTGACGAAAGCGACGCTATAGCCTATGACTCGTCCGAGGATGAAGTTGCATATTCTGGAAGCGAGGATGAAAACAGCCTAGAGGGATCAGACAAAGAAAGTGACGAAAACGAGGAGTTAAATGATCAAGCGACCAATGATGAACAGATAGACAAAAAGATTAATGAAATCCCAGAAAATGGAGAGATAACTGCGACCATGGATGAAGAAACCAATATGCAAGAAAATGTGAATGATCAGGAAGAACAAGATGAAGAGGTTGAAGAGATTATTTTTAAGGCACCAAGGAAAAAACATATACAAGAAGGTATTCCTTCAACACCCAAACCATTTACGCCCCTGAAGGCTTCTTCAAGCTCTGGCACCTTCGGTCTCACTCAAATGTTTGACGAAGATGAAGAAGAAGAAAAAGAAGCTGAGGATGATGATACTCAAGTGAACCCAGAGAATACACAGACAATTCTAAGCATGCTCAGAGCTCAACAAAACACAAGCATACAAGACTCACAAAATATCTCGCCCGTTAAAGGGTCACTCACCGGCCTTAATATCAGCTTGGCATACACAGACTCACTTACAGACTCTTTTACTACGATAGTTCCGGATAGTCAAGAAGATGCACTTACGGAAGAGTTATCAAATTTGCATAAAAAGGCTGAACAGAATACCGAGAGTTTCATGAACGGTCTGCAGAAACTATCCCCTTCCAACTTCAATCGGACAGATACAATAATCGCTGAGCCTTTGTCCCCTAATGCCAATGCAAACTTCCGCCGGCTAATTCGAAAACCAGCTGCAGATGACTCTAAAACGACGCAGCCAGAATATGGGCAAGCTAATCTCGAAGAATCACCGACTCAGATTAAAGTTATTTTAGAGAAGCAGAAGAGAAAGATGGAACAAATGCAATCAGGCTTTGGATCAAACCTTGATGAAGCCAAAAAGATGTTTGAAGAGGAGGCAGAGGAGTCAGAAGATGAGTATGCGGGATTAGGAGGCGTCAGCGATGAAGAGGAAAATGTTTTGGATCATGAAACAGCCAAAATGATAGTTGAAGAGGAGGAATCACTGAATGATAAGGAGGTAAGGGATGTTCAGGCGCTTCATCTTGCCAAAGAGCAAGAAAGAGACACTGAAATGACTCGCCGCGTTTTGCATGATATTCACAATCACACTCTAGGTAGACGACGAGGAAGAAAAGGTGATGGCGGGTTGCTTGATTTTGAAGACGAAGATGACTACTTTGACGATGTGAAAGTACGAAGAGCGAGAATGCGAGAACGACAGAAGGAAAGACAAATGAAGGCATTAGATAAAGATGCTGCGTTGGCTGCGCTTAAAAACAACGAGAAAACACGAGCCTTCTTTGAATGCGCTTTCGAAGACCTTGCAAGTGAGAGTAGAAATATAAGCAAGCTCATAATGGCAGAGGATGATGAAGAATCCAGTGACGACTCTGAGGAGGATGACACAAATCGTGGGACAGAAGGGCGAAAGAAATCTGACAGTGGTAAGTCTAGTCGAGTTCAATCTCAAGCGTCGAAGCAAGAATCATTGAGACAGCAGTTGTCATACTTAGACGAAGATGTGAACCAGGAACCGGATGAGTCGATATCGTCCCCGCTTTCTTCGCCGATTCGTTTGAAACGAGAAATTATACTTCCTGGGCAGAATAATCAGGACACAACAGGTGAAGCGGTAGGTTTCGAAGATTTTGAAGAGGACGACGACATGAATGTTTGGGAAAGATTTGCACCATCAGTGAAGATGCAAGCACGACCATATAAGCGGTTTGGAAGGAACCAATTGGAAGATGAAAGTTCTTCGCCTGATCGCCAGTACCGTGCGCCTGAGTTCCGTAATCGCATCGCAGGGAGGGCCAATGAGTTTGAGCGTGAACTATTGTACGAGAAAGTCAGCTATGGGTCACCTACGAAGATGTCTAAAACCTCGTTGTTTCTTGCTGGGTCTAAGCGAACCACTTCGTTGCCGAGTGATAAGAAGGGCAATGCCAAGGGCAAAAGCAGCAGCGCGACTGAACATCGCGCAAAGAGGCGGGTAGTTAGTACCACGCTAGGCAAAAACTTGTCGATGTTTGGCAAGTTTGCATGAAGTGTGACACGATTGTTAAAGAACGAACCATTTTAAATAACATGCAATATACTTAAATGAAGTAGGCTGAGACCGATTGGCCGTCAAATTCAACAGTAAGAGATGGCTCTGACGGCAGGTCTATTGAGTAAGGCAGCTTTAAAGCTGGTTTCAGAGACTGAGTGAGGAAGGCCAACAATACTGGGCCATCTGGAGTAGCAGCATGTGCTACTCTTTCAGAAAGAAAATCAATTTTGGTCAAGGTAGTTGTGCAGCGAGAGGCAGATGTGGCAGTAATAGTGACAGCAGGATCTTTCATCCAATCGAGTAGATGGGCAACGAAACCAGACTGACAGTCAGAGACATGGAGTAGTTCAGAAAGTTCTTCAAGCAAAAGTTCGTTTTTCAGAGTATGTAAGAATTTGTTTTTAGGCAAATTTGTAGACGTTTTTGTGCGGCTGGTGGGTGTTGGAGTTTGCGAGAAGGAACGCTTTTGCGGCAGTTGCACTGATGAGTCAAAGGTAGGCGTAGTGAGAGGACTTAGTATATTTGAGAACTTTGACGAGAAAGAGCGAGGTTTACGTTCTGGTGTAGAGACGGAGGCAAATTTCTGTGGATTCGGTTTATTTAAAGAGGAAGAGCTCACTGGAGAGTCAGTAGGTGTGAAGGGCAGTTTAGGCGGCGTCATTGGATGAGATCAGCGATTGAAGAGTGGTGTCAGTGGAACGAATGTGACATGTCAGTGTACGTTGTAGACGCGTAAAGAATCAGTAGCCAATAAGAAGTAAAATATCTATACTATACATAAAATTTCACGTATATTTAGATAGAAACATGTATCAAAATTGGTGCAGCAATAACGATATACGCGATAGTTACTGTAATAAAGTAAATGTGTAGAGCCGGGTAACAGTTTTTGGCATAAATGTGCGAAACGTTGAACAAGCTGAAGTTACGACGACCATGAGCAAAGAGCCTATTTCTGTAGGGTTTTGTTGTTTAGGCAATATGTAAGTATTTAATTGCGGACTTAGAGAGAGAAGAGAAATGAAATGAAATGAAAAGAAATGAAAAGAGAACTAACTAGAATAGTTGTCGGTCACCTATGGCTGAGTATGAGACACACGCAGAATGCGATGGAGCGAGACTAACGCGAACTGTAGGGCAGTGTTCCGACATGTAGTGAAGACAGAAGGACATATTGACAAGATAAACGAGATTGATTCGTTTGGGACTGGAGGATGGCATGAGGGTGAGTCACCAGATCGTCGTAGTTCGGCGACTTGTCGAAAGAACGGTGTTGCAATATCTCACAAAGCGCGAAAAGTGACCAGCGACGATTTCCAGAGATTCGACTATATTCTCGCGATGGTAAGTAAGAATTATTGTTACACTTATAGAGATGCGTACTAACTATGTTAGGACGATATGAACGTGAACAATTTGATTCGGATGCGTCCTAAGAATGCGAAAGCGAAAGTGATGCTTTTTGGCGAATTCAGACGTAATCCCAAATTGCCTAAAATTATCGATGACCCATACTATGGTGGATCAGATGGGTTTCAGTTCAATTTTGAACAAATTGTTGACTTCTCTCATGGGTTCATAGAAAAGGTTCTTTTAGTTTAAAGCAGATATTACTGATCGGTAACTATTTTGCCGTAGATCAGCTATAAGGCTAATGGATGCCATATATTTTAAAGAACGTTGATTACGTCATTTAGTTCGAAAGTCTGCATATATACCTATCAAGGCATTCATGTTTGTTTACACCTGGTTGTAATTGTACAACGATCGGACAATATCATAGTGATGTTAAATCTTACCGATCATAGAGCCCCCTTATTACATTCGCGTACATGTGGAGGTAGAAATTCTGGTATGGTTGTTTGATTGACAAACGGTCATTTCTCTGTGATTGCTTATGTCTTTTATCGCGAAAAAATAAGAATACTTTAAGATAACTCTTTAGTACACGGTCAACCATTGTAATTGGTCAACTGCTAATTCAGCCCCTTTTTGATTCTATATTTAGTAACATTAAGCTCTGTTCTATCGCGTCAAATGAACCTTAATTTCGACGTACTCTTTGACTCCCCCCACCCGGCTATATTCTACCCGTTAATTAGCCACAGAAAATAATATATATCCATCTAAATCAACTGCGATCGTAACTTTGTACTCAAATTTTTAATTAAATTTCTCTTTATAGTTCCACATTTCCGCTTCCGCCTTCAAAGTTACATTGTGCTTGCTATTCGCTGCACTGCTATAACCGCGCCTCCTCTATTTACATCTTTATAACAACTCCCAAAGTAAATATATACTAAAAACCTGCACCCGAGCACCCCTTGATCCACTTTCTTCGCTTCTGAAACATTAAAGGACCCTTTATAGCTACTGAATTAGTCGTCAACAGCATGTCAGGAAGATACACTCCGTATAATGCCGACCAAAATGACTCGTATTACGCTGACCTCGAAGATATATATTACTCTAATGCACCCGCGATCCCACCACAGCCACAACACAATATGAGTAGGCCCTCAACTGCAACCTCTTCGCGCACTCAAAATAATGAATACATAGAGTCAAATCATTACCCGCGTCGTGCAGTATCTACTGCAGCTACTGAACAAATGCCACCAATGAGCTACCACCAGCCTTCACGTGCCATATCTAATCAGTCCACTCAGCACCTTTTTCCTACAACAACTTATGACTCGCAACAGTATGTTCCCTACCAGACAACAGACACACAGTCGTACCTTCTCCAACCCTACCCGCAGTACGCCCACAATACGTCGAACAACGACTCATCAGAGTACTATGGTCAAGACTACTATTCAAACCAGCCCTCTCGCGTCTCCTCGCCATACATCGCCGGCACTCCAATCGACATACCCGAGAACATCGACTATAACCCCGAAGGTGATTACTACAACCTCAATACATACCTTGAAGAGGACACAGAGAACGAGTACGCAGACAAAGATGACGATATGTCGTTCAATGCTCCAGGCTACTCCGACTCCGGCTCCTCGCCCTTCGGCATAGAAGTGCCCCCTGCAGGCCGACAGCCGCGCAGAAGCAAGACCGTCAAGCGCGTAAAGCTCTTTCGCGGTAACCTAGTCCTCGACTGTCCTGTATCAGAGCGCATCACAGAGAAACTTACGCCTGAACGTAGAAATGACCGCGAGTTCGCTTACATGCGATATTCTGCTGCTACCTGCGACCCAAGCTATTTTGTCGCCGACAACTACAGCCTTCGTCAAAACATGTACAGAACCCCTCGACAAACAGAACTGTTCATAGTTGTAACTCTCTATAACGAAGACGATATCCTGCTCGGACGCACCCTGCTCGGTGTTATGAAAAATATAAAACATCTTGAGAGCCGAACTAATTCTAAAACATGGGGAAAAGACTCTTGGAAGAAAGTCGTTGTCTGCATTGTCGCAGACGGACGTACAAAAATTAACCCGCGCGCTAAAGCTTTGCTCGCTGCACTTGGCTGCTACCAGGATGGATTTGCAAAGAATATGGTTAATGAAAAGCCCGTGTCTGCTCACATATATGAATTCACCAGCAAGATCGGTATATCACATGTCGGAGAAACAGTAAACCTCAAACACGAGAATGCTCTCCCTACTCAGTTTTTATTTTGCATGAAAGAACACAATCAGAAAAAGATCAACTCTCATCGCTGGTTTTTCCAGGCATTTGCCCCGCTTTTAAATCCTAAAGTCTGCGTTCTGCTAGACGCTGGAACGCGTCCTGGATCAACATCTATTTATCATTTATGGAAAACATTCGATCTCAAGCCTCATGTAGGCGGTGCCTGTGGTGAAATAAAAGTTATGAAAGGATCAGCTGGAGTTCAGCTGCTCAATCCTCTAGTGGCATGTCAGAACTTCGAGTACAAAATGTCTAACATATTGGACAAGCCTCTAGAATCTGTTTTTGGTTTTATCTCGGTACTTCCTGGTGCCTTTTCCGCTTACAGATATGAAGCATTGCTAAACAATTCCAACGGATCTGGCCCGCTGGAGAAATACTTCAAAGGTGAAACATTGCATGAGAATGCAGACGCCGGTTTATTTGAATCGAATATGTATCTTGCTGAAGATCGTATTCTTTGTTTCGAGCTAATCTCCAAAAGAAATAAGGCCTACACTTTGCGATACGTGAAGTCTGCGTATGCTGAAACTGATGTTCCAAACCAAATCGGAGAACTGATCTTGCAAAGACGACGATGGCTCAATGGCTCTTTTTTTGCTGCGTTATACTCGCTAGTTCATGGATGTTACGTTTGGAGGTCTTCACACAATTTAATGCGCAAACTTATGTTCCATGTCGAGTTTTTCTATCAGCTTGTTACTATGATATTCTCGTGGTTTGCTATTGGCAATTTCTTTTTAATTTTTGTCATTTTGATCAATTCTATGAGCGATCCAGCGCTTAACTTTGCACCTGGTTATATTCTTAGTCGCGTTTTAGTGTGGATATATGGAGCCTGTCTAATTGCATGCTTTGTCCTTGCTTTTGGAAACCGGCCAGGAGGAAGTCAACCAGCATACCTAGTCATGGTAATATTTTTTGCATTTATGATGGGATATCTTCTATTCGCGGTCATATACTTGTCTGTTCGTAGCGTCAAAATGACGCTCTGTGAGAACAATAACCAGTTTACAGTTGAGATGCTCTTTTCTAATTCGACATTTCGAAACTTGTGTGTTTCACTCGCTTCGACATATATACTGTACGTGGTTGCATCACTTGTGTTTTTTGAGCCCTGGCATATGCTTACAAGTTTTGTCCAGTATATATTGCTGTCGCCCATGTATATTAACGTTCTGAATGTATACGCGTTCTGCAACTTGCATGATATTTCTTGGGGAACTAAAGGTGACACCACTGTTAAAACAGATTTGGGTGTTGCGAAAATTAATGAAAAAGGCGAAGCTGTCGAAATGGAGATTCCTACTGTACAAGAGGAAATCGACGCAAATTACCTGTATCACCTGAAGGTAGTCGCTGATCCACCCGTTCAGGAAAAGAAGGAACCAAGTGCTGATGATAAAATTAAAGACTATTATGCCCTCATGAGATCCTCTGTTGTACTCTTATGGGTATTCACTAACGTTGCTCTTTGCGCTTTTATCCTCAACTTCATTCCTGATTACAAAGGTAACGATGTCCAAACGAGCTCATCGATTTGTGGAACTACAACTATGGTCACAACGCCAATTGTGAATACTTATCTTGGTGTTATGTTATGGTCCGTTGCAATTCTTGCGGCAGTTAGATTTGTTGGAAGTATGACATACGCACTACAACGAATTTTTGGTTGGTAATATTTTATTTTTAGAATTGATAATTAGAGAACAATCCTATAATGCTCTTTATTCTAATTTCATATATTTATTTCATTAAACATCAATGATCATGAGGATCCTCTTTAGGTTTTTCTGGATCAACCTTGATCATAGTATCTATACGAAGAATAGCAACACAAGCTTCCAAAGCCGACTTTAAAGATTTGATCTTTGACATTGTCGGCTCAATTACTCCAGCCTTGGATGCATCAATGATGGTGCCGTTGATTAGATCAAGTCCATAAGTCTTATATGATCGTTTCTTTGTATCTGTAATGGCCGCAGACTGGGAAGCAGAATGGTAAGCCCGCAGCTTGGAGACAAGTTCCGAGCTGTCTTTAGCAGCATTCACAGCCAGTGTTTTGGGGATGACTAACAGAGTAGAAGCAAATTCAGCAATAGCCATCTGCTCGCGAGAAGCAGTAGTGGTGGCGAAGTTCTCTAAGAACACAGACACAGCAGCTTCAACCGCACCTCCGCCTGGGACGACACTGCCACTTTCTAGCGTTCGCTTTATAACAGAAAAGCAGTCATGGAGTGACCTTTCCATCTCATCCAACTGAAGGTCATTCGGCCCGCGAAGTATGAGAGAAGTAGAGGTATATGCTTTTGTTCCCTTGACTAGAATACATTCGTCGTCACCGAATTTTTCCTGAACAACTTCATCAGCATGGCCAAGAGCAGAAGCCTCAAAGGTTTCATCACCTTCTAGATTAGAGAGCGAACTTAGCATTGTTGCACCAGTAGCACGAGCAATTCTTCGTAAGTCTTCGCGTTTACAGCGTCGAACGGCCATAACGCCAGATTCGACAAACGACTTCAAACATAAGTCATCGATTCCCTGGGTAGTCAACACGACGTTAGCGCCGGCAGCGATGATCTTGTTAATTCTCTCTAGTACCATTTCGATTTCTCTCTTGCGAATCTGCTCAAGTTGCTCTGGATCATCTATGACAATGGATACACCCAGAGCCATTCTGGTGCGATGAAGATTCATATCAAGGACAGCTATTTTTGCGCCTGTAACGCGCTTTTTGATGGCCTGCGACGCGACAGTACAGTTGAGAGCGTAGCCGGGAACAAGTACAGACTCTGCCATTGATTGGCCGTGGGCTTTGAGGACGTTGATGGCTTTAATGGGGTACTTAACTTCGCCCCTAGATGAGACAGTTTTGACTGCCAGGACAGCGTCGACGGCAGCATTGGCGAAGAAGTCAGAATCAACACCAACTATCTTAGAAGACATAGAGGTTTTAGCTATGGCTGTAAGGGTCTGTCTGGGCAAATTATCGACGCTTGTAGCAAGAACCTCATTAATAAATCGGATAGCCTCCTTGAGGGCAAGTCTATAGCCGGTAATGATAGTAGTAGGGTGTATTTTGTTTTTGACTAGCTGGACAGCCCTTTTCAGTAGCTCAGCGGCAATGATTACAACAGATGTAGTACCATCACCAACCTCTCTGTCTTGTTGTTGAGCAAGTTCTACGAGTACTTTGCCAGCCGGATGTTCGACGTCGAGTAGCGATAGGATTGTAGCGCCGTCATTCGTGACAGTGACGTCGCCAATATCGTCAACAAGCATCTTGTCAAGACCAACGGGCCCCAGCGACGATTTGACAACATTAGCAACAGACTGTGTCGCCAGGACATTTTGATCAAATACATCGTTGCCTGAAAGCTTTTCGCCGCTTAAGAATAGCGTTTCTGACCGCGATGGGGCGAATAACGACATGTAGTATATTGGTACACAGGTCGAACTAGGTGGAAAGTAGACTTTTTGGCTTGTAGAAGCAGAGAGTTTAGTCCCTAGCAACACAGCACAAATAAGCTTTTTTTTTTTTGGCCTATTAGGGCAAAACAATGTCACTCAATGAGAGGAAGGGCTGCCTGACCACCTCCACCCTCCACCCTACTACCCCCCCATAATTACAGTCGTAAGGCCCTTATATAGAACAGCTGCCAGATGTCTCTGACCAACGAGATGGAAGCGCTAAATGTGTCCGGTAAAAAGGACAAGAATGGAAAACAAAGTAAACAAAGTAAACAGAGCAAACAGGGTGGTGAGGGTAGCAAGAAAGGCAAGCAGGATGCAAGCAAGGCTCTTATCGGAATCACCGCGAATAAGAATGACGACTTCCCCTCATGGTACCAGCAGGTCGTTACCAAGGCCGAACTGCTCGACTATTATGATGTATCTGGTTGCTATATTCTACGTCCAAACTCCTACTTCATCTGGGAGACCATTCAGGACTGGTTCAACGAGCGTATAAAGAAACTTGGCGTCAAGAATGGCTATTTCCCCATGTTTGTATCTAATCGCGTGTTACAGCGCGAGAAGGACCATGTAGAAGGTTTCGCCGCAGAAGTCGCATGGGTAACCCGCGCAGGATCGAGTGATCTGGAAGAACCCATCGCAATTAGACCTACCTCTGAAACTGTCATGTACCCTTACTACGCAAAGTGGATCCGATCCCACCGCGATCTACCCCTCAAGCTCAACCAATGGAATTCCGTCGTCCGATGGGAGTTCAAAAACCCACAGCCTTTCTTGCGAACAAGAGAGTTCTTGTGGCAGGAGGGACACACCGCCTACCTCACCAAGGCCGAAGCCGACAAAGAGGTCCTTCAAATCCTGGACCTGTACGCCGGCATATACGAAGAACTTCTCGCCGTCCCCGTCATCAAGGGCGTTAAAACTGATAAGGAACGCTTCGCAGGTGGTCTCTATACTACAACATGCGAAGGTTATATTCCTGCCACCGGTCGCGGCATTCAGGGCGCTACCTCTCACTCCCTTGGCCAGAATTTCTCCAAAATGTTTAATATCTCAGTAGAGGATCCCGACGCTCCCGCAGAAATTGCAGAGAAACCAAAACTGTACGCCTGGCAGAACTCTTGGGGTTTGTCAACGCGTGTAATCGGTGTTATGATCATGATTCACTCGGATGACAAGGGCCTTGTTCTGCCTCCCCGTGTAGCACACACTCAGGCTATCGTCATTCCCTGCGGTTTGACTGCAAAAACATCTCCTGAACTCAAGAAAGAGATTGTGGACGGCGCTCGCGCCATTACTTCTACGCTGATGAATGGCTCTAGTCCTATAATACGCAATGTGACCATCGATGATCGCGAAAACTATTCTCCTGGCTGGAAATTCGCCGACGCTGAATTACGCGGAATCCCATTGAGACTGGAATATGGTCCCAAGGATCATGAAAATAATGTCGTCACCGCTGTAAGGCGTGATAATGGAGAAAAATCCACTATCCCGATAGATAACTTAGTAGAAGGTGTTGCTTCTCTTCTCGAGACAATTCAGGCAACCCTTTTGAAGAACGCAAAAGATGCTTTTGACTCTCACATTGTCAAGGTCACTAAATGGGAAGACTTCGTTCCTGCTCTCAATCAAAAGAATGTAATTCTACTTCCATGGTGCGGTGTTACTGCTTGTGAAGATTCAATCAAAGAGAGATCTGCAAGACAAGCTGTAAGTGAATCAGGCGAACCTGAAGATGAAAAGGCACCTTCAATGGGCGCGAAATCACTTTGCATTCCTTATGACCAACCAGAAGGAATCGTTGAAGGTCAAACAAAATGTCCAGCTTGTGGTGAACTTGCTACAAAATGGTGTCTGTTCGGCCGCTCTTATTAGTTGGTGCCAATTGATATTTATGTACAGTGAATCATGCATGGTTTCTGAACATGCTGAATTGTTCTACGGTTTCCAAAAATGTCCGCCTATGACTAAACCATCAACGGATTTGTTACCTATGTATACGTTAGCCGCAAATTGCGTTAAATGTATAATCTGAAATAATAAATATATAATCCGTTTCATTAGACCTCATTTCCCATCATATACGAAAATCCTCTGAACTGTTCTTGCATTTGTTTTGTCAGCTCGCCAGTAACAGGAGTAAGTCGGGGCACTTCCCGAGTGAATTCTTGATCAAAATTTCGCGTGTCTGTAGCAGAAGAAACAGTTGGTACAAAAGGTGGCTCAACTCGCTTATTCAAGAAGTCATCGAAATTGATATTCCTAAAATAAGGATGTGCCATAACTTCAAGTGCGTCCTTTTCACCACCACCAAGACGTTTAGCCGGGTCACGTGTAAGCAAAGCCTGTAGAATAGATACAGAGCCAGGAGGCATGTGTACGGGATACAACGGCTCATCTGATATAATAGCATGAAAGATTTCATCTTCATCATCAC
Organism: Tortispora ganteri; assembly: GCA_030573865.1. Taxonomy (NCBI): domain Eukaryota; kingdom Fungi; phylum Ascomycota; class Trigonopsidomycetes; order Trigonopsidales; family Trigonopsidaceae; genus Tortispora; species Tortispora ganteri. Next base: position 120,534 of record JAJMEA010000145.1, read on the forward strand.
CACGGAAAGGACTTTGGCCTAAAAGCATCTGGTAAATTAGAACACCAAAAGCCCACCAGTCAACAGCTCTGGTATATTTCTGGTCAAGTAGAATTTCTGGAGCCATGAATTCTGGTGTTCCGCAAAAAGTTCCAGTAGTAGAACCATGCCACATATCTTCCTTGCAAAGACCATAATCTGCTATCTTAATATGTCCATCTAGACCAAGAAGAATGTTGTCAAGTTTGAGATCACGATAAATAACACCATTGTCATGAAAATACTTAAGCGCTAGTAGGACTTCAGCAGCATAAAATTGAGCTCTTCGAGGAGTAAACTGTTCTGTTTGTATGTGAAGCATCAGATCTCCACCGGAAATATATTCCATCACAAAGTATAATCGAGTTTCCGTTTGAAAGCACGAATGAAGCGAAAGTAAGAAAGGATGTCTTTCTTTGTTTGCAATCATGAAGACTCGCTTTTCTGAGCGAGTGCTCTCAATCTCATCATTCTCAAGAATAAACTCTTTCTTCAGCACCTTAATGGCATAAAGTTTTTGAGAACCTTTGGATTCTGCAAGCATAACTTTTCCAAAGTTTCCTTTTCCCAGTACAGCCAGGAAGTTAAAGTCCTCAAGACCAACACGATTGCGTGTGTTCAGTTTCTTCTCCATAACTGGCTTCGCCACAGGTTTAGCGCCTAGTGCAGAACTAGCAGCAGCTGAAGCAACTTCAGATATATTAGGACTTTTAGAGGCCTGAGATGCCTGTTTCGGAATTGCCTCAGGAAATATTTCAGTAGGTCTAGCCTTTGCAACTGCTGCGGCAGCAGCAGTAGAGGCCAAAGGTGCAGCTGGTGACTCAAAGAAGTTTCGCTTATTATCAGACTTCATCAAGTCTGGAGATGTGGTTTGCATACTTGCACTATCCATATTCATAGAATCACTGCTGGGAGGAGTAATAGAGGTGTGCGCGTCTGAAGCTGTAGCGGGGGTGTTCTTGTAGGAATCAATAGGTGAAATAAATGATTCAGCTGATTTGGAGGGTTCAATATTAGAAGGTTCATTGCTAGAAATATTACTCAATGTGCTTGGCCGAGTCTCAGGGGACTTGTTGCTCTTATTAAGCGCAGCAACAGGTGTCACCGGTAGGTCTTTGTCAACACTGCCAACTTGCTTTCGCTGAACAGGGTTTCGGCGGGGTGGGCCATCAATGTTCTTGTTAGGAGTGGCATGAAGTGGTGCATTTAAGGCAGAGACAGAAGTATAAACATTTGACGGAGATGAAGGGGTTTTCTTGTGCATTTTGACCGGTATGGATTTTTCCTTGGCAGCTGCTTGCCTTGATTTTGCATTTCGAATTTCGGAAAGGATCTTGTTTGCTTGTTCCATAGACATTCCACAAAAATCAGGCACCAAGTGCTGACACTGAGTATGACACATAACTCCACATTCTGTGCATTTTCGGCTGTTTTTTTTACCCAGAGGAAGGATGTAACCACAATGACAACACCAATTGGCGGAGATATTGGTTATTGCGTCAAATTTATGCGGTATATTATGATTGAGTTTTTCTTCAGGACTAGCATCAGAGCTAGATTTCGAGATGCATTTTGTCACAACTTTAGTATAGCACTTTTGATGACAAAGAAACTTACAGTCTTGACATTGCATACCAGTTGAAGACTTTAAAAAGTCACCACAGTATGCGCATTTCATGATGTTGTAAAATTGATGTAAGACAAACTTGTGACCGTACATTTCATGCACATTTTCTTTGCGTTGACGAATGGCATCATGGCGACCGAGTCCTTTTGGACCATCGAAAGCCCTCTTTTTGCCAACATTACTTTTAATAAAATCAACAGTCAAGTGAACTTCACCAGCTGGTTCCAAGTAGAACCAAGAATCAACAATAGCAGGACCCACACTGCTTGGAGGTTTCTGAGATCCTCTAGAAGAGGCATAAACTGAAGCGGTACTTGAGCCAGTCGATTGTGGAGCAGGCATGCCCCATTCATCGTAAACCGCATTATTTGGAAGATTAGTATCCATGGAAGGCAGCTGCTTCTCTGTTTGTGCGGCAGCCGCTTTATCGGCTGAGACCCAACCAGAAGCTGCGAGCTCCGCTTCAATACGTTTTCGTCGAAGTTCTTCAGCTATGTCAGAGAGCCTTAACCAGACAATGCCTATCGGTACGGAATGACCGCCTGACCGATCGAAGAAGGAAATTTCCAGTTCATTAGCTTTTGAGACTGGTACTTCAATCAGATCAGGCCATCGATCAGTTCTTGTAGCTTTGGAAGGGGCAACTTTTTGATCTTCAACCTTCACGACGGCGTAAGTTTCAACGCCTCGAGCGACGGTTGCATGTGCAGCATTGCGAATAGCAATGTTAGAAATTTTGAGTGTGCCAGAAAGAGGGCGCCTTATATTTGGGGTGTTAATAGAATCGTCGTCTGCAACATCTCCGTCTTCTTCATCGTCGAAGTCAATATGCATATCCTGATAACGTTTCAAAGCTTGTTTCAGCAATACGATCTTTTGCGCCGACTCTATGCGTTTGCTTTCTGCATCTTTCGCTGATTTTTGATCGCCCTCAAAGCGGTATAGCTTCATCATTTTTCCTATTCCCTCGAGGTATTGATGTTCGACGGACAGCTTGAAAGCGAGCTGCTGCAACATAAAGCGAATCCGGGGGCCCAATTGCGTACTATCGTATTTTATGAGATCAAGACGAGTAGATCGACCTCTACTATTCCCGTTAGACTTGATGTTTATAGACGGGGGGAGTGGCAAAGAAGGATCCTGGTGTGAGACAGGAGTCCGGGGCAATTCTTTAATAGGTCTTCCGAGTTCCGATGAGGGTACATTGTCAGCACTAGGATCGAGAGTTCTGTAAACGTATTGTGGGCCAGAAATCGAAGGCGTTGAGTGGTGTCCATACATAGCGGTAGCAGCTGCAACAGCTGCGCCTGATTTTGGTTTCGGATCATGGGCGAGGTTTAGTTCGGACAGGCGATTCTGTAGGTAGTCGATATTCTTCTTACTTTCGCGAATAGAGGAGTCGCAACGTTCTTGGACTTGCAAATTGTTCGTTGAGCGACGCATTGCCTGAGCGCCTTGTATGAGAGATTTCTCCCTCTCTATTTTTCGAAGGACATCCTTAATCCTAGGATCTTCATTTGTAGGGGGCATGGCGTAGAGCGCTGTTACGGTGCTAGTGGATACCAGATAAAAGACCTATTAGTGGCAAAATAGTAAGTATTTTTGTAGCTAAAATTAGCCAAATAATCCAACCGCTTTGTAGCAAAAGAAAAAGAAAAGAAAAAGTACCTATAGCGGTAAAAAAAAACAGTGATTAGAATAGAAAAGTGTTGTTTTTTTTGTTGTGGGTTTGTGTTTGTTGCAGGGGGGTTTTGCGCGCTTTTCCTAAGCATTAGATACCAAATACTATTTATAAACTTTAATTAATATAAGGTTTATATACACATATTCATTTTTATTATGTCAATTATTACTTCATAATATAATTAAGAAAAAAAAATTAGCCCCTTTTTATTCGCCTTAATTCCATAGTAATCTGTATCATAACTTCACATCTTGTCGTGATTCACTGAGCCGTCGCGATACGCTAGGCTCTTGCTGGTGTAGGGCCATTGATCTTCTTTCTACTAGTAGGAAGTGGATCTGGTGCCTGATACCATTAATGGCGGTTCTAAGCGCATTAATTTCATCGGCATTTTTTCTTGCCTCTGATACTAGCGATGCACTGTGTCTTATTTCGAAATCCCGCAATCCGCTCGAGACCAGTTCGAGTTCTGCGCGGACGTGCTCCTGCTCTGAGAATAAATGGAATATATCTGAATCTGAGGATAATGGATGTTGCGTTTCCAAGAACACAAGCGCATCAATTTTACGATGCAACATATCATTTTCTTTCTCGAGTTTGTCGATTTTGGCCTGTTGTACTTCAAATGCTGGCCGTAGACTCGCAAACACGCAGGTTTGCTCATGGCTCGTGATCTCGCCCAGTGGTGCGTCTTCTTTTTTGCAACCGTATGGTTTACCACTGCAAGATATCATGCGTTTCGGACACTCCTGGATGTGACTACTCATGTTGACTGCTGTGAACATACCGTTGCAATGTGGACAAGCAGCAGTGATCTTTTCGCACTTCTGTTCGTGGTCTGACAAGTCCACCGCAGGCATAGTAGCGCCACACGCGCTGCAAGCAACTTCCTTATGCAACGGACACTCGTCTTCCGCTGTTGTCGCCTTGGCTTTACCGGAAAAACTTTCTGATAGCTCGAGCACATGTTTGCGTAGGACTGTTATACCACAGTAGGGACAATCAATGGCGGCGTACTCGCACTCTTCTTGTACATGTTTTGAAATTACATATTTGGGTCCAACCTTCGTACAGCCATTCTCCTTAAATAAACAATAAACGTCGAGATCGCTTAACAGGTTCATTATAACAAGTGGCGCTGGGTGTATATCGTTGACGGAGATCGGCTTTCGGTCAATCGGGCAACGCTCTGTGGATCTCTCTAATGCTCCAAAAAGACACATACGGCAAAATGTATGGCCACATATTGTTGTACGAGGTTCAATTAGAGGTCCACGACAAATTGGACATACTAATGATTCCGGTAGATCAACATACGTGTATTCTTCATTCTGCATCATGGTTAATTGGTAAGAATTGGGTGGAGGGATATGGTGGAGAGAGGCTATTATTCCAACCCTTACCCACTCTACACCTGCTCTCTCTCCCAAAAGACGGGCTCCTTTATTAAGATCGATTCACCTTACTAAATAACCCTTCTATTAGCTATAAACCATTATAGTGTATTGTTTTTTTACCGCTTTAACATATGTCAAAGGAGGCACAAGTAACACTTCTTGCTGATCAGGTTGCTACTAGCGTTAGTGAACTCAAGCGGCTCGAAGAGCTCCAACTTCAACCTACTGATACAGAGCTCGAAGATGTTCATTCTTCGCTAGATAAACTACGACAAGCCATATCTGCACTAGACATAGAAGGCACAGTATCTAGTTCTGTGCTTGTATATCTTCAAAAGCGGTATGAGGATATAGTTACTCAGATGTATGGGTCCAGTCTTCCAAATGAACTTGCCGCCTCGTGGACAGAGAAACCACGTAAAACCGTTCGGTTCCGACCCGACCTTGAGGAGTTCGCTCCTGCACAATCAGAGTCCCCACGCAAGAAAGATTCTAAAAATCTTCCTGATAATTTTGACAGCACTAGTAGTACAACCACAACAACCGTCGATACTCTCACACCATTTGAACCCTACACAGATAACGTCGACCCGAGTTTCCTAGGCTCAGATGCCATCTTACTCCAGAATAGACAAATCATGGCCCAACAGGACCAGAATCTCGATACACTATCGGACTCAATATCTCGCCAACGTGATCTCGGACTACAAATTGGTCAAGAACTCGATGATCATGTCACTATGCTCGACGACGTAGAGGCACTCGTCGACAGATCAACACAAAGACTTTCTAGTGCTCGCAAAAGACTTGACAAATTCTCAAAAGCCCTCAAGGAACACGGAAGTAATCTTACTATAGCAGCTCTGATTGTGATTCTGATTGTCCTGATTATTGTTTTGAAGTAATATTCCTATTGCTGCAAATGATACTGTTTACTACACGCCATTCACACCGTTCAGCAGCTATCTGTCAAAACGCCCCCACAACACCCGGCGCCTATCTATCCGCTACAGTTACAGGCTTCGCTTCACAATATTTTGCAACTTTAAATTCACTATATACCATATACCTGACAGGAAATTATTTCCATGCTTTCTTCCAATTGTGTCATTAACCAATAATGACCGCAGTCGTCCATCAATTCTTGCTGCGCATCCTCACAGGCGAGGATGTGCTATCATACGTCGTTCCTTTACTGTTGCCCATTATAGGGAAATTCTGACCTGGAACATTTTGTGACATCCACATTTGCCCATAATAAGGCATGTATCCATTCATTCCCGCTTGCTGTGGGTTTTGCTGATGTTGCTGTTGCAATGGCGAGGTATGTGGAGTAGAGCTGCTCGTGGATGAGTCTGTCAGTCCCATTCTATATTCGTCCGACAAGTATCCCGGATAGAATTCTAAATCATCTTCAATATCGAAACATCTGCTGGATTCATATCTGATATAGTAACCTGAATTATACCTGTTTCCTGTGTTGCTTGTCCAAGCCGTCGCATCCCCTGATTCTCCTACATTCGCAACCCCAGATGATCCCATGGGGTAGGTTGCGGCGCTTTGCTCTTTAGACATAATTGCATTCGTTATTCTACTGAGTTCTGGTTATCGTTATTTGCTGCGATCGAATGCTTTGGCTAATCAAATCGCTCGTTGAAATTGGAAACAGTTTACGAGTTGTGGAAGGTGTCTGTCCATGATCTGTAATCATTTTGGAGGCTGGCATAGCAACCAAAGCTCAATCTGATCCATTTGAATCCTACTATTGGCTCATATCAGTATTAAGGTTTAATAATTGCCACAATTATAAGGAGTTATTTTGCGCCAAGCCAATAAGGCGATAGCGGCCGTTGGAAAGGTTGTGGGAGGATAAACAGCAAAGCTATCAGTGATCTATGATGTACTCTTTGCAGTAGCCGAATTCCAGGGTTTCTGCATTGATTCCGCGTTCGACACCCAGCTTATTGAATCGATCACGTGGTTCGAGGTAGTACTCATCAGTCACTACGAATGTACCCCAATGCACACCAATAACTTTCTCTGCTCCGAGGTCTTCTGCAGCGTTCAGACTATCACTTGGATCCATGTGATCACCGCATAAGTGCCAGCGCGGCTTATATGCACCACAAGGCATAATTGCTAGACTGCAGGAACCCAGTACTTCACGTATTGCTTTGAACATCTCTGGTTGGTAACCAGTGTCACCGGCATGGAACAGCACAGGCTTGTCGTCTTTGCAGATCATGAACGAGCACCAGAGAGACCAGTTCTTATCAATCAGTTTTCTGCCAGACCAATGCATGGCTGGCGTGCATACCACTTTATATGAACACTTGGGGCCACCAGGAGTAGCCGCATAGTCTGTAACGTCTAGTTCCTGCCACCAGTCCATTTCGATAATGTTGTAGATTCCGCGCTGTGCAAGAGTTTTTCTTACACCTAGTGGAACGATCCAGAGCGCACGGTTACCAATCTTCGAGCAAGACTCTAGGTCCAGGTGATCTGGGTGGTTGTGCGATACCAGCACGATATCTATCGGTAGCAGTTCTGCTGGGCACGGAGCTGGTCGTAGTCGCTTCGGACCAAAACTGTTGACAAGATGATCAGAGAAAATAGGGTCAGTGAGCACGCTGAGGCCGTTTACCATCGCGTGGATGCAGCTTTGGCCCAGCCAAGTCACTTTGACAGCGTTCGAGCTTGGGGTCGTAGCTTGAGCGAGATCAACGTCGTGTATCGGCAAGTTACGATCAAGCTCGTGTTGGTGCAACAGACAAACGCCACTGCCCGAGCCCCAGATTGGGCCTCTGAGAGTGACGAATAGATTCCAACACATGAACTCTAGGAATCCCTTGTCGCGATATTCTTGGAAAGGGTTAGCGAATCTGCCTGCCACAACTAGTGAAGAGAACCGTTTCTTGAGAGCGGCTATCTTGGAGTTATTTGAAGAATCCGAGACATTAAGAGATTCTGAACAAGATTCAATAAGCTCTCTTTCGCGGGTTCGTATGGTTTTCAGCTTTATCGCGCCGGTCACTATGTGGAATACAAAGTAACATCCATACGCGGAACTCAGCGCGTATACAAAATACGACAGTCTGACACCCATAAAGACAAGTCTATAAATCTATAAAATGATGTTAAAATAATAGTAGGTAGTGTATGTAAGGTATAGACGATGCAGACGCCTTAGATTGCAGCTTCAGAAGGGCGATTTTGCGTTATAGTATACGGAAGTAATTGTGGATTGCCTATTTGGGTAATAATTACATTACTTAAATAGGCAGTTGAGTTTTAGTCATTTCTATAATTCGATAATATGCCGCCTAAAAAGACCAAATCACCTACAGGACGACAATTAAGACTAACAGAATTTGTTATAAGTAAACCAAGAAATAAGAAAGATGTTGTAAAGAAGATTATTGAGACTAAAAAACCTTCTGTGAAGGAAACTACACCTGAAATTGTGGAACCTATTGCAATATCGCAGCCAAAACAGGTTTTACAACAACTTGATCCTGATAATAAGAAGTATGTTAAACAGCTATCTAAATTAAATGGTTTAAAATATGCTACTCATATTGGTAATGAGTCTGCAGCTGAACGAATATTGCTAAATTTCGATAAAACATATAAGTATGGGCCCGCAGGCGGGATAAAGAGGATAGATCGTTGGAAAAGAGCAAGAAATTTAGGATTAAATCCACCAGAAATCGTTTACGATATTTTAAATACTGAACAAGGTTCAAATGAAGATATTTATATCAATAGTTATGTCAGGTAATTTATTTATTATTGACAAATGTTGGTATAGGTTATATCATTTCCATACTCGGATCAAGTAATGTAACCCTGTTCCATGCATCCACATAAAAATCTGGCTCTTGAGGTATAATCTCAGGCGATTGTTCACTAATTGAAATATGTCCATCTTCAATTCTCAGAATACTATAAAATGTCTTCTTCTCTTCTTCATCAAATCGAGTCATAGGCGCTTCCTCAATGGACGAGTTCTCGTGTGCAATATGAATGTTAGGCACGTCAAATTCTATTATTGTTCCTGGTATGTAAACTCTCAGAAACAAATCGACTGAAAATAATGCCGTGTTTCGAATAGTCCTTATATCTGCAGGAACATTAATCTTCAGCGGGAAATACACTTGACAATCATTAATGCCGCATTTCGTCTCCCACGTCTTTATGGTCACTATATCTTCAAAGAACTTGTCTTTTTCTGTAACGTTTACTGAAATGTCTCTTTTAAGCGCATCAATTGGCGCTAAATGTATGCGATCATTCTTTTTAGGCCGCCTGTCTTGGAAAATAGTGGTTCGCCTCATCAATGCACACTTCACTCGAGGAATGTTTCTAGTGCTGTTATTTTGTATTCTCAAACCGCACGTAATACAATCGCCGGCTGTGAATAGATTCTGTCGGGTCTCCAGCATCATACTCACCTCTCCTTCTTCCGTAGATGACGAAAAAGAAGAAGAAGACGAAGACGATGCTGAAAATTTTGCTGTTCGTGACGCTGTTTGATTTTTGTAATACGACGGGTTATCTATATCCCAAGCCTCTACTACTTCAACATTTGCACAACTTTCGATCGTCTTTTCCACTCCGTTTTCTCTAATTTTTGCATATGCCGACAGCACATACCTTATTCTGCATTTCTCATTAGGCGATGAACCAGACGAAGGCAGATCCGACGGTAGTTTGAATGACCATGGAAACACTGTTTTTCCCGCCACAGGTTCTCTGAATCCAGCAGAGTCTGGAGGAGGGTAAGGGTGTCTTAGCGCAGAGGTAACTTGTTCGGTACCATCGCCTTTCGCAGGGTGCTGGAAGATCTGGCGTGACTGGATAAACGTGAAAGAGAGCGGGACATCCTGGATGCCTCGTACGAAAAGCTCCTCAAATCCGATAAGTTCAACACCTATTTCCCCAACTGTTAAACTGTTAGTCTTTTTAGCTGATGCTAAGTATGTAGGTGGTTTCATTCTCAGTGTAGCTGTACCCCAAACCTCTCCCCCTGCAGCAAAGGTCACTTTGGGGCATGGCATTATTGATACCTTCAAGGGGCCTGATTTGTTCATGTTCGGTTTGTGTGGATTGTGTCGCGCCTCAAAGCTCAGCGGCGGTATGTATATGGGTGTATAAGGTAAATGTCGGAGCGATTTGAGAGGGTCGTAAAAGGCGAAGATCGATGAGTAGGTGGCAGATTCATGGTCTGTGTTGGCAGGTTCTGTGCTACTATCATTGCGTAGATCAGGAGATATGGGAATACTGAGATCATTGATATTATTGCGTAGTGCATGTAGTCCTGGTAGAGCGACAGCAGTAGAACCGGAAGATGAAGTTATGATCGATTCTGTGCGATGTGGACAGGATCGTCTAAGGCTACCAATTCGCGCCGGTTTAAGCGGAGAATCAAACCGACGAGGTTCTGGAGCAATTGCAATATTCATATCAGTATTCCCTGTATAATTAGTGTCCAAATGTGGACTTTTTTAGAATTATAGCAAACTCAGACGTTTGTTTAGATTGGGGGTACCTAAAATCGGTTCGAATAGAAGTCCAATTACCTTTTTAGGTTAATGCGGCTCATATGGAGCTATATGAGCCAGACTCGTATTAATAGAAGCAGGATCGCGTTCTATGCGGAATAGAAGTAGACAAATTTTTTGATTTTTGGACTTGTTTAGCATAATCCCATAAATAAAAATCAATAAGTACAGCGTTCAAATGTGTGTAGTTATGTGATTTCTTTATACTGCGAAGGATTAGCTCGACTGCCCATATTGATACGCATCTAATTTCAATTTCTTTTGGGTCGCCACTTTGTATTATTTTTCTTTGAGCAATAATTTCACTTAATTCTGGAGTGTAATTAATGCAACCCAAGTCTCGCAAGATTTGTGGTACTCTGTAATCAGCGAACATAGTTAATTGATCAATATCTGTGAAAGTTCCGTAGCTTTTACCGTCAAAACAAGCCCATAAATCAGCTACAAAGATTTGCGCACGTTTATATATATAAACTGTACGGCCCTTGTAGGTGAAATAGTCCCTGAAAGAATGAATATGTGTACTGAGGGAATCCACGAGGGCGCAAGCAGATTGATTTGCAGATAAAATCAGTTGATCGATGCCACCAAGCTGTGTTAATACGCGACCTGCTTCCTTAAGACAAGTAAATCGTTCGTGTAGTAAGGGTACTTCATACTCATTATTACTGACAAATATTTGTTTCAGTGCTTCAAAGTCGAACTCATCAGACGCCCAGTATTTGTAGCTGGTGATTTGAACACCTCTGTCAAGTGCACGGTTAATAGCAGCAGGTAAGCTCCAATAACCGGACCATAATTTACCTTTATATTCAACACAGAATGCAGAGTCTGGATTACCTGAATCTGTAGAATCATAATCTGACCAAAAACTGAAGTTTAATAAGTCGACCGTGAACACCCATTCAGCGGTCTTGAGATTACATATCTTTGGATGTAATTCATGAGTGTTCCAGGTAGCTGTAGAATAAGCCATCTCTTGCATACGTTCATAAAGTTGTTCAGCCACATTTATACAATTTAATTCATTACATGTGACATAATTGGAATTAGAAACGACATATTTTGCACTCTCGAGCACTTTCCACATCTATCACTTTTAAAAAGAAAACCCGCGCAACCGAAAGTTTGCTTCAACCACTACCAACGAAGGGGGAAATGTCACGATATTCGAGTTTAGAGACAATTTGGCAAGACAAATTTACTAAAATAAGAAATTCAAAGGTTTTACTTGTAGGAGCTGGAGGTATTGGATGTGAACTTATTAAAAATCTTGTTTTATCTGGATTTGGTGAAATTCATGTAGTTGACCTCGATACTATCGATTTGTCAAATCTCAATAGACAATTTTTATTCAGACATTCTCATATAAATCAGCCTAAATCAGTAATTGCAAAGGAAACTGCTTCAAAATTTAATCCTGATGTTAATATAATAGCTTACCATGCGAATATAAAACTTGACAAACAGTTTGATACTGATTGGTTCAGCTCTTTTGATATTGTCTTTAACGCGCTTGATAACCTTGAAGCCCGACGTCACGTTAACCATATGTGTCTCGCTACTAATACCCCTCTTATTGAATCTGGAACTATGGGATTTAACGGCCAGGTACAAGTTATCATCCCCGGCCAAACAGAGTGTTATGACTGCAATCCGAAACCTGTCACTAAAGCCTTCCCTGTATGTACTATTAGAAGCACACCAAGTGAACCAATTCATTGCATCGTCTGGGCGAAAAGTTACCTTTTCACACAAATATTTGGTGAAGATGATGATTTCGAAGCCGCAGCAGAACCAGACGAAGACCAAAAAGAACTTGAAGAGCTCCGTAAAGAGTCCGCAGAACTCAACCAAGTAAGAGATGCCCTTGAAAATGACAATTTTGACCATATATTGTTCAATAAGGTCTTTACAGATGATATAGAACGTCTCAGTAAACATGAAGAAGTTTGGAAGTACAGGAAAGCTCCTATTGCACTCGATTATAGTAAACTCTTAGAAAAGGCGGAAACTCTTGATATTAATGATGTTCTCTCGCATGACCAAGCTATTTGGTCACCTGAAGAAAACCTGGCCGTTTACATGGACGCTATTAAACGTTTGAAAAAAAGGGCTTTAGTCGGAGGTCGCACTATAATTGAGTTCGACAAGGACGACAAGGATACTCTTGATTTTGTTGCTGCCGTAGCCAATTTAAGAGCACTCACATTTGGCATACCACAAAAATCGATCTTTGATATCAAACAAATAGCAGGAAATATTATCCCGGCTATTGCTACTACAAACGCTATCATTGCTGGGATATGTGTTATTGAAGGATTGAAAGTGCTGTGTCCACTTGGTGCAGAGCCTTGCAATGTGTTCCTTGCGCGTCGGCCAGAAAGGCTACTTAGCAGCGAATCAAAACAGCCTCCTAATGCCGATTGCGCTGTTTGCGGAGTCGCACGTGCTACTGTGCATGCAAACTTAGAAGAGCTCACTGTTCAGTCCATTGTCGATGCTCTGGTTCGCGACTTAAAGTACGGAGAGGAGATCAGTCTTATTACAGACCAACTGATTTACGACATTGATTTCGACGACAATCTAGCGGTTAAACTAACGGACCTAGGGATCACGTCAGATTCCTTTATCACCGTTGTCGACGATAATGAAACCAATCGCGTTAACCTCGAACTGCTGGTTGTTGACGATCGTACCGCGAGCGGATTCTCAATACCGAATATCGACATCCCAACTAAAAAGAAGAAACCAGAAGAGGATGAGGAAAGCGACATTGAAGAGGACGTCAGTTTACACGGAAAGAGAGCTGCAGAAGAAGATTTCGAAAATTCACAGCCAGCAAAGAAAGCTAAGCAGAACGAAGTAATAGCCATTGACGACGATGGTGTTATAGTTATTTGAATGAGATAAAAGTACAAAAAAGTGACTCGAATTTAGAGTTGAAGTCCTGGCTTCATTTACAGAGATGTGCTCATGCCACCATCAATCCGTATAGAGGCGCCGGTTATGTATTCATTTGTAGCAAGAAAAAGGGCAGCATGTGCTATTTCTTCCGGTTTACCAAGTCGATCCAGAGGTATTTTAGTCTTCATATGTTCTAGAATCTTTGGAGAGATTGTTTTAGCCATATCTGTTTCGACTAAACCAGGGATAATCACGTTGGAACGTACACCCCTTGATCCTAACTCTGCAGCCAAGGAACGCGAAAACCCCTCAATTCCTGCTTTAGAAGCCGCGTAAACGGAGCTTCCAGGAGATCCAATGCTACCTAATGCTGAAGATATATGCACAATACAGCCTTTTGTCTTCAAAAGTGACGGTAAAAACTTCTTCGTAGTAAGTATCGATCCCTTCAGATTGATATCGATCAGCTCCTCAATCTCCTCAGTTTTCAAACGCATCAGTAAACTATTCTGTGGTATCCCTGCGGCATTCACAACAATATCTATCTGTTCAAAATGTCCTTCAGTCCACGGCTGCGACACGTTGTGAGACACCCCAATGTGCCCGCGTTCGGGGAACGGCAATGATCTCGCCGCCCTCTGCACGCTCTCTAAATTTCTAGATACAATTATACATTTTCCACCGCTTTCTGCAAACAATCCCGCAATAGAATACCCTATTCCGCGACTACCTCCAGTTATGAGCGCTACTTTACCCGTTAATGACATCCGGTTGTCGAAGGTGTAGTCGAGATGGACTATTAAGGTTTCTGTTTATATACAACTCCCTAGAAGTCGTCTGCTCAATAGCTAACCAGAGTTCCCCAGACTTCCTTATCTGATTGCGTTAATTGGCTGTATGCACGTTCAGAACCAGGACGATTGTACTGAAGACAGTCTCTCAAGATGGATCTAATTAGGTCCACAATCTCGTCGCCGCCGTTGCCATCATATTGATCCTGATCAGTGAGTTGCGCTAGATCTTTAATTGTCATATTTCCGGCGTCAACGTCTTCCCATTCGTCCAATCCGTCTTCATCTTCGTCGTTATCAATCGATACACCCGTGAACCTAGCAGCATCCGGCTTCGTCGCACCGCTATCCATTCGTCCTTTGGCATCATTCAACATCACTTTTAGGATCTTCACAGGTACAGCAACCTGTGTGTATCGTTTCGGCATAGATTTAGCCATAGATCTCGTTATTATTTTCTCCTTTTCATTCTCGGTGATAATTAAGTCGCCATCTACTTCGATTTGCCAGAGCCTCTCATCATTCGACGCAAACAGCATATATAGCGCCCGGTAGTATTTGGCTATGTCTCGCGTCTTGCCAACTGCTTCAATACTAGATAGCCATGCTTTTAAGACAACTTCTAAACCACTCACCTGTCGTTTTGGATCATTTTTATCGTCAAATTTCGTCGAAGACAAATACTCAATTGTCTCCTGTGTTGAGACAAGGGTCAAGGTAACAAATATATCCATCAAACTAATCACCATCAAGTCACGATCAGCCGATATAATACAACGCACTGCCGCTTGAATTATCTGAGGTAGATAAGGCATAATATACATGCTCATATGTGTGATCACAGAGGAGATCATTCTGCCCCCTGGACCAGTAGCTGATGCATCCATAGACGGATCTAATGCCTTAGCTGCAACATCAAGGATAATTTCCAGTACGGAACGCGGCTGACCTGGTACAATTTCGACTTGATTTAAACCTCTGAGATGTTCCAAATCGCGATCTAGCATGCTTATTATACAGTCGCACCCGTACCCTACAGTTTCTGGATCCGCAGAGTTAATTAGAGGAGGAACTATTAGCTTCAAGCACGCTTCAGTGATTTCACGAGGAAGTGGGCCGTGACCGGCTTCAAGTATTGCCTGTATAATCTCAAAGGCTGCCAAAACTTCAGGAGATATTGGATCCTGAGGTACGTCAAATACAAGATCCTTCAATTTCTTAAAAGTAGATTCGCACAAGTTGGAATAATACGAATCATAATTTTCAGGCTCAAACAGCTCAATAATATCTGAGAATGCAGCAGCACTGTCAGCGCGCAATTGAGCATCAGCAGCATTTGCTGAAGTGATTTGCAAAATTAGTTCAGTCGCCAAAAAATGAGAATCAGGCAGTATATTGAGATCCAACTTTATTGCAGCAAGTATAGCATCTACTAACAGCACTGGAGTATCATCGGTAGCAGTATCTAATATTGAATTGATACTATTCAATATCGGGTGAATATAAGAGCCCAAATGGGTTTGGTCAGTCGAAGTGAACCTTTGCCAGGCGATACAAGCGGCACAAATCCGGAGAGGATCAGATAGAAATTGCGGATTATAAACTGCATTCAACAGCTCGACAAGCTGATTAAGGTGTAAATTTGTGTCAGCGACTTCAAATAGCCGTGAAGCAAAAATGACTGCTCTAGCTTGCAGCAACGGATCCTGAGAACCAATACAGCTCATTATATATTGCATAAGATTGCTAAAAGAGCTTTCATCTTGTTTAGGGAGTTGATCTTCATCCAGTTCAGAATAAATGAGACACAAAATGTACAAGGTAGCTTCTTGATGTCTAGGTTGATCAGAATAAGCGGTTACTACTGCCGCATCATATGCAAGAGCAAGCAAAGCGTCACTTGAATATGTGCATAACTGCGAAATGATATCCGCGGTGACATTTCTAGAGTTATATGATACCGAGAGATCCATTTCTTCACTGACAAAGGCATTATAGTCATCTGACCATTCATTATACAGAAACGTAGGCAGTTGCGCAAATTCCAAGATTAGGGAGAAAAGAGATTTGAATTCTTCTGACGAAGGATAAAACAATTTCTTTACTTTGCCTTTAACTAAGAAGGAACGAAACAACTCTGTAAGCTCGTATGTGTACTGTTTGAATGTGACCTTTATTAAAGATTGAGGGTTAGACAGTTCAAACTCTTCGTCCACTTCATTATCTATATAGAGCTGACTATAGAGAGGAACAGTTTTTGCAAGCTTTAGGTAAATTATCGGAGCCAACTGCGTCAAGTGTTCTTCAAGCAGTTCCGGGAATATAGTCTCCAAGTGAGCGTATATGCGAAATGCAGTGTATTGGTATAGAATTGTTTCATCCTCCGGCGAACTTACAGGTTTCTCTATGAGCGCTATCAGGGCAGGAAACACTGAGACGCGCAAGAAGGTAGTAAACTGATTTATTGCTGAACGACTTATCTCGTCTTTGAGGGTGTACATGGAGAGACAAGATTCGAGAACTTCTAGGACTTCTGCGCAAACTATTGGAGAAGAATTGAGGATCAGATGCAAAAGAGCGGAGGTGAGATCTTCAGCCACGTCGATATACTGTTCTATAGTGAACGAGTTGTCAAGCATATCTTTGAGGACGGTTAACGCACCCAGGAGCATAAAGTCTTCAGATGATTTTATAAGTATATTCATGAGAGAGGGCATTAGTTCCGGCCAGTCGTCCGGGAAGTCAACAGCTGCGATTTTGGCTACGGCGTAAGCCGCTGTAGATCGAATTTGGTACTCGGGCGCGGACACAGCCGATAAGAATAGATGGCGAATCTTTTGTTTTGCCTGCTGATCCAGTACAGGCCCTTCAAATTGTTCAATAGCAGGCGACCATTTTCGCAAAGCCAGTTGCCTCAAATTGATCAAAGCAGCTAGCCTAGTAGACAGATCCAATGAGGACAGAGCGGACACGTGCACCAGTCCGTCAATCAGCATCTGCGGGTGCGTTAGTCCCATATTGACAAGCTGTGCTTCAGCATTGGCTTGAGTAGTACCATTCAAAGTACTGCGTAATATCTGTACTAGCTGTTCCATGGCGATCCTAGGCTACGTTTGTGCTATCTGAGAACAACAGCCTGCAGCGCTACGCGTAAACGATTGTAGATGCAACGAGGGTCCAGGGTAGTCAATTTGATCACAGAATGCAGTTGCATCGAACTTCAGACAGAGTGACCAGAGCGTTGGCGGTATGTGAGAGAGTACAGTTCATTACCAGATTAAAGAGATTTATGCATATTTTGCAGATGGTGCGATTGGTATAATTGGAGTGGAATAATGTAGTTTGACGTATCAGAGCGCGAGTAGTGCGGGGGCAGAGGAGGGTGGTGGGAGGCACGTACTTTGAGCCTGCTACTGAATGCGGTAAGTTTTGAGTGATAATGTCACAAGTAACAAGATTAAAGAGCATATGGTCTACGAAAACTCACGATGACGAAGAGCAATTTAATGCAAAATTCGCGTTGCAAATATTCAGCTACGCAGTAGTAACCGAAGAATAAATTTCCGGAACCGACAATTTATTGAGCCGCACGAACGGCTTACCCAGCACAGTGGAGTAGCCTGAATCATATGGTGTGCTTAAAATAGAGTTCTACTCGGTAATCGGCAATGTTACTTCAGATTATTTATATAACTCCACATTACGTAATTGGGAAAGAACTGCCTAAGTATTTAATTCATTATAAATAGATTTGATACTGCCACAAATTGCTAGAGTGCATATTTTTAGCGTTTTACTACTTTAATAGCCCATTGCAATGTCTATGTCCTACCTTGTGCTCCAGGAGCGCCCAGAAGGCGAAATTACTGACACCACTTTCCGGAAAGTTACTGAACCGATCCCGGAGACACTAAAAAAGGGTCAAGTTCTTGTGAAGGTAACTTATGTGTCTGTTGACCCAGCCATGCGCGGCTATCTCGCGGATGTGCGCTCGTATTACCCACCAATTGCGATTGGCGCCCCCATGAGGGCTTTGGGGCTCGGTGAGGTGGTCAAGTCTGAAAATGAAGATTTCCCTGTGGGCGAGATTGTCCGCGGACTTTATGGGTTCGCAGACCATTTTCTAAGTCAAGATGGATCAGATCTTGAAAAATTACCATTTAAAGACGTTGATATCCCGCAGTACCTTGCTCTATTAGGAATTACAGGCCTCACCGCCTATACAGGACTGATGAACCTCATCGACCCGCAACCGGGCCAAACAATCGTCGTGTCAGGTGCAGCAGGAGCTGTAGGCTCAATTGTCTGCCAGATTGCCAAACTTAAAGGTGCTCGAGTTGTCGGTATTGCAGGAACTACAGAGAAAGTACAATGGCTGCTTAATGACCTCAAAATCGACGCTGCGCTTAATTACAACTCGCCTGATTATGAGAAGGAGTTCGTTGAAGCAACTAAGGATCTCATAGACGGATATTTCGATAATGTAGGAGGCAAAACACTTGATCTAGCGCTTAAACAGGCTAAAATACATGCCAAGTTTGCACAATGTGGCGGCATTTCTGGTTACAATGGCAAAGTCGAACCGATTTACAATTACATGAACATCGTCAAGTTCCGAATCAAGCTCGAAGGATTTATTGTTATTGACTACAAGTCAGATTTCCCAAAAGCCATATCTGATATGTCTACTTGGCTCAGAGAGGGCAAGATTATCAGCCGTCTAGATATTATTGATGGCACTGTGGACGAGCTACCCCAGGCGCTTGCAGGGCTTTTCAAGGGAACAAACACCGGAAAGCGTTTAGTTAAGCTCTAGTCATATAAGAGGAATTGTTGTAATTGTACAAGTCCAAATCTGTTGTTATAGTAAATGTGTAGTATGTAGCAAGGGAAGGACAATGGACCCGATATACCGATAAACTAACAGTTAGTTGAGATATGTTCTAGAAATTGCTACAGTCATTAAAAATAATCAAACTGCACGTCTGACTAAAATGACTCCATCACCTCTCACGAACATCTTGCTAATGAATCTATCTCTATTAATCGGTTTGCCTTTCTTACCTGCCGAATTCTTCGGAATCTCTACCCATAGTTCTTTAACATCTTCTAGGACCATATTCGAATGTCGATCAAATGCTTTTAATCTTCCTAACAATTTATGATCGTTTCGACATAAAACTAACACTTGTGAGTTATTTTGAACAGCTGTATGTAGAACAGACAAAGGCCCATTCTCGAACTCGTACTCTTCCAATTTCAGAATCTCCGCCTCACTTAGCTCGCTTCTCGGTAAATTAATTAAATCACTAGTTTTATTCGGTTAGTTTACTAATTTTTTAAAAAAAAATAAATAAATAATTGATTACTTACGCCATCTTGTTGTCGAAGTTTACATTTCTTTGCCGTCCCAAAAAACCTTTCTTCTACCAAAAATATCATGTTACGATCTTTTCGCTCTTTCTCTCCACGTTCGCGTTGGTATTCCACCTCAAAATACTTCAGAAATCGTCAATCGCTACGATATGAAATACCAAATCCAAACACTGGCCCAGAAATCAAACTGCCCCCACCACGGTCCGCCGCATTCAAGAGACAGATACCTATATTGATCGGTGCAGGTCTCACTATATGGATCATTTATTCCGCTAAACATTTACTCTACCCGTCTTCTTCAAACAACTCGGACCTGCCTTCTGCTGAAAAATTCTCTCCCTATGTCATAACGTATAAGTACGAATATGCCCCGGATCACTTCCTCATAGAACTCTCACCCACAATGCTCATATGGCGGAAGATGCAACAGTCAAAGTACTATCCCTGGAACGGCCACAAGCTCTGGTCTATAGAAATCAGACAGCCTGACATGCAGATAGCCCGTAGGTATACCCCTTTGCCTCTTATGGTTCTCAAATCAAACTATCAGAATGACTCAGGCAAACCCCCAGTCCTCCACATACTGTCTGAGAACCCGCACAAGTCCTCATCCGAGGAAGGCCGCATGCTACTCGTAGTTAAACGATACAATGACGGCGAAGTGTCTCGTTGGCTCTGCTCACTACCACCTGGATCCAATGTTGATATCCGCGGGCCTCACATTGAGTATGAGCTCCATGACTCACAACAGTCAGATCTCGCATCCAGAAGGCCCCAAATATCCGATACGCCTTCCACGCTACCCCCGGACCCGCAGATACCCGATTCTGTTGATCCGCCCAAAAATATACTATTCATGTCGGCCGGAACCGGCATCACGCCTGCCTTGCAAATGCTGCTCTCGCCCAACCCTCCTCGTGGGTTTGTACATCTTTTTCATTCCGCGTCTTCGCCTGAAGTTGTACCGCTCAACAGGTTTCTGTTCTTCTTAAAGTCCGCAGGAAGAATATCTATGTCGCAGTTCTATGGCAGAAGGATTACCGAAAAGGACGTTATCCCTCCGGCATCGGCTAAGTCCTTGCCTGAACAGCCTGAACAGCAACATCCAGGAGCTCTCGATAAGCTGAAATCTACTTTCAGTGCGTTCCGACGCGTAAAAGAGGAGATGCCCGTTGACCTTGCTTTTGTTTGCGGGCCCGAAAGCTATGTACGTGCAGTGTCCGGCGCTAGACAATATGTAAATATTGCAACCACTGGCAACCAGGATACTCCAATTAAAGGATACTTGGGCAAAAAGGGCTGGACTTCCGATAACGTCGTACGATTGGCTTCTTGAAGTTTTTACTTGCCAATACAGAAAGAGCTGAAAACCACATCCAATATCTCTTCGACGTCAAGACCCTTACCCATGATCTTGCCAAACGATTCTGCAGCATATTTCAACTCCTCTGTGAAGAAAGTGATGCGATCTGGGTTATCTGCATCTTTGTATATGGCCAATGCACGATCAAGGCCCGGAAGTACTTCTTGTTGAAGGATCTCTTTAACTCTGTGTGAAGCGCCTATCGGTTCTATGCCCTTGAAGTCGAACATGTTGTTTACCTGCGCAGATATAAGGTCAAGTAAGCTGGACACGCCATCTTTTTTACATCCGTTTACTGTCAATGCAGTGTCATAGTTCAAATCAATGTCTTTTAGCATGAGATCAAATTTATGCTGTGGATTTTCAACCAAATCAGGCTTTGTGCCTACAACTATTAGCGGAGTTGCAGCCCCATATCGTGAGATTGTATTCACGACGTCTGTGGAAACCGTAGGTTCTGTCAAAGGCAGTACCAATAGCAACAAGTCTGTTGAGCTGATTTTATCCTTTGCGCGCCTTATTCCTTCATTTTCTATTTTGTCTAATGAATCTTCTCTGATACCGGCGGTATCGCTGAGCGTGATTTTGTGACCGTGCACGTCCATTGTAAGTTCCATTACATCCCTAGTCGTTCCAGCGATTTCGCTAACTATTGCTGCGTCTCTTCCTACCAGTGCGTTCAGCAAAGTAGACTTTCCGGCGTTTGGCTCACCTATAAGCGTAACGCTAGCACCCTTTCTAAGCATTTCGAATTGGTCGATTCCCTTGATCTGGTCGGCTACCTGGTTACGGATATCGCGAGACGATTTGTAGACGTTACTGAAGAGTTGGTCACTTGAATCTATGTTTTCATCTGAAAAATCTATCAAAGCGGTAAGCATACCCATCTGTTCCAGTAATGATTTCTGCCAATATTCGTATAATTGGTACATGTGACCACCTGAAGGCCCGACTGCGGCTTTTCGTTGTAATTCTGTCTCTGCATCAATGATTTCTCCGATCCCTTCAACTTGTGTCAAATCAAGCTTGCCATTATCAAATGCACGTCTTGTGAATTCACCTGCCTCTGCATAGCGAATTTCACCATTATGTGATAAACCTTGAATTGATGCTAACATTGCTCGTACTACAGCTGTTCCACCATGTATGTGTATTTCCACCATATCCTCTCCAGTGTATGACCGCGGGCCTGGAAAATATGTATATAATCCACGATCTATTATTGAACCATTATGTGATTTGAATGAATGTAAAATAGCTTTACGTGCGTCCAATTTGGTCGCTCCAAGACTCTCAAGTACAAACTTTGATCTGCATCCAGACACTCGTATAACAGCTATAGCGCTCTTTCCTACAGCCGTAGACAACGCATATATAGTAGGATTGTGTTTAGATGCAAAATTACGTATTGAATATGTTACAAAAAGCCGTTTAGTTCGTATAAATCGGCTAAATATCATTAAAAGTGATGGTTGTCGAAGTCCCAAAAAAAAGAAAGGATATTTCACTAGGTCATTGTATTTGTCTCGGATCGAGAACTTTTTGATCTTTTAATTGATTTTCCTCTTTTTGTGTACTTCTTCTGTCAATCCTCCAAGCTTTTTAGCCGTACGTTTCACAATTAAATTGCTTTTGTCTTCCCACAATGAGTCTTTCGCAGTATCTTCGTCTTTCGTGCTTATATGTCTCGTCTGCCCGCTCTTGCCAATAGCGTCATATCTTACACGAAGCGCCTTGTGTCGAGCGTTTCTACTCAGCATCTCGTACTCTGTCATTCCTGAAACATTACGTTTTACCACCTCATCATCCTGATAAAATGCGGCTTTGATTGAACGCCCTCGATGCTCTCGGTTCGTATTGGACTCATGTTCAGTCTCACCTTCGTTTTCATCTGACTTTTTCGTGCTCTCATCAATATCTTCCAACTCGCGAGCCACTCTAGCAAGCTCTCGTTCTTTCCATGCAAGTCGTTCGGCTTCAGGATCAACACCATCCGTGTCATCTACTTCAGCAAGTTGGCGATCAAACGCATTTAGCTCCGTAGATCTAGACATTATTCTCTTCTTAGATGACTCTATCATATCAAGAGATGTCAGCTTTTTTTTTGTAATCTTTTCAGCAGATTTAGCTATATGCTTTTTAGATATGAACATAGGGCGCCCTGCTGAAAGTAAACCGTCTTCACTACTTTCACTGTCGTCAGACTCGTCGCTACTATCAGTCTGATCAGTTTCATCGCGTATATCAGTGTCCTCAGATAACATAATATTGTCTTCAAAATCCACTAACTCAGATATTTCATCTGTTTTTGAAAGAATCAATTCCGCAGGCGAAGGCATTAGATGGTCTTGGTCGTTTGCCGATTTAGGCTCCTGCTCCGCCAAAGGTGACTCTCGCGTAATATAATTCGACTCTTTACGTTCTAAAGTCTCGCTAGAATGTTCTTCAGGTTCATTCAAACCATTATTGTCGCAATTATCAGCTAGATTCGATTCATTTAGACTGCGATCTGACGAATCAGACTCAGACTCGCTGGCTTCAGCATAAGGCATTTTGCCTCGCCAGTACCGTCGACGGCTTCCTATCATATTTTAATCAAAAGCAAGCAGCCAAATCCCAAGTCAACAGGAATCAACGTAGCAGCCGATTCGTGGTCTGCGCAGAATTGTGCTGCTCATGACATATTATATATACGACTAAACTATACTTATTATCAATAAACTATACCCTAACCCACAACAATAAGCTTAAAAAAACCCGTTTACCTCTAAATGTAGAATTCTGCCTCCTTGGCCCAGTGGTAAGGCGTCGCACTCGTACTAAATAAGCCTATGCGAAGATCGATGGTTCGAATCCGTCAGGAGGCATTATAATTACTATTCCTTTTTTTTGTTTTTTCGAGGTAAAAGTTATCCAAATTAATTTGAATTTTTGGTAAAATAAACAAAGTTTTGTTATAATGAATAGATATTGTAGTTGTAGTTCACTATCCAATACAGTATGAGATGGTTAAAATCAAGTACCGTTGAAGAGACAGCTAAGATGCGTATAGCATATCAATCAGCATTGCGTCTACCAAAGAACCAGCTTTCAAGGTTCCTCCGGCAATGGAGTTAGAGCTAGGAAGACAAAGAAGCGCATTAGAAGCGACCATAGAACTGATACGTGAGCTTCTTTGAAAGCCAGTGGTGTGTGCCATTAAACAGTTGCTGCTTGAGCTATACTGAACTATAGCACGCTGATATTCTGGTCTAAAATCGAGCTTGATATCAGATTCCAGCTTTACTCTAACTATGGGCAGTCCAGCCTCCTTGTAAGACTTTGCAATAATTCCCGACCGCACTCGAATCGCAGGCAAGATGAACAAGTGGAAAGTGACTGCAGCAGATGCAGGATTTCCTGGTAGTGCAAATATTTGTTTCTGTTTTCCGTTTAGAGAAAGCGTAGCATATGTAGTAGGTTTTCCTGGTTTCATTGCAACTCTTCCAAAGTGAATAGTAGCACCCAGTTTCTCTAATGTCGGTTTAAGAAGATCTTTCTCACCCATTGACACACCTCCAGTTGTGATAATAATATCGTAGGAATCCAAAGCATCTCTTATTCTGGAAATTAGAGATTCAGAGTCATCTGGAATAATTCCAAGATCAGCAGGCACGCAGCCCCAGTGTCGAACTGCACTGAGTAAATACGGTCTGTTAGCGTCATATATTCCGGCAACACTAGTAGTAGGAACACCTTCAGAGAATACATCAGATAACTCGTTTCCTGTAGAGAACACAGCAACAGAAGGCGAGGTATAAACACGAATTTCAGCAATACCAACAGATGCAAGCACCGCAATAGCGGCAGAATCAATCTGTTGTCCTACTTCGAGTATGGAATCACCTTTGGCGATATCTGAGCCCGGGAATCTGATATTTTCATTCGGTTTGACACCTTTAGCCAGAATCTTCACAACGCGCTCTTCATTTCCGTCTTCTGTGGTTTCTTCGCACACAGTTTCTTCGACCATAACCACTGAATCAGCTCCTGGGGGAACAGGAGCGCCTGTTGTGATTCTGGCTATAGTACCGGAGACCAGGCCGGGCATATCTGAGCCAAATCCTGCCAGGGAAGAAGATACGACGGGATAGGAGCCGGGTCCATCAGAAGATACAACTGCGTATCCATCAACGATGCTAGCTGAGTATGGAGGAACTGGGATTGGAGCAGTGATAGATTCTGCCGAATACTTGCCGATAATTGCTGGATCATTGATTCTGAGTTTGAGCACCAAAGGCTTAGGTGTAGTTTCAAAGATAATCTTAAGTGCTTCCTCCATGGGAAGCATTGGAAAGGGAGATTCGCGTTTGCGTTGGGCAGGAGCAGAGCTAGAATCGATTAAATCGTGTTTGGCTAATGGGCCATGAGAGTGAGAGTGATGAGAGTGGCTATGAGAATGATGAGAGTGGCCATGAGAATGATGCGAGTGATTATAAGAACTAAGAGGAGAGGATTGATTTTGTTTGTCTTTAAGCATTTTTCGATGTAAAGTTCTAGCATCATCGCCTGCAGTCTGTTCACATGCATGAGGAAGTAGCGGCAGAAGAGCATCTAGACATTCTGTAACAGCTTTAGGAGACCCAGGCAAGGTGATAACAACCGATTTGGCTATAGTACCGGCGACTGGCCTGGCCATCATAGCGAACGGGGTGATTGCCAAGGAAGTAGCTAGTATGCCATGGACCAGGCCAGATGCGTGCCTCTCAATTAGCGGACTAATTCTTTCAGGCGTTTTATCCTTAAGTGTAAACCCTGTTCCGCCACATGTGATGATTAGATTTATTTTATCATTGTATGCGAGAGATCTGACTTCATCGACGAGTTCCTGACTGTCATCCGGGACATAGGCTGTGTAAGTAAGCTTGAAGTCATTAGATTTGGCTAGGATTTGTTCTACTGTGGCGACAACTTTGTCTTGAGAATTATCTTTTGCACAGGTCTCTGAGACGATTATTACGGCCACTGTGAGGGTGTTCATTTATGAATAGCTAATGGTGGTAGGAGTTTGTTTTGGGAAAGAGTTAGAAACCGATTCACATACATTAAAAGCCGCAAATGAGTTTAATCAAAGCGTTAGATATCTGCGATTCGGTACCGTACGAGGACTTAAAAGGCCCAGAATTATTTGACCATACAGGGAAAATTGTAATTGGTCGACCTCTGGAAGAGGTAGCTGATGCATTGAAGCGTGAGCCAGGGTTTGAGGCCGTGGGCGACGAAAGCGTCAAGTTCAGCAGCAAGTTGGTCTCTGTGGTTGACAGGACTAAAGCACTTAAAAACGTCTTGGTGAAATGGAAAAGTACAAAACAGTCTACAGCGTTCAGCGATCTTCAGGGCTGGAGAAATGAAATGTACACGTTGTTCGGCAAAGACGGCGAGGTATATTGCTTGTATGAGCGTGCTGCTTCAGGGATGCTCGGCTGTGTGTCCTTTGGCGTCCATATCAATGTGTACACTATTAATCCGCTGCGAATCTGGGTGCCGCGCCGCTCTTATACAAAGCAGACATACCCCGGAATGCTGGACAATTCCATCGCGGGTGGCATTGGGTTCCCTGAGACTGTGTTCTCGACGCTTGTGAAGGAATGTATGGAAGAAGGCAACATACCAGAACACATAGCGCGGACAGCGAAAGCTGTAGATGCCATCTCTTACTACTATTTGAACCCACAAACAGGCGCTAGACAGCCAGAGGTCGAGTTCATATATGATCTCGAAGTCGACAGTGCGTTCAACGCCACCCCGAACGATGGCGAAGTCGCTGAATTCAAACTGCTTCAAATCCCAGAAATACTGACTGCCATTCTCAATGAAGAATTCAAACCGAACGCCGCACTAGTAATCATATCGTTCCTTATTCGCCACGGTCTTATCACAGCCGAAAATGAACCCAACTACCTCGAACTGCTTACGCGATCACACCGTCGATTGGATCTGCCATTACCCAACGGCTGGCCTGAGCATTCGGACCCGGAACTTCTACATATGGGCCTTGACCATCTTTAGCACACAGGTATACTCGATCTACCGGCAGACATCGAATGTCTCCCTGGAAGTCTCTTCCACATTCGAACTGGGTTATCTTTATTTTTTTCTGTCCAATTTCATTAGACCTTTTGCTACTTTCAATGACTGGTGAGTCAAGGTCGAGCACTTCGGTGATACCCGACATGAGTCGAATATTAAGCAAAATGTAAAGTGGTGGGGGGTGGTTACTCAGGTCTGAAGAGTAGACTAACTCCTCTTTGGGAAACGCATTCGCGCACTATACTGCCATTTGACGTTCCTCCTTGACATTCATAAACGTCTCAATACGCACTCTTACGTGTGAAGGTATTGTATAAGAACTGTCAAAGGTTTAAATTTGAACTAATGACGAGTCAACGGAATATCAATTTACTGGAAATACGAAATGGCCAGCTCTGAAAATCCACTCTGGAACGAAAACCTTATTGACTTCCCCCAAACGGAAATTACGGCTCTGCAGTGGGGAGGGAATGGGGGGGGAAACACCATCAGCTATGATTACTAATACTTAGACTACATCCCTTTTAAATTTATTCTTATCGATTTGACTCTTTTCGAATTGCTACATTCGATTTTTCTATCTTACTTTCTTTGACTTGACTTTCTCATTAATATGAAGGCCTACGTATTCAACGAACATGGAGACTATACTACCATTAAACTAGGTGAGGCTCCTAAACCTGTACCCGCAGACGATCAAATTCTCGTTAAGGCGACTTACGGAGGTTTGAACTACATTGACTCGTACTTCAGAAAGGGAATATATCCCTGGAAGTTTCCTGCAATTGCAGGAGTAGAGGGATCTGGTGTAGTGGAAGCTGTTGGATCGAAAGTGACCAACTTTACCCCAGGCGACAGAGTCATCTGCATGGGTTCTGGAATGTTTGCGGAATACTTCGTAGCACCTATTTCTCGCTGTGTCAAGTTACCTGAGAATATCAATGAAGAAATAGCACTTGCTGGATACCTTCAGGGATTGACAGCGTTGACTTTAGCCGAGGAAGCGCATAAAGTACTCCCTGGTCAGTATGCGCTTGTTCATGCTGCCGCAGGCGGTGTAGGTCTTCTTCTTACTCAGATCTGCAAGGCCAAGGGCGCCATTGTGATTGGAACTACCTCCACACCTGAAAAGGCTGAGGCCGCGAAAGCCGCCGGCGCGGACCATGTCATCTTCTACAAAACTGAGGATATTGTAAAGCGCGTCATGGAAATTACCGACGGATACGGCGTGGATGTCTCTTTCGATTCCGTTGGAAAAGACACTGTTGATATCACAATGGAAAGCTTAGCCAAGTTCGGATCTTTTGTTTCCTACGGAAATACCACTGGCCCTGTCCCTCCTTTCACAATCAGCCGATTATCGCCTAAGAACAATCACATTTGCAGGCCCCAGCTTTTCGCTTATATTTCGACCCCTGAACGTTTAGAAAAGTATTCTTCAGAGTTGTTTAAAATGATTTCTTCAGGAAGTTTGAAGATCACAATATTCAAGGTTTTCGATTTTGAAGACTACCGACAGGCAGCGGAAGCATTAGAGACAGGCAAGACCAGCGGTAAAGTTCTCTTGAAGTTGTAATCTTCGAATTAGTCAGTTATGCACATGTACTAAATACAGATGTGCGTATATGCAATTTAATATTGCTTTTAAACCTTTAACCAACTCAATTCCTAATAGACTTTCACTATTCACAATAGCTATATTTCTCCATTAATAAGTCGATCAAAAACAGCTTTAAGATTTCTTATACCTTCCAAGACATTCGTATCAGGCCCTTGGCCTGGCGCTGTAGAAGAATGTGCAAAGTCTATTATGCGAGCGTGTGCAATTAGTCTTGATGTACTAACAGAGCTATCCTCACTGCTTTCTGATTGAGTATCTTCTGCTGCATTTTCAGCATATTGTTTAGCCTGAAGGAACGCTTCAGGATCTGTTTCGTAGACAAATAAGACAGATGCGGACTTCATTCGAATTTCTGAGTCTTTAATAGCGCTTTCTATAGCGTTTAGATCTGTATACAGCCGAGAAACCACGTAGTCTCTATGTTCACCAGTTAAATGACCGAGGAAATCAAGTACACAAGTATGAAAGGTTTCTTCAGTTAAGCTTCGGCCGTATTGTTTATCATAAACAATTATCTGATTATTTTTGTGAACGCGCATTCCGGCAATTCTGACTCCAAGGCTGCCAGAGGTAGTGGCCGCGGCAACTGCAGAGAGTCGTTGTTTCTTGTCTTCGCTGGCGTTGTCGTCGTGCAGCACTTTCCCGAGTTTTGCATCCATAATGGATGGTTTGCTAAAGCCATTCGTGAGATTTTCTAGTACTAAATAAATTTTTTCGTTGTCAATTTTGATCGCACTATCAACAATTGCGGCTTCTGAATCATTTAGGCTCTCGATCATCTTCCCCGGCGTCAACGTCCCTAGAAATCGTGGCATGAGCTCCGCCAGTTCTGCGAGGCTTTCATTACCTTGCACATCCGTGTAAAACTTCAGCTCTTGCGCACAAGAAGGCTTAAATAGCAGTTGACCAGAGGCGTCTTGCAGTACACCGTCGTGACCTGCCGCCTGATCTACGGGTCTCATGGTGTGTAGGTTAGTGCTGTTGTGAGAAAGGGGAGAAAGAAAGGGGAAAGACTGAGAACGTAGAGGGGACACTACAAATATACAGCAACATACATTTGTAAACAAATAGCACAACGTTACAGCACCTTAAAATCACTGAATATTTGTGATTTATCAGTTATAAACCCGTTTTTTGAGAATTTCACTCCTTCTTTCTGTAGAAGGCTGAGTTTTTTGTGACAATGAGCGCCTTGGACTCCCCAGGATCCATTGAACCCACCAATGTACCCTGAGGAGGAAATAACGCGATGACATGGGACTTTTGGCGCATATGGATTTCTTCGCATAGCTCCACCTATAGAGCGCGGTGAAGATCCGCTTGCTTTAGCTAGAAGCTTGTACGTAGTGACCTTGCCTTCAGGCACCTGGCACAAAAGCTTGTAAACGCGCTATTGTTAGCATTTAACATCATCAGAGCGCATTTAGCGCTGTTACCGGTACTCACTTGTTCATATAACGTGACCTTGGTCTTTCTATTCTCCATTACCACAGGAAATGCAAAGTAGGTCGACAGACAGCGGAAATCACACTGTTTCGCAAATATGAGTCACTAAAGATGGTGTGTTTGATCGCTTTGAAAAACGCGGGGCAAGAAACTCCCAAAGTTGACTAGACTTCGTGATTTCACAGCGGCGTTCCATGTACTCGAACGCGATAAATACACGTGTAATTCGGATTTCCATAATTAGAATTGATCTTGAATATCACTTGTCTCATAGGAACATTTAATCGGGATATTCTAGGTTCTACTTCCACTCGTTGAACATTGGAAGGTGCCTTCACATCGTATGTCCCTGATCCTAAATAAACATACTCCTCAGGTAAATGACTCTCAGGTTCCCTGTTCAGCAATCGGATAGTTTCTCGTGTTTTCGCATTTGACACTAATCCCCATAATTCTACTTCTTTGAATGCAGATTTCACAGACTTTAGAGCAATACTGGGGGCGTGCTCTAGCGAGAATGCCGTGACCACAATGTCTTGCGCGAGCCGTATTCCCAGAGTACCATTCGATCCAGCCATAGGCCAGCAGTATGCTGGATCAGAGCCAATTTGAAGAGCAGTATTTGGACGATTAACATAGTTCCATGGAAAAATATTAAAAAGTCCAAAAAAAGCAAACTTGCTTTCCTTGAAAGTGGCCGAAGTGTGTCGTTTGATGATTGATCCGCCCTCATCCTCTAGAGCGTAATCCCGGCTGTTTTTTTGATCATAGTTCTCCCCAGGAATGACCTCAGGAATTGCCTCTACTATGCTCTGCTTTATAAGCCCTCCAGGCTTTAGCTGATCTTGCATGACGCTTTTTACCACATTTGGAATATACTCTATAATATTCTTCCTTAGCTGAGCTCCAAAGTGATCCAAGTATTCCTGGTTTTTTATGTCCCCAATGTCGGCGCCGTTATCTGTTTCACCCTTCTGAACGGTCTGCTGTAATTTTATTAAGGAGATCTCATGCTCTAGCTGTTTGATCCTAGACTCTATCTCCCCCGTATCGGCAGGCTGGTACACTGTAGAAACTACAACATTCGTCCAAGTGAATACCGGCCAGGCAGTGGGCAGCGTAGGTGTAGGAAGACTGACACGGATCAATTCAATGTCGCTTTCTTTTAAAATCCATATTACGGTGCCAACAGATAGTAATGATATGAGACCAATTGTCAACTTCTTGCCAGCTCTCGATACTGTTACTGTTATGAACTCACCAATGCGTTTCCCCAGGGTCCAAAGAAACATCAATGGCAGCATAACCACAATCAGTGCCAAATGGATACATTTCCTTATTTTCTTTGTGAGTCTATACTTCTCAATAAAAGTTTGATCGGTAATATTCTCAAGTATAGCATCTCCTTGTGCGAAATCATCTGCTGCATCTTCCGGATCACTTTCCAAATCAGTCTCTTCCTCACTTGCTACACTCTCGCTCACTTTGGAGTTGTCTTCATCTTCTGAAGACGTATTTGATATGCCATTAGAGTACCGCCGATTGTACCTGTCTATTAATGATTGTCCGGCATCTGCTGTCAGCTTTCGTTGTTGTGTTTGTGTTCGCTTACTAAGACTAGGACTTACTTCGAACTCTGGTATCGCAGTGGACCGATTAACGCGTCTAGCAGCACTCCGAGTCACAATAGACAAAGGAACCTCCGAAGAAGCTCTCTTACCACGTCTTACCGGCGTGGCAGGCGGCATCGTGTGACTTTAAAGAGTATTGTCTTTGTGTTGGTAAACATGTTACGGTCCCTACGTGTTTTCCTACACGCCGCTTTTCCTATTTAGGAAAGTCACAACTGCTATAAGGCGATGATCTATTCGTTTATATAATTCTCATAACTAAAGAACTAATTGATAGACAAATGGGATCTGAACTTTTCTCGGATCTCGCCATTACGGGATTCCGGATTTCCAAATTCTGTGACCTGAACTATCACGTCTTCATATTGGTGCATGGAATTCACAAAGCTCAGCGGGTCGCTGTAGACTAATGATCTGTGCACGTCGTCTTCATCCATTCCATTGGTGATCTGTTCTATATTTGAAACCGGAAATTCAATGTGCTCTAGAGGCCAAAACGCAGAATTTCCCGTATTGTTATCCGATACCAACACCGCTAGAGGTTTAACCGTATCTGGATCTACAAGCAGTCCAGATGCATAACCTCTGACCCGTGTTGGCGAAGAAACAGATATACTGGAGCCTAAGCGCAAATGCCGAGTTCGCCCGTTTATTTGATATGAAACTAATATCAGGCTCGGATAAGCATCGGTTCCTTCTGGATATAAAAAAAGGTTTCGCAGAAACATTATCTTAGATATCTCACTCGTTAGCTTGCTGCAGATATCTAACGGCGAATACTCCCTTGCTGCTGATTTACTAAGCAAACCAGATAACCCGCCTAAACAGCCTGTACAGGCGCATTTGTGGTACGGAGGATACCTTGTTGCGTATTTGAATATTGGAATAGCCGGCATGACCTTGCGCCTCAACGGTAATTTTCTTAACGGGACAGGTGATAGCGTCTCGCCAAATGCTATTCGCATAACTGAGTGACATAAGTTTGCATAGCTGTCAAATTTGCATACAGATGGTAAGGGAGTTTTCCATGTCTCTTTGATATCCTTGACAGCTGGGCATCTGCCATAAAGTCGTATGTACATAAGAGGAGCTTCCCCGCTCCTTAGTATATTCGTATACTTGGTCTCCGTTAGAAACGTCCTGTGCTTATCAGGAGCATATATTCCTAGATAAATGATATCCTCTCCCTCACTATGCCTCAAAATTGGCATCGCCCAAAGTCCGATTTTGTGGCACAAGTGCTGAAGCATCAAAAGATAAGTAATGACTGGCCATATCTTCATAATAAGTTTGAGCCCATATGCATTGTTCGCTTTAGCATCGCTAATAGCAGGCCTTATAAGTTTTATGCACTGTACAAACCTGCAGTATAATTCTTTGTAAACCTCATGCGGCTCTAATTGTTTCCCAGTCTTGTAATTTCTGTCCAGAAGCCAAGTCCACCTTTTGGATAAATCGAATCCCTCATTCCAGATGTATTTAAAAGGGCTCACGTACCAGATATCAATACTTGCAAGCCATCCAATCCAAGTTAATCGTTTGTCTAGGAATACTGAAACGTCTGCAGTTTTTGTGTCTGTGGGTAAACTGTTTAGCGAAAATAATGAAGGAAACAAGCGACCAAATGCCACTTTCGGAAGTATACGCCATCGCAAATAATAAGCGATTGCAGCGTATTTCAAGTAATTAATAGGCTCTAGCGTGATTGCTCTAATGTTATGCCGTTCGTCGCTAGAAGATAGGATAAATTTATCCAGAAATCGCTTCGCTGTAGCTGGGTACTTTTCCATGAGTTCGAAAAGATCGTCCGCATAAGGTAATGAGCTAATAGCACCTGTCTCAGATCTGAACCAACCAATAAAGTTCCTTTGATTAGTAGGCAAGTCAATTGAGTGCGCATTGTACACCATCAGTTGTAGATACTTGAATAGAGACTCTTCAATATTGAGTCTGTCGTTGATAGCGGTGTAATAAATGTAGTAGTGCAAACGAGAGTGATGGCACATGAAGCAGCTGCAAGGTTGAAAACCGTAAGAGTTGTTCCTACATGTGCATCTATGGCTTCTCACATGTATTATATTAAAAACGAGTTTACCTTGCTCCCAGTAGCCTCCACTTTTGCGAGTTATTATTCGCCATGTGTGCTTGCTAGAGCTGATCTTGGCAAATTTCTCACAATTACTTTCTTCTGCTATCGCGAAAACCAAAGTTGGAGGAAGGTAGACGAATATAATGATTAAAACGTCAATTGGACAAGCTATCAAAAACCTGATCCATCGATACGCCCGCACAGACATAGAGGCAGTTAATGACATCCCCTCATGTACTTGATCTATCAGTAATGAAACAAGTCAAATTGTCGAAGGGGAGGACAACAGTCATTTTATTAGAGATAAGCTGGCCAGAGTGCGCAGTAGGGTCTAAGAATATTATCCTCATGCCCATAGCATAGCTACGTGTGGAGTTCAATTCAACAGGAAAGCTTAATAAGAGAAAAAGTCCTTTTGTAATGCATGCGAAATTCGCCACAAAGTCCCTGAATTTCTGAGAAATACATCACACGTGAAATGCGGAATAGTCTATTTCGCGGGCTCAAGGTCCTGAGATCAAATTCGCAGAATAAAAGTAACGAGGCATACGAAATAGAGTAACAGGGGACAGCAGCAAAGCATACCCCGGATTTCATTGATCGGGCAGGAAATGCATGTAAGGGGAAATAGTTTCGATAAGTTTGAAGGCTTGGAAACGTTTAGACTTGTAATTATTTATGCTTCTAATGCAGCCCTCACAGCGCATTCCAAGCAGAATTAACATTTTCTGCGTTCCAGCCGTCCTCCGAAGCTTTTATTACACACAGTTCACTATCTGCAATGGATTGAATCAGGACTTTATCTGGATTACCATTGGCATCAGTTTTTATTTGCAGGCCTAGTTGTCGATAGAGCTGAACGATTTTGGCATTAGATTCTGCGTCGGAAGCTATTGACGTAAAATCACCATTCTGAAGCACGTTTTCTAACTTGGCGCATTCTTTCGATAAACTGTCTATTTCACTGGAAAGCGAATCCTTAGTGGTATTCATTTGTGTTATTTTATTGTTGCAGTTGTCTTTTTGGCGATTTAGTTCGTTCAAGTATGGTTCATGACTAGTGAGATTTTTTTGAAGTGTAATCATGTTGTTCTTAGCAGCAGAGAGCTGATCCTCCAAAACTTGAAGTTTAGATTGTTTTTCTTTTATTTCAGTTGCACGTTTTGCTTGGTTGTGGTTTAAAGCATTCTGAATTTGTTGCAACTTTTTAACTGTACTCTCTGTTACGCCAGGCAAGACATCTGTCAGTTCAGACATTGATGAACTATAAGAAGACAGCTCACTTGCAGAAAATTGCGTTACTTTTGACATTCTGGAGTTGTTTTGTAAATGATTATGCAATATCTCGGCAGTCTGGTTAAAGAAATGTAAACAAAACGTTCTAAAGTGGGAGGTTTAAAACTTTGGGTGGTCACGTGATAATAACGCGTCAAAAATTGGATTTGATTAGGCAACGATGCGAGGATTAGTTTTGATTAGAGCAGTTTTGTTTAATTAAAGAGTGTAAGCAATAACGAAGATACATATTTCAAGGTAATTTAGAAGAGGATAAGAAAAAAATGGGATAAAGTGGTTGGTAATGCAAAGAAACTGATGTGGCAATCCGGGCGGCTGTAAATGAGGGGAAGGGATAGAAGGTAATATTATGAGGAGTCCAACTTAGATTCTCTCAAAAAAAAAAGGGTGTATCTTTTATAATGAGGACAATTGACGAAATTATTGAATCTAAACATTTACCCAATAAGGAGGCAGTGGAAATTTATGTGGAATTGGATCCGATGGAGTTGCATGAGCTGCGTGGAGGATGGAAAGGGTCAACGTTGTATACTGACCACTCACTCGATAACAAGATGGCATCATTTGGATGGCATGGAATGTTCTTCAAAAATAATGAAATTGTTTATCCATCTATATGGAATGCGAGTAATGGCTCCAAATTTATTGCAGATCCTATGAAAGTAATTACGGCTGTTCATTCATCTACCGCTAATGATATTATGGGATCCCCGCAATGTTATTCGACTACTTCCGATTCCGCTCGAGTCAGAATGATAGTATCCTATGGGGAACCTACTGCTACACTTATATATGACAATTTGCCTATTTATGATTCATTTAAACGAATTGATAATGATCGTATCATGGGTCTAGTCGACATGAAGGGCGTTGATGATCCCTACTTCTTCATGATGACCCGTGATTTTGATCTTGGCAAAGAGTTGGGACTTGAAGTGATAGATTAGCGGGGATCAGTGCCAATTTGGGACATATCACCACCTAAACAACACCCAAGTGCATCTGACACTATACCATAACATGATTATATCATTTATATTAAACTCATTTCTTTTAGCTTCTATTGTTTATATCTCTGTATTTGCCTTATTTGTGCAATCAGCAGTAACATACGCTATATTTTACTACAGTTACATTCCCAATGCCGCACTGCAGTTCACTATAGATTACCCACAGCACCACGCTGTCATTGATTTCGTCACTGACGACAATGGTATACTCACCACCCCCTCAAAACAGAAGTACAATGTTCAATTGTCGCTGTTTCTACCAGATTCGCCACAGAATAGAGCGTTAAATTCATTCCCTATTGTTGTAGTGCTCAATTCAGACACTGCCGTCCAGCATTTCCATCTGCGATCGGGCCTTCCTTACGTATCTAACGAACTCCGCTTGTTACGCCTTGCCATGCTCTGGCCTCTAAAAATCTTCGACCAATATGCAGAGTCCGAAACACTAGTCATACCAGTCACCTCAGATTTCACCTTTCAAAAACCATCGCCTTCAACTACGTTTGAGGTACAATTGCCCCATGATCTCTACGTGTACTCACTACGCGTCCAGTTCTTTGCTAACCTAACTGGACTCAAGTATTTCATGAAATATCATCCATTCATAAGCGCACTGGCAGGTACGCTAGCGTTATGGGCCTTAGAAGTCTGCACCATGGTCTTGGTGATCGCGGTCGTTGCCTACTACATATTGTCTTCATCAGCTGCAGAAAGCAGTTCGTACCAAAAACCAAAACCAAAACCAAAGCCAAAGCCAACGACACAGCAGTACCAGTATCCCGTGGAGATAAAGAAAGAGCCAAAAGAAGACATTCCGGTAGTACACAGTCTGGTCTCTGACACAACAACAGCAGTCCCGCCTTCCTAGACTGTACCATACTTCTGCTCTCCGGTCCGGCTCTTGTAAGCGTCCGCCATCAATGCGCATACAATTTCAATCTTCTCCTTTGGTACTTTTAAATTCAGGTACCATTCCTCGTTGGGCTCGTCCGTAATTGACTTGCCCAGCAACACACTGCCCCAGTATATAGCGCTGACCGCGAGTTCACGCGGCGTAGCGGCTAAGATGGCCATGCTCCTACACGCGTCATTGAGAAACTTCCAGGACGACCGACAAACATCTGTACTTCTTTCCTCGAGCTTCAGATCTGCTACGAAGTCCTGTAAGATGTCATAAGGGTTGGCAACTTCCAAATCGAAGCATATCGTCTCAAGGACAACAAGCTCGTTAAACAGTATCATGTCTCTCCACCTCCAGAACTCCTTGGACTGCTCGTCAATAATCGCGCTGTCATTTTTTTGCGCAACTTTAGCGCACACTATGACTAAATCTTTAACTCGGCGTGCGGTCTCCTCCGACTTAGCAGCTATGAACAGACATGTGGCCGCGATGTCGTACTGGTGGTACTTTCGGAAGCTTTTCCGTATGTAGAACCTATGAAAGTAGCAGCTAGCGGCAAATATAGTATTATGCGGCAGCCTCAGCCGTGCTGCTGCCAGAATGATAAAATTTATGCCCTTAAATCTGCTCTCTACCTCACCCTCATACGAAATGCCGTCGAGTCTTGAGGGAGTACGATCATGCAGCTCATCTGATGTAAACAGCCAGCTATTTGTGTTAGGCGAGCCGCCTTCATATTCGACATCTGCGCTACTGAATCGGTTTACATTTAAATTATCTTTAGTGTCATAAGTTTGTCCCTCCGTTTCGGCCATTGACTGCTGCTGCTTCGCGATATAAAGACTGGTTGGCAGGTAAGGTGAAAGATGGGAAGGGTCTCCTATCTTCCCAGGCCTCGCGGCTCTAAATGGGGGTTCTGGCGACATGAGCCCGGCGCAAACAACAACAAAAACCATTGAAAAATCGATATTCATAAAATTGCTACTTACAAATATCGCAGTACCTCTTTTCTGCCAAAATTGGTTAGTTTGAGGCGTGAGACATAGTCGTCGCGGTTGATGTACGCCCCGCACATAGTCCTCTTCCCTTCGAAACTAGTCCGTCCATGCAAGACCCTCAAATTGTTGAAAATCATCGGACGTCCAGGTTGCAATTGGAACTGGAACACAAATTCCTTACTGTTCAGGATGTCACTCCATACTTTAGCAGCTCGGTAGAATTCCAGCACCTGTTCAGGCGTATCCCACTCTCGCATAGTCGATCTGTCGTCAGAGTTCCAGCGCACCTGTACAAGTACGCCCCTATGATCATGCATTAATATTGGGAATGAGTCGGCCGGCTGGATGCATACATCTTCGTTTCCTGCAGCATGTGCAGGAACAGGGACCTTCGACAGCGTTTTGTATGCCTGCGGATCCAGTTCCTTTAATCTCTCTGCGGCTTTGAACCCGTCAACTAGCGGAGTTTCACCACCAGTGCCAATATGTTCAAGCAGATGAAATAGCTGCAGACCTGGCTGATCAGTGAAATAAGTGCCATCTGTGTGTACACCTAGTTCCTCCTGAGAATATGCTAAATCAGCTTTAGCCATGTCTGATGTGAACTTCCAAAACCCACCGTAATGCGTTGGCCTTATAAAAGCAATTCGTTTACATAGTTCTTCTGTGGAATTTTCATCCACTGGTGTATTGTTTACGAATGCAAACCCATATTCTGCGATCTTGCGCGTCCATTTGGCTACGCCCTTATCGTCGCGCATCACCTCGTCAAACTCCACCTGGGGGATATCGCGCGAATATGGGTCTTTAACATAGGAGTTATGCAAATCGCGACCAGTCCACAACACTTCCTTTATTGACGGTGGCTCTGCTAGTACAGGATCGTATGAGTGGTCACGAAGCCAATCGTATGTGTAGAAGCTCTTGTGGTCTCCATTCCACGTGACTTCCACCCCATCACTGTTTTCAGTGACATAGTCTGCAGATATATCTAGTGGGATCGAGGAAGTATTAATTAATCGCTGTAATGTGGTAGGATGATGACATTTGCTGCATTGACAACTGTCTCTGAGCCATATCCCATGGTATTTTGATATCTTTCCGTCTTCCCACGGAACGACCAGCTTCCCGTCTGTAAACACAACACTTTTATTAGTAGAAATAGACTTAGCAGAAATAGGTCTAAAAAGTAATCTATTAGGTTTTCCTAATAAATATTTCCTATGTATTAGATTCCGAATCATATCTCACTTGTGTGGCAGATGATACGGAGGTGGGTGCATAACAACCACTAAATCAGCCCCTCATCACTTGCTCGAAAGATATTCATAAACATTCATAGACATTCAAAGACATTCATAGAAATCATTAACCATGCGTAACACTACCGCAGTATCGATTGAAATCAAACAAACACAAACAGTCAATAGTAGGTCGCTAGTCGTTCATTAGGTACTCGTTGATACACTCAGGTCACCCCTTCGCGGCAGATCAATGGCCTCACCAAACCCTTTCTCATAAGGACGCAGTAACACGAACCTCTCGTCTAACCAGTCTAGTAATTCTTGTAAATTAGAAGTCTCATTCATGCTTTTTCTCTCTGCCCGTGTAATTGAGTGTGTCATCATCTCCGACACATGGTGCTGCAGTAGTCTGAACGGTAGCCCATACGCTGTGGAGTAGTGCAATATCAGTTCAACCGAACCCCATGTAGCTTTTTTCGCACCGCTGAACAATGCAGGATTCTCTAAAATACCACGTGCCGCCATTAAACCGTCGCATCCTGTCGCTTCGGCTATTTGCGCCGCATCTTTAACGGAAAAGACGTCACCATTTGCGACTACGGGAATAGCATTAGACATTGCATGTACATGCTGGCACACCGCCTTTAACGCATCAATATTCACCGGTTCACGGCTTCTCTGTTCCTTGCGCCGTCCATGCACTACGAGATAGTCTGCGCCTGCATTCACAATACTCTCTGCCATTCTGATTGTCTTGTTGATATCCCGATGTATGCGAATTTTCGCTTCAACACACAGTTTTGGACATCTTTTCTTTACCATACGGATCATAGCACACACTTTTTCTGGCTGTTCCATCAGTGCTGCGCCTATTCCTTGTGATATTTGATCTTTTATGGGACATCCACAGTTGATCCCGATCCCATCGCAATACGGTTCAACCATCTCTGCCGCCCGCGCTAGATCCTCGGGACTATTTACACCAAACTGTACTATTAAACATGAATCTGAATCATTAGTGGTGAAATCAGTGTCTCTGGCATATTGCGATCTGATGAACTCTCGGGCGAGGATCATGGGAGTGTAAACAATGTCCGCACCAAAGTGGCGAACAGTGGATCTAAAGGGTAGCTTAGAGTATCGAACCATGGGTCCGGCAATATATACTAGTCTACCTTCAGTTTTAGCATCTGAAAAAATTGTTCTAGGATCAATCTTTGTACGTGTCATGGTGTTTGTGTTAAAAACATGAAAACTCAAAATGAAAACCGTGGGGAGCATAAACTCAGCTTCTTCCCACACGGCTAAAATGTACGTGTAACACCCGTATGATTCAAGACAAAAATGAAAGCAAACCAACACAAAATCAAAATCAAAACAAAAAAATTATTACCACAATATACAAAATTGTTAGCCATTTTAAATCATTAGCGGCGAACTGCTGGCCTCGGGGTACTGTCGCAAATCAAGACTCAAGGTCTTGGAACTTTTTTCCTGGATGTCCCTATACACCCCAATCAGAGCGTCTGATCTCTTAAACAAACCGCTCTTCAAACTGATAACAATAAACTGAAAATCAGGACCAGAGTGCGATCGGATGTAGTTGGCTAGTCTATCAACATTATCATTATCAAGAGCAGCATCAACCTCGTCCAGTACGAAAAAAGGCGCAGGAAGGAACGAATGAATTGCAAACAGCAATGCTAATGCTGCAACAGACTTTTCACCGCCAGAAAGTTGACCAATATCTCTAAACTGTTTAGAAGGAGGAACAGCGTGAAATCTGATACCTCCAAGATATGGCTCGCTGGTATTGTCAAGAGTCAAATAAGCAGATCCAATAGCAGGTGAATTGTCTGATCTAGTCAGTTCCTTATATATCTTATCGATCTCTCCAGATATATGCTCAAACGCATTGGTGAAAAGTTCCAGTCGTTTTGCTTTAACCTTTTCAAACTTTTGCTTCGCATCCTTGACTTGTCTTGCAGCTTGCATATACTCTGATTCGGCATCTTCCAGTCTCTCTTGCACATGTGTCATCTTCTCTTCAGCCCGAGTCTGAGGTGCAAGCTGATCAAGCATCGTTTCCATTTGCTTTATTTCATCTATTAAATGTGATTCGATATCGCTTGAGTGGTCATCGTCAACTAAATCTTCAACCACGCTGTAATCGATCGACAAGCTATCAACCGGATCTGCTTCAATGTCTCGCTCCGCTAGAGTAATCAGTGTCTGCAATCGTTCTGAAGCCATACTAGGTGACTGTACCTCATCATCCGTGACAATCGCTTCAATGTCCTTGATATCAATATCCTCATCATTCTTAGTCTTTATCGAAATGCCTTCCATAATGCTGTTCTTCAGCATATTGATTAGAGAAGCCCTGGTTTTGGATATATCAACTCTATCCTGTAATATCTTCTGGGTTATAGTCTGACGTTCAGCTTCAAGTTCATTCAGCTTAGATTGCTCTCCTTCTAACGTAGAGTACGCAACTTTCGAGTTTTCGTTCGCTAAATCTAGTTCTTGTAGAAGCTTTTCCTTACTCTGTAGCAATTTATCTTTATCGCTCTCCAGATTAGAGAGCTTCACCGTCAAAGAGTCAATCGATTTTAGAACTGTATCGAGTCTATTGCTGATTCTTTCTCTTGCTCGTTTAAGCTCACTCAATCGAGATTCGGAATAAGACAAGTACCCTTTTAACTTATGCAAACGATTTCGTACTTCAACTCTGGCTCGGAGTCTTTTTTCCAGCGCAATAGATTTATCTTGTTCGTAGTCTCTAAAAGATGAAATTCCATTCTCAGCATAAAACTTGCCAAAAAC
This sequence comes from Tortispora ganteri, assembly GCA_030573865.1. Taxonomy (NCBI): domain Eukaryota; kingdom Fungi; phylum Ascomycota; class Trigonopsidomycetes; order Trigonopsidales; family Trigonopsidaceae; genus Tortispora; species Tortispora ganteri. Next base: position 162,392 of record JAJMEA010000145.1, read on the forward strand.
TTCATTCTCAATAGCGGAGCATTGACTTTTCTTTTCTTCGATTCTCAAGTTGAGCTCTGATATATTGCCTTCAAGGACAGAAATCTGAGAAGAAAGGTCTTCACAGTCCTTTAAGCAAACGTCTATTTCTGCCTGATAATCGGTTTTCATACGTTCGTGAGATTTCAAGCTAGTTGTCAGTCCGTTAACCTCTTCATTTAATGCAATGAATTTTGCAGTGACATCGTTCTGCTCAGTCATAGTAGCGATTTCCTTTGCTAGACCAGCTAGTTCGGAAAGAATAGAATTCTTCTTACGCTCTAAAGCGCGCAAAGCCACTTCATCCCATTTGTTATGCTCAGCAGGTCCATCGAGTGCACCTCCTGTTAGAAGACCTGCTTTGTGCAATATGCCTCCATCTAAAGTTACCAGTTTCTCAGCAAGATTATTCTTCCACTTCAATTGCATTGCAGTTTCCATATCATCACAAATTAGCGTAGATGAGCAAACAAAAGACATTATTCGTTCAAATTTAGAGTCGTAAGAAAGGATGTCAATCAACAATTTCGTCGAATCGCTTAAGTCACGCAAACCAGCCTTAATAGGAGAAGGAACAATAGTATCCAAAGGCAAAAACATAGAAGTTCCTGCTCTTTGTTCGCGCAAGTAAGACATGCAATCAGAGGCCGTTTTGACGCTGTCAACAACTATTGCATCTAAATACCTTCCTAAAGCAGTGGCAGTGGCCCGTTCATATCGGCTATTTTTGGGCTTGCACAGTTCCGAGACAGTACCATAAACTCCAGGATATACATACTTTAGGGAATCTATAGCATCTGACAATTTCTTCTTGTCCTTCGATAGTTTGATCTGAGAACCAGCTTTCAGAATCTCAGTGAGACATGACTCCAGTTCTTTATTGAGCTCTTCTTCCTTGTTACGAACACGCACTTTTTCAGCAGTAAGAGTTTCGTTCTCTTTACGAAGCCTTGCGAGTACATCTGATTTGTCATTCAAAGTAGCGTTGAGCTCACTGCATTTAGTAGAACAACTAGCATAATCTTCCTGTAAGCCGGCAAGTTTTGACTTTGATCTCAACAAGCTAGCCTCTAAGTATTGCTTTCGTTCAAGCTTTAACTCAGATTCGGCAACCAAACTTCTTAGTTCATTTTCAGCGTCAGCAGCTTGTCGAAAATATTGACCCTTCAGGTCCTCGAAAGTTTCAGTACTGAGCGCTGACAAGGCATCTGTGTTTCTGGCGGGCACCTCAGGCTGTAGAAGAAAAGCAGATTGTTCCTCAAGTTCTTGTATTTCATTTCTCAGTGTCTCTATTTCGTCAGAAAGTCCTTTGGTAGTGTTGACGTTGCTTTCATAAGAGCGCTGAAGTTTCTTTTGTTCCAATTTCAAACCTTCCAGACGACTGTGAATAGGATCAATTTTGCCGATTTTTTCCTGTATTTCATTTTCCATGGTCTCTAACTGTTTGGAGATTTCAGAGATCTTTTTCTGAACAGAGTTATACTGTGAATTAGTAGCAGGAAGCGCAGAACTGGTCGCTTCTATCTGTTCACAGTAGCTATAGTATTCATCAATTGAGTGTTTTGCAGATTGCTTTAATTCAGATATTTTCAATTGAAAGAAATACAATTTATAAAGAACAAGTGAGCTCTTTTTGCTGCTCAGACTGGACTGAAGCTCGACGTACTTATCGTACTGTTCTTTCTGGCCTTTAAAGTACTTCATATCACGAGTATAATTGCGGCGTCTAATAAAAGCCAGCGAAGAAGAGCCTTCAATCTGCTCCAATTCTTTTTTTAGAGTGTCGTATTCTGTAATGAGCGCGCTGGAGCCAGACACGAATTCGATAAGTTGGGTGAGTTGTTTAGGTGTTTGAGACGCGACGTTTTCGATGTCACCCTGGAAAACGAGGAAGTTTCTAATCTTTGAGAGAATGTTTTCCTTCTCAAGAATATCTCTGTAGTTTTTAAAGGATTTAACTACGTCGTTGACAAAATAGGACGAGTAGCCAGACTCAGTCACAGAACGGCGAAATGTAAGAATTTGATCGGTATTGGTGAGGTAGTAAAAGCAGACGGTGGCCGAGGAGTTAGGATTGATTTCCGGCTCTTTAAGAGAATCTACAGGCGGTCTATATATAAGATCTGAGAGTGTAGAGGAGCGCAGATAAGTTGCTTTTATTCCAAGAACAAATGATATAGCATCCATGAGATTGCTTTTACCACTACCGTTCGGGCCGATAATAGAGAGGAACGAGATCTGGTTAGGTCCAAAGTCAATTTCATGAAGGCCCTTGTAGGACTTAAAATTTTGAATTGTAATTTTGAGCAGTCTTCCCATGATTGTGGCGGTTTGGGGCGTACGCGATTATTCAAGTGAGACGCGAATTTCAAGTTTGACGCGCAGCGCGGGCGGGAGCTTGAAAGGATCAGTTGTTGGGAGTTTTACAGCTGGTGGGGGGTAAAAAAGGGCAAGGACAGGACGGGAGGGGCAGGGTAAGAGCGATCTGGCGGCCAAAGTAGTTGTGGAGAGGAGGTCAAAGGAGTAAAAGTAGCAAAAAAAAATATCTTGAAGTTTGCGTATATACAACATTAATATATGCTGGAGTGTAATGAAGCTATATGTCTTGGTAATCGTCTGATATCGTTGTAAGACGAATCGGGGGAGTGCGGCGGGCGTTCATGGCCCAAACTATGCCATATATGATGGCAGCGGCGAGCAAGGTGATCAACACAAAGGAGAATAAAAAGTTAAGAATAATAGAGACCATATAAAATTATTTAACAAGGCAAAGGGTGAAGTTGTGAAGGTTTTATGAAGGGAAGGTCAGGTAGGAGAATGTTGTTTGGTGGCCAGGCAGGGTCCTTTAACCCACCCCCTTGGCCGGGCCATTGGGAGGGAAAATCCCCCATATAGTACAATGGTACTTTACCAGATCTCTTTTGTATATTAAACACATACAAAGATTGAGCTCTAATTTACCGGCGCAATAGGCCGCTAAAAATAAGATCTAGCATTAAATAGATCAATAAAATATTAAAATGGTAGGGTCTGTACCGTCTTTTTTTCTGCCGGACCGACGGCAGAGTCTGGCATCGGCGGAATCCTCAGACACAGTGCGACCTCGCCATTCGCGGACTTCTACGTTAATGTCAGTCTCATCTGCAAATTCGGAGTTTCAACTTGAAAAACCAAAAGATTCTAGAACTATTAATAAAATGTTTGAAACGCTTATTAATGAGCGCGATTTTAGATCATTGCCGGCTGCCGCAAAGAAGGAAATGATGCGTTATGATGTCAACAAAAAGTGGACGCTTATCTACCAGGACGCTCTAGCAAAACATCAATCAATCAAAAGACAATCGATTCATTGGGATGACGTTGATGCGCCGTCCTGGTATGTACGAAAAATTATAGAGGGTTCCATAACCGCAAAGCAGTTAGGTGAATTATGGGTCTCCTTACGCACACAGCCTATCGGATGGGTTCAGGAATTTATAGCATCTCAAGGCCATATAGCTTTAGCTACAGTGCTGGATCAACTGAACTCACGACCACAACGTACAGAAGGAGATATTGAACGCGAATATGATATCGTCAAATGTATCAAGGCTATCATTAATATGCAAGCTGGTGCAGACGCTGCTGTCAAGGATGACCGCTGTACAAACGCGCTTATCGGAAGCCTTATTTCACCTAAACTCGCCACAAGAAAACTTGTCACAGAAGTACTTACCTTTATTTCCCACTGGCATCCACCCAGAGGTCACGACTTGGTCCTCTCTGCCATGGACCGCATGAAAGAGCGTTTCAATCTCGCAAATCGCTTCTCCGGTTGGACTAAATGCGTTGAGATAACACTGGACGGAAGAGGCCGTCTAGGTTCTATGGTCGGTGCTAGTGAAGAGCTACGTCTTGGTGGAACCGGCTCAGAAAGCCTACTAATAGACTATACACTGGCTACTATGTTCCTTATTAACGTCATTGTACAAGGAGACGATAATATACAAGTCCGATTACATATGCGTGCAGAACTTCTCGCTTGTGGATTACCACGAATCTTTCGCAAAATGAGTGATCTTCGAAACGAACTAATACAGCAACAAATTGATAAATATGAAGACTTCGCCGCATTAGACAATGAAGATTTTAACTTCGCTCAGCAAAGAGAGAGCGTGATAAGTTTTGATGACCCTAGTCGAATAGCCGAAGAACTCTATAAGAAACTTGGATCCGATGAACGCTCAATTGATTATGTATCCTCTACACTTCATCATTTATTCATATTACAACAAGGAAAACTTCCTGACGAAAGGCGGCGCTTACTGCAGCTTGTTGATGCTATAGTTTCGGAGATAGTACGCGAAGGAATTGTGCCAACATCTTCTACTAATTACAAGCAAGTATTTAACATCTCAATTCAGTCAATTCTTGATCGTCTTCATACAGACGATCAGGCCAAACGAGCAATTCAAGACGCCAAAACAGCAACTGAACATCTTGAGAAAGCTAATGCGGAACGACTCATTATAAATGAAAAGCTAGCTATGGGATCTAAAGGCTTAATTTCTAAACTGGAAAAGGAATTGGCTGAGAAAACAGAACTTTTAAACTTGCAAGTGCGACTAAATACTGAACTCAAAGCTGATTTGGCTGCTCTTAGAGCTAATAATATGGCTCTCCTTCAAGAAGCCGAGTTGGAAAACAGAGAGTTGTACTTGATGCTTAAAGCAAGCCGCGATGGTGGTACTGAAGGCGTCGATACTGGCGGGGGAATTATTGACAGATCTAAATTAATGGCGAAGCTTGAGAAGTCTATTGAAAAACATCAACTGGATATTCGCTCAGAGAATCAGGCATGGGATGCTCCAATAGAACCTTCTACAAGATTGAGGGCGCTTCGTGAAAAGATGGATATTGTACAATCCGAGGCAAGAGAACTTGAATTAATGGATTTTATGACTGACGATACCACTGATACCGAAAAGCTACAAAGAGAACTAGAGCAATCTAAACGACGCATTGAAGAACTGTCCAATTTATTGAACAAATCTGCAGGATTAGGACCTGGGCCCGGGCCTAGGCTCGGACCTGGACCTAAGTCTGAACCAAGTAAAGCCTCTAGCTCATCAGCGCTCGCAACAGGTGGAGTGCCGCCACCGCCACCGCCTCCACCACCACCTTTACCAGGCGCAACTGGTTCTTCTTGCACAGGAGCTGCACCACCGCCTCCACCGCCACCACCGCCTCCACTACCGGGAACCTCTCTAGCAGTAGGAGCTCCACCACCTCCACCACCGCCTCCACCGCCACTTCCTCCTGTTAACGGTTCTGCAGGACCACCTCCGCCTCCGCCTCCACCTCCTTTGCCTGAGGGTAAGTCTGTTGCAGAACCCTCTAAGCCCAGAGAACCAACGCCTCCGCCTGTGCAACTTGCTCCTCGCCCTAGTCGTCGTCTAAAGCAGATGCACTGGGAAAAGATTGAGAAACCGGATTATACGTTTTGGGCACAGATTGATGACCTCAATGTTTCCAAAGACCTACTCGATAGGGGAATTCTGTCTGAAGTTGAACAAGTGTTTGCCGCTAAAGAAGTGAAGATAATTAGTAAGAAGACTAAGGTTGCAGGTGAAGAAAAGAAGAGATTTGTATCACGGGACATTGCTCAGCAGATTGAGATCAACTTTCACTCCTATTCGAATGTCCCTGTTAAGGAACTGGTAATAAAAGTACTACACTGCGATAGTGATATTCTTCAGAATGTTAATTTACTGGAGTTCTTATCCAAAGATGATATGGTGCGAGTCAGCGACAATGTTATGAGGAATCTATCACCATATAGCACGGACTATACAAGAGAAGATCCGCAACCGCCAGAAAGGGATCCCTCAGAGCTCACTAGAGCTGACCAAATTTACCTGGAACTGTGCTTGAACTTGCAACACTATTGGAAATCTAGAATGCGAGGGCTTCTTTTGGTACAAACATTTGAAAAAGACTACTCTGAGTTAGTAGGAAAGCTGCGAATGATAGATAGTGCGAATGAGGCTGTAAAAAGTTCCGAAAGGTTCAGAAAACTTCTTGAGATTATTCTTGCCGTTGGTAACTTCATGAACGATACCTCGAAACGGGCCAATGGTTTCCGCATGGGCACTTTACAGAGACTTTCTTTGACGAAAGATGAACAGAACCAGATGACTTTCTTGCATTATGTTGAGAAGATTGTCCGCACGAATTATCCTCACATTGCTGACTTTCAGGAAGATCTACGAGCTGTCCTTCCTGTTGCGAAGATTTCTATTGAACAAGTGGAGGCAGATTGCAAGGCTTTTTCGGCGAATATCACGAATGTTCAGAATTCAATGGACTATGGCAATCTAAACGAGACGAAACTATTTCATCCTGAAGACAAAGTCCTTTCTGTGTTACTGAAGCATATGCCACAGGCACGAGAGAAGCGCGACAATTTGGACAAACATCTACAAGGGACTACAGGAGCTTATCATAAACTTTTGCGGTTTTTTGGAGAAGATCAGAACGATTCACATGCGTATAACACATTTTTTGCCAAGTTTGCGACGTTTATTTCGGAGTACAAGAAGACTAATGCCGAAAATTTGATTCGTGAAGAAGAGATACGTGCATATGAGGCCAGGAAGAATTTACTCTTGACTCCCAAGAAAGGTGCTATGGCTAGTCTAATAGAGACAGGTAATGCTAAAAGTTCACCTACGGATGGGTCAAACAAGGCCGTTATGGACAGTCTGTTAGAGAAACTGAAAGCTGCTGGGCCGGGCGAAGCCACTTCTGCCCGTCGACGTGCGGCGGCTAGAATGAAACGTGTGCAAAGCTATAAAGACGGTGATAGCTCTGATGGAGGTGGTGATTTGACTTCTGTGACAAGTTCTGTATCTCAGAATGAAGCTATGGATAATGCTGCTGATAGTGGAGACCGTAGCGAGACGAGCACACCTACATTGGAGTTGAAAGATTTTGATCTCGGAGACCGTGCCCGAAGTATGTTGCAGGATCTGCGTACAAAGAAGTCAGATGTGAACTTGCGAAGAATCAAAGCTAAAGAAGAGAATGAAAACCAACGAGCACGGTTCCTCCTCCGCGAAATGCGTCGCAGTTCACATATAGAAGACGAAGATAACTTTGAGAGCATGGTAAGCGCGATCCGCGCGCAACAAGAACAGGCAAACGGTACAGCCTTAGACAAGAATGAAGATGCAGACGAGAGTTAAAATGACGTGTGTTTTATGTTTTTAATGATTTTTATATTTATTATTTTTTATGGTACGGGCTGGTTTTTGGGTACCTGTTCCATATCGGGAAATTTCTCATTTGCGATTTGATTTTAAAGTTACAAGCGTGGCAATAATCAAGAAGCGCTAATGGTAAAGTTGAGCTTGAAAGAATTAATTACTGCGATCGGTACTTGCAATTTTTGCGAATCATTCTTTCAAATTCTAGACCCGACGGTTTCATTGATTGCATATATTCGCATTAGGCAACAGGACCCTTGTAAACTTTCGCCTATAATAGAGTTTGAACGGCATACGGATCGATGCTACTTTCCCCACCCGACCTAAACCCCACTCCGATCTCTAGACATTGGACTACTGCCAGGTATTTATTAATACTAAATGGATTTCTCAGAAAAGAAAGGAAAAAAAATTGAGAAATCAATAATTGAAACGAAAGATAATATTGATTTCGGTATAGTCGACCCAGTGGAAGTCGTTGCGTCAGGAGTTTCTGTTTACAAAGACAAACAACATATATCAATTCCATTATTAAGCCGATTTCTACACAAAACACCAACAGAAAGTAAGACAGATGACATAGACATTAGTGTTAAACGACCAATTTTATCTCATGTTTCGTGCGAAGTCAGTCCCGGCACAATGATGGCGCTCATTGGATCATCTGGTTCAGGTAAGACCACATTGTTGAATACTATGGCGAGCAGAATGTCAGGAACAGGTTTGAAAATGAGCGGAACTATCCTTTTTAATGGTAAACCGAATATGAACTCTGTGAGAAGTGGCTACGTTTTACAGCAGGATATTTTGCCACATACACTGACGCCACGCGAAACACTCAGATTCTCTGCAGATCTTAGACTACCTTCTACAGTTTCGCGCGCCACCAGGTATCAGATGGTCGAGCAAGTAATTGCCGAACTTGGATTGCGTGACTGTGCCGATACACGTATTGGTAATGTCGAACATAAGGGCATATCAGGTGGAGAAAAACGACGTGTTTCAATAGGCATTCAGATGCTCGCTAACCCCTCAGTACTATTTCTGGACGAGCCAACCACTGGTCTTGACGCCTTCTCTGCTTTCCAACTAGTGCGAACATTGTCTCATCTTGCAAAAAAAGGGCGTACAATAGTCTGTTCTATCCACCAACCGAGGTCAGACATTTTCCATCTTTTCGATTCTATCACTTTGCTGGCAAGGGGACAGACTGTATATTCTGGACCCACGACAGAAATAATATCATATTTTGAAGAACTTGGTTATGCTATGCCAATGCACGTCAATCCTGCAGACTTTATTATTGACATCTCCTCTATAGATGTTCGTTCACCTGAAGCCGAAGAGCGCACGATGGCCCAAGTTGAACGGCTGCTTAGAGCTTGGAAATCACACTCTAGCGGTTCGTTTTCTTCTAAACTGGAAACACCTGTTCCGGCCATTACAGATGGAGACACTTCAGGTTCGCCTTCGGATATTCATTCGCTATCTACAAACACTGCTCCTTTCAGCACCCAAATCAGCACTCTAATCCGAAGAGGAATTCTAACCACATTTAGGGACCCTTTTGGAATGTTTGGATTGATATTTGCTGCACTATTTGTAGGCGGCGTCAATGGTTGGATTTTTTATGGCTTAGAAGGGTCTGTTCAAGGCATGCGGTCCATGACAGGCGCTGCTTACATATCTATCACAGGTCTGCCCTATCTTGACCTTCTTTACGAGATCTATCGCTTATGTAATACAGACATGCCTATATTTGACAGGGAAAAGAGTGAAGGCATTGTTAGTGTTTCCGGTTGGATTATCTCGCGACGCCTCACTAAGCTCTTTCTTGAAGACATACCGACCACTCTGATATATTCCGTGCTGATGTATTTCCTGGTAGGATTTCGCACTGACTCTGCTAGGTATTTCTTTGTCTACTTTGCCGATGTCTTCTTTACGCACATGTGCGCTATTGGTCTCGCTACTATAGCTGTATCTATAAGCCGAGATTTCTCTGTAGCGTCTTTGATTGGCAATCTTTCTTATACTTTACAGTCTCTTGCTAACGGATTTTTTATTGCAGTTCCCAACATGCCTGTTTATGTGCGTTGGACACGCTGGATTACATATACTTATTTCTCATTTGGATTGGCTGCATCGAATCAGTTCAGTGGATACGTCGGAAACTGTCCGTCTCCAGATCTTAACTCACCTGAATGCTACGAATATCTAGGTAATACCCAGCTTGCAGTTCTGGGTGTTCCGGTAAACTGGTTAGGCGTACCACTAGGAGTACTAGCAGCTTGGACAGTTGGATTTTTTATTATTTCGGGACTAGTGCTGCGCTTCTATCACCGATCGGTAAAGGTTGCCTCAACCAGTGTTTCTCCTTCGGCGTCCGACATAGTTAACCACATTCAACATGAACAGGTGCCAATCTCGCAGCAAAAAATTTCTATTTCTATCCAGTCTCTTTGTTTAACTATAGTGAAGCGTGTACTTCCTTGGAAGAAACGCGAGATAGTCATACTGAAAGATGTTAGCACTTCTTTCGAATCAGGATGTCTCAGCGCTATCCTTGGTCCTTCTGGCTCGGGCAAAAGTTCTTTATTAAATTTCCTTGCAGATAGGTGCCATTCTACAGCACTTACAAAGTATGAGGCACATGAACTGCTGATGCTTAATGGTCAAAAATCTTCTCCGAAGCTGCTATCTCGTGTTTGCTCTTATGTTACTCAAGACGATGACGGCTTGTTACCTTCCCTAACTGTTAGGGAAACGCTCACGTTTGCAGCATACCTTCGCCTACCAAAGACATGGTCTAAGGATCAAATGAGAGAGCGCGCTGAGGAGATAATGATCGACATGGGTCTGAAAGACTGTGCGGACAAACTTATTGGCTCCGAGTTCAGTAAAGGCATTTCCGGAGGAGAGAAAAGACGTGTGAGCATAGCAGTGCAGCTGCTAAGCGATCCGAGCGTTATATTTTTGGATGAACCTACTTCAGGACTGGATTCATTCACTGCTGGATCTATCTTGCAAGTATTGAAGAATTTGGCAATTAAAGGGAAAACTGTTATCTGTACCATCCATCAGCCAAGGTTTGACATGTTCAATAAGTTTGATAAGCTTCTTCTTCTTACCAAAGGAGGTCGTGTTGCTTATTCTGGTGCTCAAAGTTCTGTACTTGACTATTTTTCGCAAATGGGTTTCCACTGCCCTTCAAACGTGAACATTGCAGACTTTTTGCTGGACGTTGTGGCTGTTAATCTGCAGGATGAACAGAACGAAAAAGTCACTCGGGATCGGCTTAATCAGTTACTTGATAATTGGCGAGATCATTCAACGGAATATGAGCCTAATGCTTCTCTAAACAGTCAACTTGACGACACAGAACTTTTGAGCTACAGAAAAGAGTATAAGAGCTTGCGTTTAGCCTTCCTGCCTCTTCTACAAAGAAGTATACTCAATTTCAAGCGACGCAATGAAATAATTATAGCTCGACTGATGCAGATATTAGGACTGGGTATTATATTTCTGCTGTTTTTCACCCCAATGCATTACGACTACCGGGGAGCTTATGATCGCATAGGCCTGGTACAACAATACCTTGCGTTGTATTTCTGTGGTATGCTTAACAATATTGCAGTCTATCCAGACGAGCGAAACGTTTTTTACCGTGAACATGATGACAATGTTTATGGGGTTTTGCCGTTCTTTCTATGCTATCTCACTATGGAGCTGCCATTTGAAATTTTTGCGTCTGCCCTTTTTGCGGCTATTGCAGGAATTGCACCAGGCATTACAAGATCTGCTGCGGGATATTTTGCATCCTTTGCTGTATGTTTTGGCATGGCTAACTGCGGTGAGTCTATCGGAATCATTTTCAACACTCTAGTTCGTCATATTGGCTTTGCGGTCAATCTCATATCTGTTGTGCTTTCGACTGGCACAGTAATGAGTGGCGTTTTGTCTTTGAACATGCAAGGATTTTTACAAGGCATTAATTATCTTTCACCTGCCAAATATGGTGCAGAGACGATGCTTTACTTTGGATTTCAGGATGTTGACTTTAGTACCTGCTACACGGGAGATTATTCAATCAACGGAGAGCCTTGCTCTGAAATGACAGGTGCTGAATTTTTACAGACATTTGGATACACTGCTGATGGCAGAGTGGCATTAGGCGGATTAATGGCATGTGTTGTGATTTACAGATTAATTGCATTTGTGATTCTGCGCGTGAACAGGATGAAGCTCAATGTGCAGAAATCCTAAAAGGAGTCTTACAACTTTCTGATATTCAAATGTACTTAGAGGGGTCAAAGCTTTCGCGCCATTTAGCCCCATATTTTCTAAGTGCTAGAATAGAAACGATAAGAATGCTTCCAAGAATCGCACCTATAGTCATAAGCCAGCCTGGCCCTATTGCGTTGTATATTGGAGCAGCGACAAAACAGGCGATAGCGGCAAATATACAGCGGATAAAGTTGTTAATGGCGACGCCAGTGGAACCATGGCCCGGAAGAGCGTCCAGCAAGTAGGCCAGTGTGTTTGAAAAGAGTATAGCGATTCCTAAACCGAAGCCTGCAGTTCCTATTAGGGGAAATACCCACATAGTGTGTTTTGCTGCACACCATCCGAATACCAGAAGTGTTGCAGGTAGTAATATGGAAGCGAACATGACGTTGATTCCTATTCTACTCTCGGGGATTGGTTTTCCATGTTTTTTGATTGATTGTTTGATGATTTTGTCACTCCAGATTCCTCCTAGAATACTACCCATTAAGTAGAAGACACTATTTGGAATGAAAGTCAGTCCGACGATCAGTACGGGGAAATCATAGGGCGGTTGTGAGTAGACAGTTTCGACGCAAATGTTCACAAGAAAGAGCATTGCAAAACAATAGCAAGAAAATAAACTTGCAACGAATACCGGCGGATATAAAAGAAGTCGCAAATTCAATAAAGGTTTATAAAATCCTTGCCACAAAGACATCAGTAGTTTTGCAGTGGGTAACTGGAAACTGAATACTGAGAGTCTAGTCTTTTCGCGGTCAAGTACTGGACGTTCGAGAGTTTCTGGAAGACAAAACAGTACAAGTATTAAAATTATTCCACCTAGGATTACTAAAAACCAATGAGCAGCGCGCCAGCTCCATTCATGAACTAGTGCAGCAGAAATAGTTGGTGCCAGTAAAGGTCCGCAAAGTGGACCTAAGTAAAAGTAACCCATTGCTCTACCTCTCTGAGTAGTGTTATAGATATCACTGATTGTGCCAGCTCCTACTGCTTGAACGGAAGCTGCACATGCAGCAGCTAGTGTTCGAAAAACAATAAGCATGGCTATTGAGGTAGATAAAGAACATCCAATACAGAAACCTGTAAAGAATAGAAATGAAATGAGGTATACTGTTCGACGGCCATGTAGTTGTGAAATTGAACTCCACCAGATAGGAAACAATCCTAGCGCTAGGACAAAAATACCCATTGATGAATTAACTAATGACCTAGAAGTATGTAAATCATTAACAATTTCGTCTACTATAGGGAATAACATATAACTGCCAATAGGACCCGTTGATGCAGCCAATGTGACAATGAAAGTGATAAGAGCTTTGACATTATTGGTATATTGTTTTGAGTCATAAACTTCTTCTATTATAGAGATATTAGCTAAAAGGCCTCGGCGATATTTATTAGGAACAATTTCATAGTTTGTAGTTGATATGACTGTTTCGGAATACGGACCGTTCGCACATGAACTTGAATGAGAAGAAGATGGTAAAACAGGGTGTAGGTTTAGAGAATGAGACAAACTGTACTCTGAATTTGATCTAGAAATTTCATCTTCTATATTAAGAGTGTTTTGTGATATAACTTCCTCTTCGGTATGGTTTGAATTATGTAATGAGATTTGAGTAAAATGATCGCTATCGAGAGGATCCATTTATGATAGATACTTAAGTAATCTTGTTGTTTGTAAGTTTGTACTATTCCATTAGCTATTTTTTAAAATAAATCAACAAAATTTCATTTATACTGGAGCAAAATGTAAAAGAACAGTGTATTTATATATACTATCGATACTATTGATCTGCAAATGCCAGATGAGGCTCCTAGTATTTGCTTTTAAATAAAGTTAGTAGCAGATTAAGTTAAGGTTTTATTGAAAGCATTTAGATTATTAGGATTCATTGTTTTAGTACAAGGTGAAAATGAATGCGACATTACTTAATACGTATATGTATCTTATCTATAGTAAACCAGGAAGATGTTAATATTAAATTTTTAAAGCAATGTTAAATATATTTTGTAATTCAATAGATTCAGCTTTCTTGCTTATCTGATAAAACAAAGAGGCCAATCTTAAATATACAGTTACGCTAAGAAAAATAGAGTTTTACAGGTAGCAATTGTTTTGGGGTTGTACTCAGAAATACTCTTAATAAAATTTAGTTTGAAGTTGTACAGAGTAGTAAAACTTAGCTTTTGTCAGGCTCGTTAAACTTTATTAATAATAGAGTTTATAAACGACTTTGAAAACAGAGTATGAGATGGTCTCTATATATAACTACTAATTCATAAAATTAGCTTAAAACATAGAAATTATAATGCTTTTATATAGATAATATCTAAATGTTTGCTTTCATTATATATATATCATTCACGTGTTCTCAACTATGTCATTCTTTTATTGTAAATAGTACGTTATGGCTAATTGTTCCACAGGTTCCACGTGAAAACAGATATAAAGTTTGAATTCCAGTAATTCTATTCATTTTTAATGAATGAGCGATTTCAATTCGCATTCTTGAAATACGCCAAATGACACCTTTTATCTGCAACATGTTTATTATTAACAGATATTAGATTCCAATAAACAAATAGAAAAGAAGTTCATTTCTTAGTGAATATTGGTTTGTTAACAATATAATCTTTGGTTCCTTCCGATTTCTGTTAACTTAAAAGAAGTCCGAAACGTTGAAAGTTTGTCGCCATTTAGTTCCGTTCTTTCGAATAACTATAACAATTAGAATTAAACCGCATCCAAGAATCGCACCTATAGTCATTAGCCATCCTGGCCCTATTGCATTGTATAGTGGAGTAGCAATAAAACAGGCAATAGCACCAAATATACATCGTACAAAGTTGTTAACGGCAACTCCAGTAGCACCATGACCAGGAAGAGCATCGACTAGGTACGTCAATGTATTTGAGAAGATAATTGCGGATCCTAAACCAAAACCTGAAGTCCCTATTAAAGGTAATACCCACATAGTGCGTTCCGCTGCACACCAGCCAAATATTAGAAGCATTCCAGGCACTAAGATAGAAGCAAACATTACATTAATACCTATTCTGCTCTCAGGAATTGGTTTTCCATGCTTTTTGATTGATTGCGCAATGATCTTGTCACTCCAAATTCCACCGAGAACACTTCCAAGGAAATAAAAAACACTGTTTGGAATAAACATCAGTCCAACAATCAATACATCAAATTCGTATGGCGGTGATGAATATACAGTCTCAATGCAAACATTCAAAAGGTATACAATGCCAAAAACATAGGAGGAAAACACACATGCGAAAAATACCGGTGGGTATTTGAGAAGTCGCAAGTGCAGTAAAGGGTCATAGAATCCATGCCAAATGGAATTTAATTGTCTCTTCAAATTATATGCTTTAATAGTTGTCACGGTGGATGCGCTTTTGGTCGGGGTTAAATCTGGCTGGCGTTCCAGCGTTTCCGGAAGACAGAATAGCACACATACGAATATAACTCCGCCGAGTATCACTAAAAACCAATGAGAAGCGCGCCAGTCCCACCTGGCAGCTAATGCACCAGAAATTATAGGTGCAAGTAAAGGTCCACAAAGTGGACCTAAGTAGAAATAGCCCATTGCTCTACCGCGTTGAGTTGTGTAGTAGATATCGCTTATTGTGCCTGCTCCTACAGCTTGAACGGACGCCGCACATGCCGCAGCCAGCGTTCGGAAAATTATAAGCATGGCTATTGATGTAGATAGGGCACATCCAATGCAAAAACATGTGAATAGGAAAAAGGAAATGACGTAAACTGTACGACGGCCCTGGTGCTCTGAGATCGAACTCCACCAAATAGGGAACATACCTAATGCCAAAACAAATATACCAATTGAAGAGCTAACTAATGACTTGGAAGTATGTAAATCAGTAGCAATATCTCCAATTATAGGAAAGAACATTGAACTGCACATAGGTCCGGTAGTTGCAGCAAATGCTACAATGCACGTAACAAGGGCTTTGACTTGATCTTTGTATGCCTTAGAGTCATAGACTTCTTCTACTATACAAATATGCGCCAAAAGGCCTCGTCGGTCCTTACGAGGCACCTTTTCAGGCTTGACAGATGATATGCTGCCTGAAGCACGACGTGATGTGCCAGTAGCACATGACATAGAGCGGGTACGCGAAAGAGACGGGAGAACAGGGTAAAGTTCTAAAGCACTAGCCGAAATATATTCTGAATTTGGCCCAGGACCATTGTCTTCTTCTAGCGAAGACTCGTTTGAGGCATAATGTGAAAGAGCATCTTCTTCCACATGGGTAGTTTCCTCTTCCGATGACTCGTGCGACGAATGATCGCTGTCCAGCGGGTTGACTGCAGGCATTTCCTTCGTTATAATAAGATTATAATATCCTTGTCAAAATCTAACTAGCTATATCGCTGCAGGGATAGCCAAATACACTACCTTAAGCTGATAGTTTACAAGGGATTCCGATATCTGGGGTACCAATCTGTCGGAGCAAAGAGTTAGACTTCTACTAAAGAAGTCAGACTACTGTGAACGATTATTTGAAATACCAACAGCACTATATATGTAATATAAGGAAAACAGAATCAGTATAGAGAAGCAGAATAATGAATGGAATAATAAAATGACAATAAATTATATATAAAAAAAGACGCAACTATGGATTTGCAAGCTTATGACTATTATAGTCGGAAAAGTAATTGGGACAAGGCATTATTGTCCAATCAGCGATGTTTATTGTGGAGGGGATGCCATTCAGCTCATCGGAAGCTTGTTAGAGATGTTTCGGATATTTATCCAGATCAGGAGTCCGACCACTATAGACGATGATAGCTTTGTTGACGGGTATACATTCCAGGAGTATTCCTGTAATGCCCATAGTATACCTGTCAAGGCCATATGGCGGATATATGATATTCCACGTGTGGATCTATAAAACAAGTAAGGCGTGGTCCATGCAATCCATGAGAAAAACTGATAATGTAGTGATCTAGCACACAATACTCCTATTAAATTGGTAGTCGATGTAATCTCAAGAATTGTGGCAGGCGGAATATGGGCGTTGTAGTGTTTTCGAAACAGTTCGCTGAGTTGAAACCGTCTGCTAAAATACACAGCGAGCATTGAAGCATGAACGACAAGCAAAGCATGCGCAAAATACTTAGAAAGGAATGTCTGTTCACTAATAAATCTCCAATTTACAGTCCATTTGTACAGGAAGACGCGCGAGAAATCGAAAGCCTGGTGCAAATAACCTTGCCAGTTCTCTGCAAGGAAAGGAATCGCAATGAATGTCTGAATAGCTATGAACTTCGCACCTAAAAATACACAACGTGAAAATGATAGCTCGTATGCATATATTAGAGCCAATGCAGGTGCATATAGTAATGCGTTCATTTTAACTGAAACAGCTAGTGCGAAGGCAACCACACTGTTATCCCATGATCTGCGCTGCAACAGCAGAACTGTTAACTGCATGAATAGAACATTGATACAATCATTAAACATCCTAAGCAAGTATATACTGTGCAATCTCTTCGAAAGGACCAATAATGGGAACAAAAAAAAAGGCGCGTCAGCTGTAACATATACATACATCGAGACGGCTTGACAAGCCATGTATATACCCAAGAAAATATACTGTGCTTTAAGTATGTCTGATCCTTTATTGGTCAATTCGTATAAAAATGCAAATATCCAAGCATGTCCCGCAGGATATACCATTGGTCCTGTCGGACCTGTTATTTTGAGATAGTTTCGTTCGCCGTTCACCACCATTCCTGCTTGGATCATATACGTTTCCCAGTCAATTTCCGTGTATGGGACCTTCTTAATAATTATCACACTAAAACTTAGGTCTATTAAAAGCCATAATGCCGCCCATAGCTTGACATATTTCTTGTTTTGCAGAATTTTCGGAACTGGGTCTATGAGCATGTCGAAGTTCAAGTTCAAGCTCCTTGTGCATTACAGATTAACTGATAAACTGACCAGGAAGCAAGTTTTCAGTTATTTTATTGAACTCAAATATGGTCATGTAATACAAAATCCTTTACAAAACATAAATACAGCATAAATTTTCCCCAAACAATACCAAAATGGTTGCACTACGTACACTCAATACAGCTCACACTTCTCCTGGTTTCTTTGAGTTGCAGGCCACAATCTTCAGCTTTTCCATGTCTATCAGATCATTAGGAGCTTCTACTCGAAACTCCGCGTTCTTCACAATAAAAGTCCACACCTCATCGCAAAACCTGTATGTAGATAAATGTCCCTTGACCATGCTTTTAGTTCTAACGCCATCCTGCAACGATTCTGAGATAGCTTTGTCGAAATTCGACAACACCTTGATCGCCAACTGAGGATGTATTTTTGATTCCCTGCACTTGTTAGAAATCATCCTCAAACAACTTTCTGCACATATACTTACGAAATCAGCTGATCCAATGCATCAGTCAAAGCTGTGCCAATACTACAATAGGTTAGTTAGTATATATTCATGTGAAGCCTAAATTGTGGATTTCTCAAATTACATACCTGCTCTCTCTGTAAATCTGATAAAAATTTCCCGAATTCATGCTGCAATATATCTTTTTAAATATCTGGAATCTGTAAAGAAGTGCAATAAGCCACTAATCGTTAAGCAAGTACAATCAACCTATACTCTATAAACCCTATACCCGTTTCGTGCTTATATATGTTAATCTACTTTTACTATCGGTTGCGGCCATATCCAGCAGAAAACACCGTTCCCCGTCCGATCAACTGTAGTTAAGCTGCTGAGAGCCTGCTTAGTACTCTGGTGGGAGACCACAGTGGAATCGTAGGTGCTGCAATCTTTTTACTTTTTGTTTCCCTGGAATTTTTGTTCCTTGTATGAGTTCAGATCTAAGCAACATACCATAGGCAAGGAACTATTTTGAAGTAAAGAGTTGCATAGCGGTTCGAAAGATTGAAATCTTTATACTGTGATGTTTAGTAAAATATACTTATTTAAATATAAGAGACATTTTAGATTTCTGTATAACTTGCTAGCATATTTTCATTGTAATGGTTCGATGGTCTAGTTGGTTATGGCATCTGCCTAACACGCAGAACGTCCCCAGTTCGATCCTGGGTCGAATCATTTTTTTTACATTATTCAGAACTATCTACAATAAATAAAATCCCCTTTTTTTCTATTACTAATAAGCATATAAATATTAGTAGAATATTTAGTTATGAGATAGTGCGGTTCATGCATGGACGAAGATCCACTCGCCATGTCTTTGTAATAATTCAATCGCTTCTTTCTGGCTTATATTTAATTCAGAACAAATCCAGTCCATAGATCGAGGTCCCTTTATAAGTTTTTGGAATAATGCATTCTCATCTGGAGCGCCAACTGTTGATGATCGTTGAGACATTCTTCGCAGACGATCTTCCGCGTCCTCATCACGCACGTCTCCTACCGAGGAGAGCACAGCATGAGAATGCACGCGATAAATAATTCTTTTGATAACACCAAATGTAATAAACCTCCTAATGTCAATACCGTATAGTTTGTCCTTCTGATGCGTTGCCCATTCTTTCACAGAAATATTATGATGTAACGATCTGTATAGCCAAAGCAAGCTCACAGGAGACGTAGCAGGGGCTCCAGGAGATGCGACATATGATGCACATTCAGCTTGTATGGCATCATCTGTTGCAAACAATTCAATATCTGGTGTGCAGGCATACCTGTTAGAGAACTGAAATATGTCAATGATTAGAACACAATCATAATACATGAGATGTTGAATGCATTTTTTAACTATAGAGTAATCAGCATCTGCTAAATCTGCAATTCTCTTGACTGAGCTGACCCCGTCAATTAGGCCTAGAATACGGCGCATTGTAGGATCCCAGTTTGGGTCAGTTAGTCGTTTTAATTGAACAGTCGTTATAGGAACGTGATAGCTTTTAATTTCTTCTGGCGGAGCATATAAAGGAAACAATTTGAGATTTATTTTGTTCGCTGAGTCAAGAGGTATCATGCATTCGTAATAATGGTTCAGATCTTCAAAGACCTGTTCAATCGCTGAGCTTAATGACGACTTGCGGTTTGTGAGAAACTGTGATTGCTCTTCTAGTGTACAAAACATCTGCGCGAGTTCTTTAATTATCGGGAAATAAGGCGTTGGTTCGTCGTCTCCGTAAAACACAAAACAAAAATTAAAAAGAAAGAAATTGCGCGGATATCGTGGATTGCTAATATGCATTGGATGCGATACAATTCTGTAAGCGCCACATCTTAAAATAAGCATTCTATCACACAATGGTTCTTTAGGTATGATATAATTTTTAATAGAATCGAAATCTAGTAAAGGCTCCTCAAATGCTGTTGGATCATCTGACTCTGTGATCGAACCAGGTGGTACTTGCACTTCAACTTTCGGACCTTCTGTCGGGTGAAACACCGCATAAAAGCAGCTTAAAATTGGAACAAACCCTTAATTTTGTTAGTAAAATTACTTAAACTGACCATACCACACAGTAGCTTACCTTCGAACCCGCCCATAATAATGTCGTAATTGGTGTGGCCGTCAAGGCTAAGTGTGCCTCTAAGTCCCAAGGGGGAGGAGGGGAACGGTGAATTGCAAAATAGTCTTTCTTTTCAATATGTGATCTAATAAGGGATCTTCCCTGATCAGCAATAAGTGATGCATGAACAATGTATTTTAAATAAAAAATAAATGCAGTGCATATACAGACTTGTTTGTTGTGTTATTATAACGTTTCGCAGTAGGCATCAAGCTTTACTGGAATTGCAAAGGTTGTGATTGCGGGTCCGTTAAGCGTATGGAGATCAACCATAACATCTTGTGATTCTGCTGAGACTTTAGTTGAGGTGTGACTTTCAATTATATCAAACTCTGTTTCAGTCTCTTTGTACTGGATATTTTCTTCGACTTCAACAAAATCTGGAGCCAGTGTAGCCCACCGTTGAGGAGGAACGACAGACCAGACATATATAGCTCCAGAATCCAAACCGCTGGCAACTATCAAAGGCTTTGAAGGATGCCAGGCGACATCGAGCAGTTCTTCCTTAGGCCCTTCGTAAATTTTCACTAATGAGCCATTCATAATCTCCCACATATATACATCATTCTTGGCTTGATAAATAGTAGCAAGTACATAGTCACCCGATGGGCTTGAAGTCATAGTGTTGAATGCAAGCTTATTGATTTTATCTTGAAACTTATGCTCGACTTCCAAAGTCCACGAGGAAGGATCGCCTTCCAAGGTCAGTGGTATCAATCTAATTGCCCGATCTGAAGAGTTTATCAGAAGATAGGACCCATTCGGCGTAATATAAATGTTTTTGATGCTCGCCAAGGATACCGAGTGTGATAACAAAAGGTCGAACGTCTCCGCATTGTATATTTCAATAGTGCCTTTAGTAGTGCCTCCAAGAATATATTTTCCATCAGAGGTCAATGCAATACTGACAATATCATAACTATTTTCCGAGTCAGGAAACTGCCGTATTTCGGTATCATTTGTAGTATTATCTGAGTTCTCAAGCTTGGGGATCTCCAGGACGCAAAGCTTCTGAGACAGCATTACAATGCAGACTCTAAATTGAGACACGAAGTGGACCTCCAGAACAGGTGCATCAAGCCTCAAAGTGATAATAGGTTCACCGCTACTCAGGTCCCATACACATATTTGAAAATCGCTGGCACACGATACTAAGTATCTTCCGCATTTTGACCAGTTCACGCTTTGTACTGGTCGCACGTGGAATCGTAGCACTCTCGCCACACCAAATGTGTCAAGATCAATCACAACAATTGAGCCATCAAATTGTCCAGAAGCTAAATAGTCGCCACTGGCATTAAACTTCAAACAAACGGCCTGTCCAAACTCAAGCACTTGTGTAAGTCGTTCCGGGTACTCGTGAGAGAGTATGTGAGGGTCGATCAGCTCTAAGTTCATCCCAAGACTGTCACAAGCAACTCTCTAAGCACCACTTCTAGCAATAATAAACAGGATACTGGTATTTTTACTCAGTTTTGAGTTATTTTTTACAGACCAGCAGTTTAGGTGTTAGCAGCCGTTTATGGTCGATGTACGCGTGCGGCGTATCACCTAATGGAACTCAGAAAAAAAAGTGACCTCTGTAAAGTTTAGTTGTCATAGCAACATCACTCTTTATCACCCGCCGACTGTGTATATTATGAAATTTTGCCTACCAACTTGATTTCTCCCTGCTTCCTGAGCTTCACTCGCCACTATGACGGTGCAGTTTGCGTATTCTAGCGCTCCTCTGCGAACCGTCAAGGAGGTACGTATTTATTTGTTTTTGAGTAGTCTCGATTTAGTCTCTCTTTTCTAACCTTTAAGATCCAATTTGGGCTCTTGTCACCCGAGGAAATCGTAAGTAATCACTTCTCCTATCTATTTAGCCAGTTTTTTTCACTCTTTTCTTCTCTGTCCGTTGTACGATGTCAAAATCGTCGAACTGCTTCTTATGATTGTCTATGCTCTTTTTATACCGATTAAATCCGAACTGTTTCTTGTTTTATTCCGATATCCCTCGATTCCTACCGCGATCGTCCGTGTTCGCAAACAAAACAAAGTGCAGATATACACCCGTACGGCTGTATAGCTATAACATGCTCCTTCATATAATCGCCTCCAGGATGTGCTTCAATCTTCTCCACACAAGAACTGGCTGTATTTCTAGAATTTTTTTTCGAGAATACTGTAACTAACTCCTTATTTAGAAGGCAATGAGTGTCGCAAAGATAGAGTATCCAGAAACTATGGATGAAACTCGACAGCGCCCTAGAATCGGCGGTCTTAATGACCCCAGATTAGGCTCGATCGATCGGAACTTCAAATGCCAAACCTGCGGAGAAGGTATGGCTGAATGTCCCGGTCATTTTGGTCATATAGAACTTGCAAAACCGGTCTTTCATATCGGATTTATTACGAAAATTAAAAAAATATTGGAGTCTGTTTGTCTCCACTGTGGCAAAGTTCTGCTTGATGAAAGTAATCCTGCTTTTGCCCAAGCTATAAAAATTCGCGATCCCAAACGCCGTTTCCAAGCTGTTTGGTCGCTCTGTCGTTCAAAAATGGTCTGTGATTCGGATGTGGCTCCTGACGCTGGCTACACTGAAAATGATCCTCATGCTCCTGATGTTCACTTGCATGGTGGATGTGGAAATTCACAACCCGTAATTCGACGTGATGGACTGAAATTGTGGGGTACATGGAAGGCGGATAAACACGCCGAAGAGTCAGACCAACCGGAACGTCGTCAACTAACCCCTAGCGAGATCCTAAATGTCTTTAGACATATCTCTCCAAAAGATATCCAAAATCTGGGCCTTAACGAGGATTACGCCCGCCCTGAGTGGCTTATTATATCTGTCCTACCTGTACCTCCTCCTCCTGTTCGCCCTAGTATTGCCATAAATGACAGTGCTCGCGGAGAGGATGATTTAACGTCTAAGCTGGCTGATATTTTGAAAGCTAGTGCAAACGTTCAGCGATGTTTACAAGAAGGTGCCCCTGCTCATGTTATTAACGAATTTGAAACTTTGCTGCAATATCATGTTGCCACTTACATGGATAATGATATTGCAAGCGTTCCCCAAGCTTTGCAAAAGTCTGGCAGACCTGTAAAGTCTATCCGTGCCCGCTTAAAAGGCAAGGAAGGTCGTCTTAGAGGTAACCTTATGGGTAAGCGCGTTGACTTTTCCGCCCGTACCGTTATTACTGGTGATCCTAACTTGAGCCTTGACCAGGTAGGTGTTCCTCGTAGTATTGCTCGCACTCTGACATACCCCGAAATTGTGACTCCATACAACATTCAGCGACTCAGTCAACTTGTTCAAAACGGACCTAACGAGCACCCCGGTGCTAAGTATGTAATTCGCGACACCGGTGAACGTATTGATCTTCGCTATCACAAGCGTGCAGGTGATATTCCACTGCAGTATGGCTGGACTGTTGAGCGTCATTTGCAAGATGATGACCCTGTTCTGTTCAATCGTCAACCTTCTCTACACAAAATGTCTATGATGGCCCATCGTGTTCGAGTTATGCCTTATTCCACATTCAGATTGAATCTGTCTGTCACTTCTCCATACAATGCTGATTTTGATGGTGATGAAATGAATTTGCATGTGCCTCAATCTGAGGAAACACGCGCTGAACTTACTCAACTTGCTATGGTACCCTTACAAATCGTTTCACCCCAGTCCAACAAACCTGTTATGGGTATTGTCCAAGACTCGCTGTGTGGTATTAGAAAGTTAACACTTCGGGACACATTTTTGACCTATGAACAAGTGATGAATGTTCTTTTGTGGGTTCCTGATTGGGATGGACAAGTTCCTATCCCTGCTATCATGAAGCCCAAGCCTCTTTGGACTGGTAAGCAGATTGTTAGTCTTTGCATTCCTAAAGGTATCAACCTTATTCGTATTGATGATAACAATCCTCTCAGCTCTCCAAAAGATAATGGTATGCTTATTGAAAATGGTGAAATAATTTTTGGAGTTGTGGATAAGAAAACTGTCGGTGCAACTGGCGGTGGACTTGTTCACACTATTATGCGTGAAAAGGGACCTCAGGTTTGCTGTAATTTTTTCACTGGTATTCAAATGGTTGTAAATTACTGGTTACTGCACAACGGATTTTCTATCGGTATCGGTGATACCATTGCTGACGCTGCGACTATGCGGGATATTACGAATACCATCACTGCAGCGAAGGAAAAGGTTCAAGATATTATTCGTGATGCTCAAGAGAATCGTTTACCTGCAGAGCCTGGTATGACTCTGCGTGAGTCATTTGAGCACAAAGTATCGCAAACTCTCAATCAAGCTCGTGACACTACTGGTCGGTCGGCTGAAATGAGTCTCAAGGATACGAACAACGTTAAACAGATGGTCACAGCTGGATCTAAGGGTTCATTCATTAATATTTCTCAAATGTCTGCTTGTGTCGGTCAACAAATTGTGGAAGGTAAACGTATTCCTTTTGGTTTCAAGGATCGAAGTTTGCCTCATTTCACGAAAGATGATTATAGTCCGGAATCTAAAGGATTCATTGAAAATTCTTATCTTCGTGGTCTTACTCCTCAGGAATTTTTCTTCCACGCCATGGCTGGCCGCGAAGGTTTAATCGATACAGCTGTTAAAACTGCTGAAACTGGTTACATTCAGCGTCGTTTAGTTAAGGCGTTAGAAGATATCATGGTTCAGTATGATGGCACTGTTAGAAATTCATTGGGAGCAGTTATCCAATTTGTTTATGGAGAAGATGGTTTAGACGGCGCACAAGTTGAGAAACAGACGGTCGATACTATTCCTGGCTCGGATGAAATGTTTGAATCGCGCTATAAGATTGATCTTATGGATCCTAAGCATACTCTAGACTTGAAATTACTGGAAACTGGAAGTCAAATCGCTGGAGATATAAAGGTGCAAGCTGTGTTGGATCAGGAATACCAGCAGCTCCTAGAAGACAGACGATTCTTGCGAACTGAAGTATTTAAGAACGGTGATAATAACTGGCCTTTGCCTGTCAATATTCGCAGGGTTATTCAAAACGCTCGCCAGATTTTCCGTTTGGATGGCAATAAACCAAGCAACTTGACTCCTACTGAGATTGTTGAGCGTGTTCGTGAGACACTGAACAAGCTTGTTGTGGTTCGTGGTGAGGGTGATCTACTTTCTGAAGCGCAACAGAATGCCATAACGCTGTTCAGTTGTCTAGTTAGATCCCGTCTGGCTTGCAAGAGGGTCTTACAAGAATACAAACTAGATAGAGATGCTTTTGAATGGGTTTTGGGTACTATTTCGAGGCAATTCAATAAATCTCTGGTTGCTGCGGGAGAAATGGTTGGAGTACTTGCCGCGCAATCGATTGGTGAGCCAGCCACCCAGATGACCTTGAATACGTTCCATTATGCTGGTGTCTCTTCGAAGAACGTCACGCTTGGTGTTCCACGTCTTAAAGAAATTCTGAATGTTGCTAAGAGTATTAAAACTCCCACTCTTACTGTTTACCTTGAAAAAGAATATGCGTCAGACATTGAGAAAGCTAAAACTATTCATTCAGCAATTGAGCATACGAATCTCGTCGATGTCACTGCCAAAACTCAAATTGTGTACGACCCTGATCCTAAAAGCACAGTTGTGCAGGAAGATTTGGATACTGTTGAATCTTTCTTCGATATTTACGATGAGGCTGTGGAATCAAAGCTCTACATGCACTCCCCCTGGCTACTGAGGTTGGAACTTGATCGTGCTAAAATGCTTGACAAGCAATTAACAATGAGTCAAGTTGCTGAAAAAATCCAGCAGGCATTTGAGGATGAGTTGTTTGTTATCTGGTCAGAAGACAATTCAGAAAAATTGGTCATTCGATGCCGAGTTATGCGTGACCCTAAGATGCTGGATGAGGATTTAGACGCTGAAGAAGATCAAATTTTGAAAAGAATTGAGCAGCATATGTTGGAGAATATTACGTTGCGTGGCATTACTGGTGTCGATAGAGTATTCATGATGGAACATAAACTCAGCGAGCCTAATGTAACCGGAGATTATGAAAATAAGACTGAATGGGTCCTGGAAACGGATGGTATTAATTTACAAGAAGTTATGGCCGTCCCAGGAGTTGATGCTACTCGTGCTTATTCCAACTCGTTTGTTGAGATTCTGTCGGTGCTGGGAATTGAAGCTACACGCTCTGCCTTGTTCCAGGAGATTCAGAACGTTATTGCCTTTGATGGTTCATATGTAAACTACCGACATATGGCTTTGTTAGTAGATGTGATGACATCTCGAGGTCATCTTATGGCCATCACACGTCATGGTATTAACCGGGCTGATACTGGCGCTCTTATGAGATGTTCGTTTGAAGAAACAGTTGAAATCTTGCTCGAAGCAGCTGCTTCTGCTGAACTTGATGATTGCAAAGGTGTTTCGGAGAACGTTATGTTAGGTCAACTTGCACCATTAGGCACGGGCTGTTTCGATGTTGCCTTAGATGAGCGTATGTTGAACAGTTTGCCTATGGATTCTGCACGTGTGCCTACATTTACAACCAGTAAAGAGTCTATGGACGGAGGCGCCACTCCTTATGATTCTCATTCTCCAGTCTATTCTGGGGGTGCTATTGGATCATTCGATTCCAGTGCTGCGTTTTCGCCCATTGTTGCGGCGGGTATGGATGACCGTGGTGGATTGTCTGAATATGGTGGATTTGGTATGAGTCCGTACGGTGCTGGTGCTGCTTCCCCGGGATATAGTCCTAGTGTATCTAGCTATGCTACAGGTGCTACTTCACCCATGGCATTTGGAGGTACAAGTCCTGCATTTGGTGGGGGATATTCTCCTACTTCTCCGAAGTACTCTCCGACGTCGCCTTCGTATTCTCCGACATCACCTTCATACTCTCCGACGTCGCCTACATACTCTCCGACGTCACCTTCATACTCTCCAACCTCACCGTCGTACTCGCCTACGTCGCCCTCTTATTCTCCTACGTCGCCGTCGTATTCGCCTACTTCTCCGCAGTATTCGCCTACGTCGCCGCAGTATTCGCCCACTTCGCCGCAGTATTCGCCTACGTCGCCTCAATACTCGCCTACGTCGCCACAGTATTCGCCTACGTCGCCTCAATACTCGCCTACATCGCCGCAGTATTCGCCCACTTCTCCGCAGTATTCGCCTACATCGCCTCAATACTCGCCTACGTCACCGCAATACTCACCTACGTCACCGCAGTACTCACCCACGTCGCCGCAATATTCGCCTACATCTCCTCAATATTCTGCTACGTCGCCGAAGTACTCTCCTACTTCTCCAAAGCGCTGAGAAGTTTAAAATACACGAAAAGGTAACAAGAATCCCCTTTGAACTATAACGACGTAATGTATAAGCGCGCTAGATCAGACAGTCGATTACCGACCGTTGCTATGGATAATAGTGGCGTGGTGCGGCTGAGCCTCTATGCAGCAATAGTTTCCCGGAGAGGCGGGACACTTTTAACTACCTGTTTTTTCGCCGTATTTTTGTTGGAATTGTTATTGTATTTATTAGCAGAATTAGATAATGCTAGGAGTAACTAGAAGACAAATTGGAAAGGCCAATGGCCGATTGGCGACGCGAATGGTTAAACCTCAAGTTATGCGAACTACTGCCATTAGAGGAATTGCTTCTGGACCTGCCCATTCCGCTGTTACTGCTCGCAAACGAGGCTTCAAAATTGGTGCATTACTGCTCTCTGGAATTGCTGCATATGCAATTAGCACTAGCTCTGCGAAGGCTGAGAGCTCGAAAGCCGCATTACAAGGCGATTGGATCGATCTCAAGCTCGTTAAGACATGGGATGAATCTGAGAACACGAAGAGATTTCGGTTCGAATTGCCAGAGAAGGACCAAGTTAGCGGTCTTGTAATTGCATCAGCAGTGCTTACCAAATTTGTCACCCCGAAGGGTAGCAATGTAATTCGTCCCTATACTCCTGTGACCGAAGTGGACACTAAAGGTCACTTGGACCTTGTGGTTAAGCACTATGAAGGCGGACGTATGAGTTCGCACATCTTCCAATTGAAGGAAGGCGATACTCTTTCGTTCAAAGGACCTATTCCTAAGATTCCGGTAGAATCGAACACCTTTAAGCACATCGTTATGATTGCAGGAGGAACGGGCATCACCCCTATGTTCCAAGTCGCTCAATCTCTTGTCAAGGATCCGAATTCCAAGACTAAGATCGACTTGCTCTACGGTAGTTTAACTCCGCAAGACATCATTTTGAAGAAGGAACTTGACGAACTGCAGGCTGCTTCTAAGGGCCGACTAAACATCCACTACTTTGTTGACTCTGCTGGAACTGCCAAATTTGACGGCCATGTTGGTTTCATCTCTAAAGACTATGTTTCGAGTGTTCTTCCTGCCAACAAGGACGGCCTGAAGATTTTTGTTTGTGGTCCACCTGGACTCTACACTGCTATGTCCGGTAATAAGGTCTCACCTACTGATCAGGGCGACCTTACGGGTGCTCTCTATGACCTTGGATACACCAAAGACGACGTATTCAAGTTCTAAGCGAGTGTAACTATGATGGTACAGGCGCTTTTATTGCGGCTGAATTGCACGAATCTATTAATATAGTGACGTGTCGTGTAGTATCAAGCATACATTCTTTGTTTTACGTAACCGTTCACTAATGGGAATATACCATAACCATACCGTAAGGGAGAAACTTAGAATTCGACTTTCTAGTTAATGAACGATCAGACAAACGAGAGCGAATGGAATGCTAAACATTTCAGGTTGTTTGTAGGTAATTTAGGGCCTGATGTTTCTGATTCGGTCCTACAAGCAGCTTTTTCGAAGTATGGCAGTCTTGCGAAGGTCAAGGTGATCATGGATCACAGAACCAAGATGTCTAAGGGGTACGGGTTCATTGCATTTGAGCAGGCCGAAGACTACCTGAAAGCATTTAAAGAGATGAATGGAAAGTACGTTGGGGCGCGGCCAGTTACATTAAAGCGAGCTACATCTGAATTGACGAACAAGTTAAAATCATCGACCTCACGCAGTAAGAAATCCATCGGCAGCGCTGAGAAAGTGCAAAAGTCCAACAAAGGCAAGACAAAGAAACTGAAGATATTAGGATAATATGGGTGCTATGATATTTATCTATATAGAGATTTATATTTATAGCGATAACTATGTTGAATGATCGATTAATCATGCAAATATGACATTCTATCAAGCAAACAATGCGCATTTGGGATATGGAGGTGGACCCAGACCAGGGCCTCTTCGGCCAGCTGAGAAAATCTTAAATTCCATCAAACTCCACTAAAGTCAAAGAAGAGTAGAAGTATCTTATAAACGAGAAGGACTACTATTAAAAGCGAGAATGGCACCCTCTCTTAAGGAACAGATTGAAGAGCAAAGTAGATTGCTGGATCAGTTACAAAATGAACGAGAAGTGATGAACATCGATCCTTCTAACATCAAAGCACCGTCGGTGAATATAGAACCGAGTTTTGGAGAGCGAATGGAACAGTACTTTGATAAGCACCCCGTAATCAGTTCAGGTGCCGGAATAGCGGGGCTTTTTCTGGTAGGATATGCCGTTGGAACAGTATGGAAGCCGGCTAAAGTGGCTAAATTTGGTAAAGGAGGATTTGACGCAAAGATGAACCGTAAAGAAGCTCTGCATATTCTAGGACTGAACGAACGAACTGCTACAAAGAACAAAATCAAGGAATCACATAGAAAGATCATGTTATTGAATCATCCTGATCGTGGCGGTTCACCGTATCTAGCCACAAAGATAAATGAAGCGAAAGATTTCCTTGACAAGAATCGGTCATAAGAAAGGATTTCATGCTAAAAAAAGAGTTGTATATAGTCTGTTGATTAACTAGATAACTATACAATCAGATGTATTACAAACTAAAGATTACTATGTATAATTAAAACAGCAATAAGTCGTGATATTCATAAACATAATAGAAAAAAAAAATAAAAGATAAGAAAAGACACAAGTGAATAGTAGAGCTGAATGAAACATAAAGGAGAGCGGTCTATTTCATCAAATACAGCACTTAATGAGAGTCAACTGTTCTATTCAAATGCCATTCGTTTCACTGCCAAAGCTTGGTGGTCGCAGACTATGATTATTTTACACCAGCGCGTTTCTCAGCCGACTTTCAAACCTGGACAATAGATCTTAAGATGAATACCAATAGTCCATCGCAGCAGGTAAAAATGCGTTAACTTTGATCAATAGTCTAGTTCACCTTTTTTAGTTTTATTTAGAGCCTATTTCTTTTTCTTCGCTTTATTTTTCTAGACATCCTCTAGTCCATCTGACCAAAGAATGCTGGCTCCCCTTCATTCTCATCAAGATCCATATCGACATCATCAAAATCAGCATCCGCAACATCAGATGAACCATCTCTAATTAAACTAGGTACAGAGCTTGAGACGGCTTCATCGCCAGAGTGTTCGTCAGTCATAGACACCAAAATAGACGCAGCTTCAAGTAGCTGCACTTGCTGGTGCTTAGAGAGCGGCAGACTAGAAGTCATGGCCCATTCGGGGGTGTGTTCCCATAAGTGTTTTGTCAAGCAGGATATGTGCTTGTAACCCTTTCCACAAGCGTCACATTTGAGCTCCTCTTTGAGTCTGCCAGAGTCGCCTTCGGAAATGCGACGTCTAATGAGCTGTTTGCTCAGGCTAGACATTTTCTCAGAGGGGCTCGATAAAGGAAGTGAAGAGAAAGGCGACGGTGAGGAAAATGGGCTTGCTCCCCTAGGAAGTAGCTTGCGACGCGTCTTTTCGCTTGCTGCAATACTAATAGCAGCGGTCATGATTGAAACAAGTGGTGTGGTGCGGGGCAGCGAGGTTGGGCAATAACTAAAAGACACAAGCAATAATAGTGCAGGTCTATGGGCAAGTACTTAGAGGAGAAATAAAATAATTTGCCAGAAATATTGCAATGCTCAGTTTATAAACTGTTAGTCTCCTTTTTTTATCGCACAAAAGTTGCGGGGTTCTGTGATATCAAAAATAGCGATTATAGAAGTGTCAAGGAATATGAGCAATTAGAAAAGTCTAGATAGTAAATTATATAATCGCGAAACTCAAAGAGTTTCTTTTGCTCATACCCTTTTAATTTCCAGTATAGTTAGTCGAATAAAAACTCTATTTAAGTATAAAGTAACCTCATATGCTAAACTCCTCGATCGTTTTCCCCCGCGCTCTTATTTGGTCTAATAAATTTATGACAGAGCTTGAGCTGTATATTAAAAATACTAATTCAGTCAGGCTTCTCCTACACTTTCAGCTCTACATAAATTGTGCTCACTTTATCAAAACTGTTCGCTAGCTGGTGCAAAGAAGCTCTCATTTGCACCAGCAGTTAATACAGAAATGACGTAATTTTCGCAAGAGTACTTTTCTATCTCAGATCACGGAAGAAAGTCTATTTGAAGTTCCACTAGTGCAAAGCCTCGACCATACCAAAACAAACTTTAATATGATTTCTGACCTCGTGATTACTTCTCGAACCCAGATAGTCTTACATTTAAGCAGCTGGTATGGCACTGTTACCTTCTAATGATTTCTTTTAATTTCCGCTAAATATTCTCATGAGTGCGTGACTTGTGCTGGACTGTCACTAACTGTCAAAAATCTCTACAGCTGGTCGATATTCTGCATCTTGAGTATGCGTCATATCACGCATGCACGCTATAATTACTTTTACCTAAACACACATGCGTCTGCAACTGCGCGCGTACTCTTCAAGAATCTTTTTCATGAATAGTTGACTACTGTTAAACGCAATCCCGTAGCTCCATGAAATATCTTGACTTCAGCGGTAGTTTAATGGCTAGTGGACTCTGTGTAGATCATTCGTATTAAAACCCTGTTAACCCTACTTTCTTGTTTGGGATAACATGCTTACTG
Organism: Tortispora ganteri; assembly: GCA_030573865.1. Classification (NCBI taxonomy): domain Eukaryota; kingdom Fungi; phylum Ascomycota; class Trigonopsidomycetes; order Trigonopsidales; family Trigonopsidaceae; genus Tortispora; species Tortispora ganteri. Next base: position 194,429 of record JAJMEA010000145.1, read on the forward strand.
GGCAAACATGCACACTAACTACAACCAAACAAAGACAACATTTTCGTTCCTTGAACCCTCCGGCTGCCAAAAAATACTCGAAAATGGCTGAATCGCGACAAGAATTGATTGCATGGGTATCTGAGTTATTGGATATTACTTTAAATAAAGTAGAGGAACTTGGTACTGGCGCCGCATACTGTCAGATCATAGATTCCATTTACGGTGACGTTCCAATGAGCAAAGTCAAGTTTAACGCATCATCTGAGTACCAATACATCAATAACTACAAAATACTCCAAGCAGCCTTTTTAAAACATAATATAGACCATCCGGTTCCTGTAGAAAAACTCATAAAATGCAGGTTTCAGGATAACCTAATGTTTCTTCAATGGATTCGAAAATACTGGCTAGATATGGCAAGTGGGAATGAATACGATGCTGTTGGTCGTCGTCAAGGTGCAACTTCTGGTAATAATACCGCTGCCAGGATGCCACCTGCTAGAGCTATTTCTGCTGCTCGACCGACTGCACGAGTTCCGTCAGGGTCGATACGACACGCACCCTCAGGTGTTACCACCTCTCCGGCTAAACCACCGATAAAACCAGGCCTAACTAGGCCCACATCGGCTACTAATGGGCACTCAACCTCTAAAATGTCTCGAGCTTCTGCACCGGCTGGCCCTGCTGTTGTAACTCTTAGAAAAGAGCTAGACGCTGCTTATGAAGATATCGCTAGGCTCAGCGAAGACGTAGAAAGCTTGCGAGAATCAGTAATCACGATGGAGACCGAACGCAATTTCTACTTTACTAAATTAAGAGCAGTTGAATTGTTAATACAGCAGCTCGAAGAAGCTGAGCAATTACCTGCAGAGGCCAAAAATGAACCGGATATATTCTTGCGCACTGGGGTTCCATTGTCTGAAGATGCCAGACAGCTTAAAGACCGGGTCTTAACTATATTTTATTCTCCTGAACAGATATCCGACCCCAACGAACTGATCGTCACAACGGCCGGCCACACCCCTGCTGAACTCACTACCGCTGCAGAAGACACTGCGCATCAGTTCAACGATCTGTCGCTCGACGGTGCTCAAGAAGTCACAGCCCATATAGAGACGAATTCTTCTGATGATGTGTTCTAATAGTTATTCTGATGTTTCAGTTATATATCTTTTTTATGTCTCTTTGCAACCAAATGGTTTATGGAACATGCGACAAGGAACGTGTGACACAGAAGATACGATCAGGTGCATACGATAAGGTAAGATGCATCTATCGTTTGTGCCAGTTTCTTAACGACTTTGAGTATTACTATTTCACAGTGGAACAGATGGTATACGATTGTCTATTGCATTGGATAAATATTATTGGTTCCTTATCACGTGGAATATGACTATGGACGGCTGATTAGACTTAAGCGCAACTTTTGCGCTAGACTAGTTGCAATTTTTTACAGCTATTTAGTTCAAGCAATACTCATTTCATTTCGCATCTTCTTATATGAATCAGAAGAATACGTAAATCGTAGTGATGAATGCTACTTTTGCCAGCAGCTGGACAACAGTGTACTTGATGACAGAGGTACGGCAGGGTAACATCCCACCAACATCGAATCAATACAAACAACAAATAGTCACGGAGAACCGGGTTGAGAGATTATAACAGACCAATTCATAGCGATATAATGAATAGAAATGCAGCATCACTAAACGCTAGATCATTAATTGATTTGCAGCTAGATTCTTTTCTTAGTTCAAAAACGAGAATATTCGGATCAGGCGTAGTATCGGGAGTTATGCTAGCAATACTCTTTCCTGGATTTCTTGAAACGATGCGAACGCTAGTGAATGCCATAGAGGTTGTTCTTTTATGTTCTATATTCTTTTATATTTTACGAAAATACTCTGCTCAACAGGTGGCCAATCAAAGCGGTTTGGTTCCTCGTTTAATGTCAAAACCAAAAGCCTACAGATCAACTGGAAGGATCATTGAAGAACTGGATCAACCCCCACAGCTAGTATTTGCATCATCGGCCCCAGCTTCAATCCCGACTCGGACCTCGCCAGCAGTTAGCAATTGGCAGACAGAATCAGTTGCAGACTCAGACGAGACTGAAAGTGTCACTGCTCCGTCGATATCGGATGACCCTCACCGGATTACAGTCAAGCTACAAAAGATAAGTGCTTTCGCGGACGGGAAAGAGTCTACGGTGGCAGAACCTACATCAGCAGAATTCGATAATGCAGGAGTGGTATTGAAGAATTCTAAGAAGCATATCAGAATTGCATCTAATGTGATTAAAAGTGTATTAGCACGCTTGGGTTCCATTGTCATCAATACTGCAACGAGCAGACTAGAGTTGCATTTTGCTGAAAATGATAAATTCCTTATAGCCCGCGCTGCAGTGGTTCTAGATAGTGCAATCGAACAGTCAAAGGAAAATCGTGCTATCTCTGGTAAAAGTAACACGTTAAATTGAATGTCGATAAGTTTAAGAGAATTGACGTCTGTCACTAAGAACACGGGAAATATCACCTTCACCTGCAACTGCCATAAGTTTTTCGAAATACGAGAGGATGATTCCAGTAGTAGTGCCACCAGACCCCGAAGTTGGTGCGGCGCCGTATCGTCCAGCGGATGGTGTGGCTATGGGAGGATGAGCCATTGACCAGTAAAGGTACTTCAATAGAACATCGCGCTGGTTTACATCCATTGATTTAATTACAGAAGGTATCTCTGAAGACTTTACCGACACTATAGCGGCGGAAACTGCAGAGAGGAAAGCCGATTTCGCCGGCTCGGAGATGCCGTATGGTGGGGTATCAACAGCTTGCATGATAGCGCCTACAGCGTCACCCCGCGATGCTTTTGATTTTATATCATTAGCCCACGATTGAAAATCGCTGCTTGAATAGCTACTTATTTGTGCTGCAGGTTTTTCAAGAGGCTCGTCAACTACTAAAGTCCTGAAATCCATAGCTGGTAATCGAAGTGGAAGTGTTTGGGAATGGTTCAGTGAGAAGTTCAAGAAACTAACTTAGTGGGGGCAAGAGTAGGAAATATTTCCAACATTATGATTACTATTACTAGTATGGAAGTGCGAAAGCAAATTATTTTACACACATACAGACAAAAAAAAAATATGGGTACTTTCCGTAGAAGCTGTGAATGATTAATAGAGGGGTCTATAGGCATATGGCAAACATGTGGAGCCATAAGAGATAAGTAACCAGAGTCGCGGAAGAGAGACACAGATAAGACAAAGATACGAGAAGGGAGAGCGGAGGAGATTGCAATGTTTGAGATAACAAACCGAATGCCGGTGCTAGTGAGTAAATTAGCATTGTAGAAGGTATAATCCACAAACCATTGTAGATACATATATAAACATGGCATCAACGATATAAAAAACAGAATAAATCTAGCAGGCGCAATTAGCCTGTTTGTTCGGTGCAGCGCCTAGATCGATATGATCCGGAGTTTCTTGAGCAGCTGCAGAAGCGGCGGCAGGCTCTGGAAGTTTGCTAGCAAGAGCGGTGAATACCTCCTGTACGTTGCTTCCTGTTTTGGCGGAAGTCTCAAGGAAGAGCAAGCCCTCATCATCCGCAAGAGCCTGACCTTCAGCGGTAGCCACACGAGGTCCATTATCGTCGCTGGCAAGATCGACTTTGTTGCCGACTAAAGCAATGACGATATCGGGGCTAGCCTGTGCATGAAGTTCTGACACCCAGTGACGGGCCTTTACGAATGAAGCCGGTTTGGTGACATCGTAGACCACAACAGCAGCCTGAGCATTTCTGTAGTACATCGGAGCAAGCGAAGCAAACCGCTCCTGGCCGGCGGTATCCCATATCTCGAATTTGATTGTTCTATTTGGCAGCTGACATTTTTGGGTCAGAAAAGCTGCGCCGATTGTTGGCTCCTTATGCTCCTGGAACTCATTCGAGACAAATCTTAATACAAGCGAAGACTTTCCTACTGCTGCTTCGCCCAATAGAACAAGTTTTACTGATGTCTGCGGTTTTGCGTCCATTCTCTTAACAGATTTTAGGTGCAGGAGCGAAATCTGAAAGGAGGCGGGTGGGTGTGGGAGGTTGGGCCTTTGATCTGGGAGATTAAGGTCTTTGGCCGAGTGTAGGAGTAGGCGACTAAACCCCAGACCTCCCCCCCTTTCCGTCCCTACATATGAGGCCGTCATGGAAACGAAAGAGCAGAAAATAGTAACTAGCAGAGACTCAAAAGCCAGAACAACAGCATTGCTACTAGTAATTATAGTGTTCTTTCAGCTAACAGGGCGTAGCATAAAGAGCTTAGGGTTAGCTACAAATAATATAGGGAGTGTTGGTGCAAGCTGGTGGACAAGCACACACGCTACAGGTAGACTACATATTGCATATATCATGTTAAGTATTCAACATTATCATCACTTTTGAGGGGGAATCTCGAAGATGACCTGCTTGCCGGTAAGACGTTGGTAGACAGCTTGGAAAGACTCGAATTTGTGGTCAATGGTGTTAGCATCCTTGTTGTTGAGATAGACCTTAAGTAATTTTCCACCACCGACTAAATGTCTGACACGCTTGCCAGATACTTCAATAGGATAAACTAGATCATCAAGGATCTTCTCATGAACAGCTGTGAGGGTGCGGGATCGTGGACGTTTCTGGGTCTGACGAGATCGGCGTCCAGGTTTAGGAAGGATTCTGCGTTGTCCAACGAACACAACGTGACGATCAGAGAACTTCTTTTCGAGTTCACGGGTCAAGCGGGCTTGAACTGCATGGAAATGGGGCAACAAAGGAACGGGAACGAAAACAACAATAGCTTTGCGTCCTTCACCCACTTCAACTTCACGGGCTCCAGAGATCTGGAGTCTTTTCAGTTCAGGAGCGCTCTCTCCTCCAGCGGATTCGATATCAACAAGAGCTTGACCAATTTGCAAGTCTAATTCAGAAGGAGATGCCGAAGCTACTTTATTATGTGCAGACATGTTCTCCTAAATACGGGAATCTGGTGTGTACGTTGACGTATAGGTGTGAGTGCAAGTGTGTGTCTTTACCTGGAGTATATCGTGCTTGCTGTGTTCCCAACATTTCTGCCCTAAATGTTGTGACTGATAATTTTGCATAGCAACCAAACCCTATGTGTTTTCAGGTACATCTGCTATCTTTTAAACTGTTCGGCCGACTTCCCATTTTCCCATGGCTCAAGAACCCAAAACCTTCTTATTTTGGAAAACGTTAATTACGGCATCAAATCCGATAAATCCGTCAGCATGACTTAACTACTCGTGAGAGGCGCTTTTAAAGCGTCTCTTAGTTATATGCAACTTCAAAAGAATAGTATTATACTGCGTATGTGCTTGACTGAATAATACACGATTTCTCCAGCCATATTTATACAATTTACATGTATCTATTATATCAGATTACTTCTAATCTGTAGTGAGTATTAGCCAATAGAATCGCCTTTAAAAATTTAAAGTTACCTTATCAGTTCAATGCTATAAGTCATTGCACTAATAGACTTTTATTTTGGTGCAAATCCTGGCGGCTCCGCCGCTCTTTGGCTTTTCGATATATATATTTAGAAATAATAGTTCTGTTTTTTCTTTAGTTGTTACTTTTCTACTAGAGTCAACAGTTGCAATGACTCCCTCAATTGCCAGTTTAGTGCCGGAATCCTCAACCGTGTCGACAGTTTACCAGGACATAGCTAAAGGGGAGCTCCCTCCTCTGCCAAAGGAAATCGACGCATTCAGCTACACCTCTGTACTCACTTTCTATCTCAATGGTGTGAAACAAGTTGTAAGAAATCCAAATCCTGAAGGAACCCTACTTGATTATTTGCGCCTGAATGCTCATCTCACAGGTACCAAACTGGGCTGTTCGGAAGGCGGATGCGGTGCCTGTACGATCGTCGTGGCCTCTATTGATCCCGACACAAACTCGGTATACTATGCGGCCATAAACTCATGTATTGCCCCCTTGATTTTTGTGGAAGGAAAGCATTTAATAACAGTTGAAGGGATCGGAAGTGTCAAGAATCCTCATCCTGCACAGGAGCGCATTGCCTACTTTCACGGCTCGCAATGCGGCTTCTGTACTCCAGGCATAGTCATGTCCCTCTACGCCTTGCTTAGGAACACTGACGGCTCCCCCTCCAAAGACCAGATAGTGGAAGCTTGGGATGGTAATCTCTGCCGCTGCACCGGATACAAGCCAATTATTGACGCCGCTAATACCTTTGTATCGGGATGTGCTCGTGGCAAGGACTGCTGCAAGAACAAGTCAAATGGACGGCGCTGTGGAGACGAATCAAATGGTACCTCTATTAATTCAGACAGAGAAGAGATGGAAGTTGACATGAATGAGCTTTTGTCGCCCAATGGAATGCCTTTAAAGCCTGCATACACTGCTGATCAAGAACTCATATTCCCTCCATCTCTTCGCAAGTACGAACTGCCTCCTATTTATTTTGGTAATTTTCGCAAGGTCTGGTTTCGCCCTACCTCCAAAGCTCAATTGCTTCAGATTAAGAGCGCTTACCCCTCCGCAAAGATTGTAGGAGGTTCTTCAGAAATTCAGATCGAAATAAAAATGAAGGCAGCTAATTACAACGTTTCTGTGTTTGCTAATGACATACCTGAACTTAGAAGATTTTCCTACGTTCCTGGTGAAGGACTGCACTTCGGCTCAAACATCAGCCTCTCTAAACTAGAAGAAGTCTTGAAAGCTTTAATTGAAGGATCAGACGAGATTCCCGTGCCTAAACTTGAGCCCTACCAGACTGGGTTTTTCAAAGCAATGCTTCACCAGTTGAAGTATTTTGCAGGACGTCAAATCCGTAATGCTGCTACTCCTGCAGGTAACATTGCTACAGCTTCGCCTATTTCTGATTTAAATCCTGTCCTTGTGTCAGCTCACGCTGTTCTAACTGTTGAACAGGAGGGCAAAGAGCCAGTAAAGCTTTCTATGGCTGACTTCTTTATCAGCTACCGCAATACTAAACTACCCACAGAGGGAATAATTACAAGTATTTTTGTGCCAGAGACAACTAAATTTCAGCACGTCGCCGCTTATAAACAGGCTAAGCGCAAAGATGATGATATTGCTATAGTGACTTCGTCGTTTTTTATGGAATTGGATGAAAGTAACGTCATCACTCAAGCACGCTTGGTCTACGGCGGTATGGCACCTATAACTATTGCCGCTAAAGAAGCTTCTTCTTTCTTGGTAGGTAAAAACTTGCTTGACATAGAAACTATTGAATCTACCTTTAGCTGTCTGGAAAGAGATTTCAATCTGCCCTACGGAGTTCCTGGTGGTATGGCTACTTATAGGCGTGGATTGGCTCTCAGCTTTTTCTACAGATTCTATAATCAGGTTAAATCAGATCTCAATCTTGATTTTGATGCAGATGTGCTTACAGAAGTTACACGAGACCATGTGAAAGGAAAGCGCGATCTCGTGAATCCCTTTGAATCTCGTATACTTGGTAAATCTAACCCTCATCTTTCTGCTTTGAAGCAGGTTACTGGAGAAGCAGTATATGTGGATGATATTCCTCCTCAGCATGGCGAGCTGTTTGGTGTACAAGTTCTTTCATCTAAAGCTCATGCTAGAATCATCTCGGTTGATTTCTCTGCTGCCCTTGAGGTTCCTGGTGTGGTAGACTACATTGACATAAATGACCTTCCGAACCGTGAGGCCAATATGTGGGGCACTGTAAATGGCTATGAGCCTTTTTTTGCTGATAATGAAGTGTTTTATGCTGGTCAATGCATTGGTGTCGTTCTTGCAGAAACCGAATTAGCTGCAAACGAAGGTATGCGAGCCGTCAAAGTGGAATATGAAGATCTGCCTTTCATCACTACAATTGAGGAAGCTATTGACGCCAACTCTTATTTTGATCATGTAAAGCCGCAAACTTATAAGGGAAATATTGAAGAGGGACTCAAGAAAGCTAAGTACGTTTTTGAAGGTACTCATCGTATGGGTGCTCAAGAACACTTCTATCTTGAGACACAAGGAGCTTTAGCAGTTCCTGAACCTGAAGATGGTGAGCTTAAGATATATTCTTCTAGTCAGAACCCTACAGAGACCCAGCATTTTGTTGCCTCTGCTACTGGCGTTCCAGACTCGCGAATTGTATGTCGGGTTAAGAGACTTGGCGGAGGATTCGGTGGAAAAGAGTCTCGATGTGTGCAGTTAGCCGGTCTTGCATCAGTTGGAGCTGTAAAGACTAAGAGGGCTGTGAGAATGATGCTATCACGAGCCGAAGATATGCAGACCAGTGGGCAGCGTCATCCGTTCATGTTCAAGTGGAAGTGTGGGTTTGATGAGAACTACAAGATGACTGCATATGAGGTGGATCTTTATTGCAATGCTGGCTGGACGATGGATCTTACTAGAGGTGTCATTGAGCGGGCCGTTTTGCATGCTGATAATGTATACTTCTGTCCAAATGTGACTGTTCGTGGCTGGATTTGCAAGACAAATACTGCTTCGAATACCGCGTTTAGAGGATTTGGTGGACCTCAAGGTATGTTTGCATGTGAAAGCATGTTTTACGAAGTGGCTGATCGTATGAACATTGACCTTGATGAACTTCGTCGCATAAACTATTATGATAAGTCTAAGAACCAAAGTACGTCGTTCAAACAAGCAATTACTGAGGATTTTAGTGTTCCCGATATTGTTGAACAGCTACATGTGGAGTGCGATTATGAAGCCCGCAAAGCACAAGTTTCTGCATTTAACAAAGAACATAAGTGGATTAAGCGTGGTATTACTACTACACCTACGAAATTCGGTATTTCATTCGGTGCTCTATTTCTCAATCAAGCCGGTGCATTAGTGCATATTTATCATGATGGATCCATTTTACTAACACATGGTGGTACAGAAATGGGTCAAGGATTGCACACTAAGATGGCAATGATATGTGCTCATGAGCTTCAAGTCCCTCTTGATAATGTATTTATCTCTGAGACGGCAACTAACACTGTTCCTAACACATCACCTTCTGCTGCATCAGCATCTAGTGATCTTAACGGAGGTGCAGTAAAGAACGCATGCGATCAATTGAATGAGCGTTTAAAACCGTACAGAGAAAAGTTTGGACCTAATGCCACAATGCGAGAGATGGCCCATGCTGCCTACATGGATCGTGTGAATTTATCAGCTAATGGATTTTATAAGACTCCTGATATTGGATTTGTATTTGGCGAGGAGAATCCCAAGCCTGCTTTCTATTACTTTACTCAAGGAGCTTGTGTTTCCGAGGTGGAAGTGAACATGCTTACGGGAGATTTTTCAGTGATTCGAACAGACATTAAAATGGACATTGGTCGGCCAATTAACCAGGCTATTGACTATGGACAAATAGAAGGTGCTTACGTTCAAGGACAGGGCCTTTTTACTACTGAACAGTCCTTATGGTTTTCACACAATGGGCAAATATTCACTAGAGGCCCTGGTGCGTATAAGATACCTGGGTTCAGAGATATTCCGCAGGAATTCAACGTCACTATGCTAAAAGACCGGCCGTTTAACCATCTCAACACTATTCACCGCAGCAAAGGTATTGGAGAGCCTCCTCTTTTCCTTGGATCTACTGTTTTATTTGCAATTCGGGAAGCATTGAAGGCCGGCAGGAAACAATTCGGACAGGAAGATGTTCTTGTACTGAACGCACCTTGTACCGCTGAACGTATACGTCTTGCTGTTGGCGATGACATCATCAAGCGAGCCGTTGTTACCCCGAAGGAGGGCGAAAAACCTTTCCTGATTGAAGCTTAAAGGGAAACAATTTGTTATAGTATATTTAGTACTATGTAGGATATATTAATAAATTTTGGGTCATACATGCTAATCCTGCATAGATCAAGTATACGTAATATTAATACCCTTACCTTACCCTCTGCAGTGACAAAAGATAAGGCACTAAGTATTGGGACATGTATGGGAACTGCTACTCCTGTGTAACTCCCGATTAATATTCAGCTAGGTGCTAGCAAAAACATGGGTATAGTGCCTTATTTTGATAAATATACAGGCCAATACCCAGTGTCATACACAGACATTCATTACGATGTGCCTAAGACTAAATTTGAGCTTTCTGGAACTATAGCGAGATCTGTAGAGGCTCGAATCGTATATCCGACCGAAGACGTTTATGCCGAAAAGACTTCACAATGGCTGCCTGAACCCGCACGGAAGTACACAGCGGGGCTGGCTGGACTGTTAGGGAACGGTATTTTGTCGCAAGTTTTGGCAAGTCGTGTTTCGCCACTTAATTTTATCGGCAAGCTAGTTAAAATGCCAATGGGCGCTGATTGTCCACTAAGGCGGCATGATAAGCCTTGGCCTGTTGTTGTCTTTTCGCACGGCCTCTGTGGCAATAAAAGCTCATACTCCTATTACACGTGTAGTCTCGCATCTCACGGCTATATTGTGATTGTTCCCGAACACAAGGACGGCAGTGCACCAATATCTAGAGAAGCGGTTGGCGAAGATGTGTGGGTAGCATTTCACTCTGTACGAGAGGTAGACGACGCTACACGTCGATTTCGTGTTGGCCAGCTTGAGCACCGCATATTTGAAATTTCTCAACTGGTAAGTTATCTCAAAAATGGAAATGTACCTTTTATAACCAGTTCGACAGCTGATTTAAGCCATATAGCCTATGCAGGCCACTCATTCGGTGGTGCCACAGTTATCGCGATGCGCAAAGGTATAGGCAACTTGATTGCTATTGAGAACGAACTGTACAGCAAACGGGACAGACGGAGAAGTAGCGCTTCTTTGGGCTACCGACACGAGATTGCCTCGCCCCTTGAGCCCAATTCTCCAGAGATCAACGCCACTGATCTGTCACCTAGATTATCCTATAACGAGATGCCTCCGCTAACACCTCTGGTGGAACCATCTCCAGAATCAGCAGACGAGGACTCGGATAGCAGTCTGAACGACGAGCTAGAGAGCCTACCGGGCCCTGCAATAGCGTCTCAAGTCAAATCTGATCGCGTGGTGTCATGGCGCGATCCAGTGAGGATGAGCGCAATAATTGCTTTAGATCCATGGATGTTCCCGATCTCTGAAGCTCTAACAGTGGAAATGGACGTATCTATTTTATGTATTATATCTGAACAATTTGAAGTCTGGGAGACTAACTTCACGGACGTCAAAGAGTGCATGGCTGCGAATTCCAATGACACCTTTCTCTACAAATACGCTCGATCAGCGCACCATTCACAGTCGGACTTTGGTGTCTTGTTTCCTAACATTATGAGGGCAATGTATAAAATCGGCAACAAGCGACCGGAGGAGCAGAAAATTCTAGAAGCAAATATCCAGTCTTCTGTAGAATTTTTAAACAGTTACTTACAAGATATCATAGCCGAGAAAGATGGTTTATTGTTGGGATCCCGAGAGCCACATTGGATACAGATCTATAGACACTGATAGCTGTCCTACTTATCACGATCCTTAATACCACCCATACATAATTAATTATTTTTCCGACTTTATTATATTATAATTATTGTGCAAATTCTGCTACGATCTTAACGTAGATAAGCGGCCTTCAGCAAATATAATTACATTATTTCATTCTATTTTTTAATTTTTTTGACTCTTGTCGCTGTAGCCAATTGGCTTTGGTAAAACTTTCTTCTTAGCGATTTACAGTCGCGCTTTTAAAAGTTGTGCACACTTCACAGCGTTTACTTTCGTCACTTAACTGACATACAAGGGTTCTGCAATTTCGTCGATACAATAAAAAAAGCTACTTAGATCTCGATAACGCAATTCCCTTATTGAGAAATTTGTTTTTTTCATTTAAAGTGAATTGACCTCATAGTATATACAGTTGGAGCACAATTGCCCCTTCATCAATAACCACCACCGCCTCCACATACAACGCCCCTTTGTTGGATACAAGCCAATTTCTTAAAAGACGACAAAAAGTCTCAGTTATTGCTGCACTTTATTTCTAGTCATTTATAGATTTGTTTTTATTTAATCGTCTATTTCCACCAATTACCTTTACAATAAGACTTCTTTCAACTTCTCTGGCTAAGTATGACAGACGCCGAATCACTCTCTGACGCAAGCAGCTACACCGAGGTCCAATCGGACGATCTTCAACCCCAGATAAATACCCAACAATCTCCTTCATCCTCCAACGTTGCCTTAGACGCTAGCAATTTTGAGTCTGTAGCTGAGTCTGTTTTCACATCTTTAAATGATGATCTCGAAGTCGAAACTCAGGGTTGGTTCACCTGGACTATACAAAAGTGGTCCGTACTCGAAGATCGCGTAAGAAGCGAACCTTTTGAATGTGGAGGGTTTGATTGGAGAATATTATTGTTTCCTCGTGGTAATCACAGCAACTCCGACTCCTGTTCGCTATTCTTAGAATGCACACCTCACAACCAATCTCCTCCTTCAGACGAAGACGCCGACTTGAGTCCTGCTGTGGAACCCTATCATGCATGTGCCCAATTTGGCCTTGTAATGTGGAACCCCGAACATCCGACCGCTCATTGCTCCCACTCTGCATATCATCGGTTCAATGAGGCTGAAACTGACTGGGGTTTCGCGAAGTTCCGCAATATCCGCTCCTTGTTCAGCACTACAACAGATATTGCCTACCCTTTGGTAGAACACGATTCTACCAATATAAGTGCATATATACGCATTTTTAAAGATGAAACCGGTGTTCTTTGGCATAATTTCATTAACTATGACTCTCGTCAAGTTACTGGCTACGTTGGTTTGCGCAACCAAGGAGCCACTTGCTACCTCAACTCGTTAGTGCAATCACTGTATTGTACGAATGCTTTTCGTAAAGCTGTTTACCAGATTCCAACAGAGGATGACGAACCGGTGAAAAGTGTCCCTCTTGCATTGCAGCGCCTTTTTTACCAATTGCAGACTTCGCCCTATCCTGTGAGCACTACCGAACTCACTAAATCCTTTGGTTGGGATACTGCAGACGCTTTTACACAGCATGATGTACAGGAACTGAACCGCGTACTGATGGATAATTTAGAAGGTAAGATGAAAGGAACACCGGCAGAAAAGGCGCTTGCAGGATTGTTTGCCGGTAAAATGAAGAGTTATATTCGCTGCATTAATGTTGATTTTGAATCTTCTCGTACGGAAGAGTTTTGGGATATCCAGTTAAATGTGAAGGGAATGAAAGATTTAAAGCAATCTTTCCAGGACTATGTGCAAGTTGAAACACTTGATGGCGAAAACCAGTATCAAGCTTCTGAATTTGGACTTCAGGATGCTCATAAAGGCGTGGTATTTGAGTCATTTCCCCCTGTTTTACACCTTCAGCTGAAGCGCTTTGAATATGACTTTATGTGCGATACGATGGTCAAAATAAACGACCGACACGAATTTCCTCTCGAAATAGATTTAGAGGAATATCTTAGTGATGAAGCTGATAAGTCAGAACCGGCAGTGTACTGTTTGCATGGAGTCCTGGTACATTCTGGTGACCTGAATGTCGGTCATTATTATACGCTAATCAAGCCGACCGTTGACGGAAATTGGCTAAAATTCGATGATGATAGAGTCACAAAGGCAACGATCAAAGAAGTACTCAATGACAACTATGGTGGAGACGTGGAAGATAATAGTGTCATAACTATGACGGGACAGCGTCAAACTAATATATCTCGTTACATTAAGCGTCATTCTAATGCTTATATGCTTGTTTACCTGCGAAAGTCGCGCCTTCAGGATATCCTTGAACCCATAACAGAAGCTGATGTCCCCGCTTATATTCCTGAGCTACTAGAACAGCAGAAGAGAATGGAAGAACTACGTCGCAAGGAGCGTGAAGAGCAACATTTATACATGACGGTCAAGGTGGCCAATATTGATACATTTCGGAAATATCAAGGGTTTGATATCACTTCTTGGACTGTTGATGCAGAACAGACTGATATGATAGACCCTGAAGCTTTACCTAAAACTTTTAGAATGCTGAAAACATCCACTGTTGCAGAATTAAAGAATAAAGTATCTGAAGTGATGGGATACAATTCACCTAACGAATTCATGATGTGGTTGTTTTCCAACCGAATGAATAAAACAGCTAGACCAGATCAACCTGTCCCGGAGAACACTTCTCTTGATATTGAACAGATTAGAGAAAGAAAATCTAGCAAATGCCCCGATTTCAGACTTTGGATCGATGCCAACCCTGTGGTCTTAGAAAAATTCAAAAACACTGTGATTAATCCGGTGACGCAGCCTTTGTCCTCCGATAATTCCACGGCGCAAGGTAAGGCTCAGAAGCCTGGTCGTCCCATATTTTTGTTGCTAAAGTACTTTGATGTGGAGAATCAAACATTGCTTGGGCTTACCACGGCTTCAGTGGATTTGAGCGAAAATATTTCATCGCTTGTTCCAATTGCTCAAAATGTATTAAATTTTAGTTCAGACGTTGAACTGAAATTGTACGAAGAAATAAAGCCGGATCTGATTGAAGAGTTGAACTTTAAGAACACGTTCGAAGCCGCCGAATTGCGAAATGGTGATATTATTACAGTGGCAAAGTCTGTCCCTAGTGTCAGCGTGGATAAGATTACAGGTTACAAAGACGCCATAAGCTTTTACAGATTTTTGCTGAGTCGAACTCGCATTCATTTCTTACCAAGGTTCGATGATGAAATGGAAGAAGATATGAACGAAGATGAATTCAGTTTAGTATTAAGTAAGCGCGACGATTATTCACGCTTATCTGAAGCCGTGGGACACTACTTAAAGGTTGATCCTGAGTATTTACGCTTTACTACTTGTCATCCGTCAGGCGCTCCTAGAAGCATCGTTAAATATGCTCCATCTGCATCCATTGCTTCTATTTTCTCTCAGTCATACTCAGCGACTCCCAATATGCTCTATTATGAAGTTCTTCCAATGCCGTTAAAGGAAATGGAGCAGATGATATCAGTCCCTGTCATTTATATTCCTGATTCTCTTGCAAACGAAACTGGAGTAGAAGTGTTAGTTCCTAAGAATGCTAATGTTGCTTTCTTCTTGGAGGAACTTGCGCGTCTTGTCAATCTTGAACTCAAGCAGGAAGAAGTGCTTCGAACTTATCTAGTGCACAAAGGCCACATTTTAGGACAGTTAGATGCAAATGCACATGTTGCAGATATTCATAATGGTGAGATAATTTGCGTCGAGAAAATATCACAAGATGATATCGAAGCTAATGCTGACCATGCGGTAGTTGAAGTTATTCATTTCCAGAAGGATATTTCACACCTGCACAGCGTCCCATTCTACTTTTCCGTGAAATGGAACGAAACGTTTTCTGATTTTAAATCTCGCTTAAAGAAAAAGCTTGGATATAAGGATGAGACGTTCGAAAAAGTCAAGATTGCTTGTGTTGGTCTCAATCAGCAAGATAGTGTTGAGTACATTACCGACAGCGAAGCATTCCTCGGTGATATTTTGCGCCGTGGTGATATTATTGGATTGGATCACATTGATACTAGCAGTCGACGAAACCACGGTGAACGTGCCATTACTATTCGGAACTAAAATTTACAACATACACGAATTATTATATTGCTTAGGCTACAAGATCTTGTGGGTCATTATTGATGTAGAACTTACTAGATATGGAGCCAGTGTATTAGGAGTTTAAGATCTATTCCACTTCGTCGGAGGAGATATCAACAGTATCAATGCCAACAATAGAATCCGAGATTTTCCAAATCTGAATTAAATTGTCTTCAGCTACAGAGGCGATTGTCCAGGGTATAAAAGGATTCCATGAGAAATCAGCAATCTGATTTGTATGCCCTCCATGCATAAAAAGAAGTTCTGGTGGTCCATCCTCAGCATCCTCAGGAGTTTGTTCTTCGCCTATTCGTGAAATATCCCAAATAATAATCCTTCTGTCACTGGAGCCAGAAGCTAGTACACTCTCGTAGTGTGGAGACCATGCAATCGATGTGATATCTCCAGAGTGCCCCTGAAGTACATGTAACGGTGCGGTTAACTTGCGCATATCCCATAAGGCAACCGTATTGTCAGCAGATCCTGTAGCCAGTATTCTTTCGTGTTTCGGGTTGAAAGCTAAAGTATTGACTGCTTGATCATGAGCAAAAACACTAAAGACAGGTTTGTAAGCCGTATTCGATGAGCGTATATCATGAATTTGAAGGTGTAAATCATCCGAAACTGATCCAAATACGGATTCGTGGAACGGATGCCACCTGGCGTCATTCACTATCGCAGAATGGGACTCAAAGACACGAACAGGAGACATTGCCTCTTTTTTCTTTTCATAAGATGTGATATCCCAGTAAGCTACAGTAGAGTCGTTAGAACCCGTTAACAAACTTCCTTCTTTCAGCGGAGACCAAGATAAACCAAATCCTTCGGCTTTATGGTGTTTAAGTCTTATTTCCGGTTCGCAGGTTCCAGATGGAGTTATGGAATGCTTCTTGCGATCATAAATTAGGACATCGCCAGTAGTAGCCCAGGCAGCAATTATATCAGGATTTTGGGGCATGTATCGAGCCTTGTTGGCTTCAGTTTCATGGTCGATTCGCTGAATAATTTTGAGCTTGACATCTTCGTTTGAGAAATCGCCGTATTCTTTTTTGTCTTCGTTGTATTTTAGAGCATTGGCTGATTTATCTAGCTCGGGAAGGTTCACAGAGGCAATATTCACGTACTCAGAACTATTACCAGATGTATAAGTGCCTAATAGCAATCTCTGCTGAGACAGCTTTGAGCCAGGTACAAGTTCGCGATCAGGAAACCACTCGACAGTTAAGGTAGGCCATTTCAAAGCAGAAGATATCACTATATCGTACATAAAAGGTGAGTTTTTTTTCCATATCTTGTATTCTTCATTGATAGCCTTTTCGCGCTCCTGAATATCGACGGATTCCGGGTTAAGACCCACTTCCGCTCCATTTTCTCACAGTTAGTGCTATTATACTAAAAATTCATATTGTTATATATCACATACCTTCAGATTGTACAATTTCAGCCATAGTGATCACAGATGTCGCTTATAATTATGAAGTGCTAGAAGTAAAGCGCGTCGTCGAGAAACCGAGCTAAAGCGTAGGCATTCGAATACATATGCCGGGTAACCTTTACTTTTTTATCTGGGTTAGGGATGTTTGTTATTAAATAAAACACCGAAGGGAGTATGAAAAAGTGACAGAAAATCTCATCAAAAGGTTCAACTGAATTATTTTATATTTAAAGATTGCAGCTTGTTAGCAAGATAAAACATGGGATTCCTAGATCTACCTAATGTGATTTCTGAGGGTGATCTTGTGATGGTGAGATTGGGCAAATCTCAGTTTAAACCGGTGACTATGCAATCCGGCGAGACACTTCACACTAGATACGGATCCTATCCTCACAATGACATAATCGGGAAGGCGTACGGATCACAGATTCCGGCTATGGGTGATAAAGGGTTTGTACACGTTCTTGCGCCTACTCCTGAACTATGGACGCTTTCTTTACCTCACAGGACCCAAATCGTTTACACTCCAGACGCGAGTTATATTGTGCAACGATTAGAAATTCGACCCGGATCCAAAGTTATTGAAGCTGGTACAGGGTCTGGTTCGTTTACCCATGCATTGGGTAGAACTGTTGGTAAGTCTGGTGATGTTTGGACTTTTGAATTCCATGAGGTGCGATGGGAAGCAGCTAAAGTAGAATTAGAACAACACGGTTACAAGGACATTATCCACTCGTTTTATCGAGACGTTTGTTCTGATGGATTTCAGCCTGCAAGCGGAGTGCATGCTGTATTTCTCGATCTGCCTAAACCGTGGCTAGCTATCCCATGTCTACCGCAATACCTCGAATTAGGAGGAATTAGCAGGATATGCTGTTTCTCGCCGTGTGTGGAACAAGTCATTGAAACGATCAAAACATTGAAGGCGTGTTCCTGGACGCAAATAGAAACAGTCGAAGTCAACTGTCGCGAATGGATTGTGCGAAAAGAGATGCGACGTACATTAGACGATGTACTTAAGCGGCAGATATCTTTTCGTGAACGGCGATCTGCAATTCAACAACGGAAAAGAAAACTGGAAGAACTGGAGAAGCAAGACGATGATGATGATTCTTCTGCGGTAGACTCTCCGCCAATCAAGAATAACGTACCTTACGTGGACTTATACAACCCCTGGGGCAAAGGTGAGCGTATTGGCAAAGGCGATGACCGCTTTGAGTGGGATATATTCAGTGCGGGTGAGAGAGACATCAAGTCACATACATCGTTTTTAACATTCGCAGTGCTGGCACCTGCCCCACCCAAAATGAAAACATAGATGACCATTGGTTCCGCTAAACTTGTGATGACCGTTACGTTAAACCGAATAAGAATAGTTACTATTCATGAGTAGTCCTTAAACTATTTCAGTTCTAGATTTGTGAGGTTCTCTGTCAGCGATTGTGTAGAATGTGTAGTTTCAGCTTTGGCGACCACCGTCTCATAAAGCCGCACATTGCTATCTAAGTATCCTGGAGCTATAGCACGTTTACGTAGAAGATCTTTAGCAGCAACTTCAGATTTCCACCGTGTAAATGCGTCTTTGTACGCTGCTTTAAGCCTAGTGATTTCCTTTAATTGTCCTTCTGCAGCCAATGTCGCTTCATGAGCTTCCTGGCCCAGAGGTGCAGGAACAGAAGACAACGGTAAATAATTGAAGGGCAGAGTTGCAGCCGCAGGACCAGTTGCAGCTGGGGTAAGGATCAATGGAACCTGGGATAACGTGATATCGGTGAGTTTCGGCATGGACGCTGACAGATCTAAAGTGTAATGTCGAAAGGCTAGTAAGGGAGAGGGGGTTATTGGTTACCAATGTTGCCTAGATTGGTATTGGTATGTACAATTAGTGGGAATCATTGATGTATAAAAACGCATATATAATAATAATTAAGTCTAAAAACTATGAAAGAAAAGAAAAACAGAAACTTAAAAACTGTAGTCTAAATTTTAGGCAGGAAAGACGTTGTAGCTATATTGGCCAGCAATATTACCCTTAGCTTCGTAGTAGCAAAACGTGACTCCAGAGTCTCGGTTCCTGCAAGTATTTGTAGCACATCCAATGTGGGTACTACCAGCCCACAGCATTTGAGTGAAGTTTTGGTGATTAACTGCGACAACACGCTCATGGGCGTATACATAAGTGAGTCCTTCTCTTTCCCATTCAGCGACTGCCTCGTAAAGACCGCCATGGACAAAAGCGTAGGAAAAGCCATAGATATCATTGTAGCCAGAAGAAGCTTCACAGCAAGCTACAGCAACTTTAGCATAGTCAGCAAGAGTCTCATTCCATACCAGATCATGGACATGGTGCTGTCTACGGATGGTATTCAGATACTCCAAAGCAGTAGTGTTGTAAGCGCTCACTGCAGTTCCAGCACCATGTATTTCACAGGCGTTAGGAGCAGCAGCTGAAGAATTATAGTAATTATTGGGGTAATAATTAGGATCGGGATCTGTATAATGATTGGTACCATTTTGGCGTTTTTCGATATAATAAGCCGAAACAGTAGAAGCGGCAAGAATGATGGAGGAGAACTTCATGTTTTTGGGTTTTTAATTTGAACCGGATATAGTGCTCACAAGGTAAATCAATGAGATTAAATAATCAGAGATGACCATTAAAAATCAGAAAATGCACTTCTATTTATATTCGTCGTCCTTTACCATGAAACAAACGAACTAAGACGGCTCTATAATTTCCATGCGGCATGATTCCTTTCTCAAATAGCAGATGTCTAGACAAATATTCCTCTGAGTTAAGGGGTCTATTCAAATTCGTGGCATTCCAAACAGAAACTCCGGAGGCCCTGTAAGTTTAGGAGATGCTAATATCCTATGGAAGGGCACCAAAGAGCGCTGACGCGGACCAAAATTAATAAAATGGACCCTTATTTCCTTTCCGACACGCTTCCAGACCCAAATTTTCTGACGTGTCTGAAATTCTCACAATGAAAAAATCGTCCTGCAGAACATATTCCACGTCCTTTGTCAAGGCCTGGAATATCGCTATAAATGCGTTTGCGGGTCCCTTAACAGTTGTCAAGTTTCATGATAACTTTGAACCCGTAATGTAAATCTTCTCTAATGAATTTCGATCAATTTCACAATTAAGGCTGAGTAATCAATACTTCAGCAACATAGGCACCTCGTATAAGCTGAATTCATTAGAGTGTTGAATCAGCGATAATGCACTAAATGTCCGTATTTTCCCATGGCTCCCAGTGTTTTTATTCATCTGTCGCGATTTTCGAGCAGGTCTAAGTTAAACCCATTTCTACCAAAGGTGTTTCGCTGCGAGAATTGCAAAAGTTGCACATGCACGGTGTGCCATTTTCTATGAGGAACTGAAATGCCGGGTAAGTTGACTCATTTGCATTGGAACCGCTAGTCTATCAATCTCCTCCCCCAGCTCGTTCAACTGGGAAACGACAATGTTGAGATTGTCGACACAGCTAATTGTGAAGGCTCCGATTAATAGAAGTTATATAAGATGCTTTTCTTCAGTTAAAGAAGGCCAAAAGCTTGATTTAGGAAGCTGGGCCAAAGCTGAAAGGATCATAGAAAGCTCTACTAATTCGCCAATTACAAGAACTCGCTCTACCTTCATAAATTCTAGGCACTTTTATCAGAATACCGTCATTGTCAGCTACGCAAATAGAGAACAACATCCAGTTTCTTTAAGGCAGTTGTCTTTCTTTGGTAGAAGATTGACTAAGGATCGCATAATCACCTCCGCAAACTTCGTGCAAACAGAACTTCCTACACGATTGGCCCATCGTATTTACAACATTCAACAGCTACCGTTCTATATAATGTGTAATCCCCGCTTGTCTTTTGTTTACGAGCTCTACTATAAAGCATTTGACAAATTCAGGAGGTTCAAAAAGATACAGACACTGGAAGATAACGAAGAGTTCTGTCACCTAGTTGCAAGCCTTCTCGACGACCATCAGCGAATTATCCCAAACTTAATAATTGGCTCAATTGAAGCATGTAACGAAAACGCAGCCTCTGATGCAAGCCGTATTGACGATTTTATTAACATTATGCTGCGCAGTCGCATATCCAGAAGGGTAATAGCGGAACAACACCTTACTTTAACGGCTAACTATGCATCAAGAACTGATGGACACCATGACCTACCAGACTACCTTAATAAAGTCATTGGAAATGTCAACGCTAGCGAGGTTATTCGACGGTGCGCGGATCTGACCTCTGATCTTATTAAGCAGTTTTATCCTGACCAGGAAGTCCCAGAAATTATCATCGAGGGTCATCTTGACACTGTTTTCCCCTATACTGTTTCCCACTTCAAGTACATAATATGCGAACTTTTGCGAAATGCAATACAATCAACATTGACTCAACCTACTGTTAATCCAATCAAAGTATCGGTCTATAATACTTCTGAAACTGTTATAATCCGTGTCAGTGATCAAGGAGGTGGTATACCTCAATCTACTATGAATTCTATTTGGTCCTTTGTCAAAGATGGCAACAGAGAGGACCTTGTTGCTCGCCTTCAAAGCCTAAGGAAAATACCGCGGCTTTCAGCACGGGCTGAAGAAGTTATACTTTCTTCTAACGACTCTCCGGCATATCCTTCCACAATTTCCTCGGAATGGTCTCATTTTGACACTTCTTCTGGTATTTCAATGGATGAAATGCCAGCCACTTCTAAGAGGTCTCAATCAAGCTTATCTCAATTCACCACGCGAAGTCCTGAAATACGTTTAGGTATTGGACTTCCTATGTCTCGAGTATATGCCGAATACTGGGGTGGTTCTCTAGATCTCACATCAATTGAAGGTTATGGAACAGACGTAGTTCTCCAAATTTCTAATATTGGAAACAAGAGCGAGCGTCTACAGCTAGATGCTGTTTGATGCTTGGACTTGAAAGGTATACACACAACTAATTTTTATAAGTTTTATCGACAAGGAAAAGAATACAGTGGAGAGTATGCTCAAATGCCCATTTCTTACTACTCCAGGCTGATTCTATCTCTTTTATCAATCTTCTATGTCTAATGACAATCAAAATCAAAATTTTTATTTGAGAATTACCAATCGATGTAATAATACTGAACAAATAGTATAATGTCTCATTAATACTTATTTTCTTCTGACCTAAAATTGATTTGCAGCCGTCCTTTCCTGGAGCGCATTGGTCCCAAGATAATCCCACTAAACCTAATACCTTCTCGATTCTGCACCAAAACGAGAAATGTCATCAATAGCATCGTTTTTGCCTCCGCCAAAGCATGAAGCCAAATCTGAATCAACAGCTACAGCCTATTCAAGTCTAAGCATTTTGAATAGTAGCATCACAGCTCCCAAAACTGTACCTGGAAGCAATGCACTTGTTCCTAGCTCGGATGAAAGAGGACAAATTAATTACGGGGAACTCGCAAAACATGGGTCTGGGTCCAATATGGCGCAAAGTCGGTTGGTACAAACATCAGCTGAAGATATGATACCCTTAAGACAACGGGCTAATATAGGCAAGATTAATCTAGATCGTCCTGATCAGCAGACTATTGATTCTACAGTTACGAAAACTCAAGAAGCTCTACAGAATATCATGACAGCTAAAAAGGATGCAACTAAAGCTGTAAGTGACTATTCTAAATCTGTCAAACCGGTGTATATTCGATATACTCCTAGTTCTAGATTTAATCAACCTCCTGCTAAAGAAAGGCTGGTACAAATCATTGAGAAGGCGATGGATCCAATGGAACCGTCGAGGTTAAAGGTTTCCAAAATACCTAGACGACCTCCGTCGCCGCCTGCACCTGTACTGCGCGAACCTCCAAAACCAGTAACTGCAGAAGAAAGAGCCAACTGGTATGTGCCTCCAAGCGTATCCAACTGGAAAAATCCTAAAGGGTACACTATTACGTTAGATAAGCGAGTGGCTGCTAACGGTTACGGAGACAAGGAGGATATAGAAATTAACGAAAAGTTTGTTGACCTATCTGCCGCACTTGAATTAGCGGACCAAAAAGCGCGCGAAGAAGTTTCTGAAAGATCTAAAGCTCGACGTGAGGCAGCTGAGCAAGAGCGAAAAGAAAAAGATGCGCGGTTGCGGGAACTTGCATCGCAGGCACGCAAAGCACAATACTCTAAATATACTAAGCACGCAGAATATAGCGATGAAGATACTGATGATCGCAAGAGAATACGTCAACGAAGATACTCGGATGACTCGGATGATGAACATGCTGCACAACACAGGCGCAAAGAGCGTCAAAATCAAATACTAATGGCAGAGAGGGCAATGAGACTCTCTAAGATGAATGACCAAAACAAAGCGAAACTACTCATGGCTGATGAAGATAGGGATATCTCAGAAAAGGTTGCGCTTGGCGTTTCCTTAACCACTAAATTATCTGGGGAAGATATCTTTGATTCACGTCTGTTCAATAAAGATGCTAACATCTCAAATTTCAACGAAGATCAGGTGTATGATCAACCATTGTTTGCACGTCAGGAAGCATTACGGAATTTATATCGCGCTCCTGTAATGCAAACATCTGCTGCGGCAACTGCAGAGGAAGAAGTGTCTCTAATAAAGAATGAACGAATATTTGATGAATTATCCAGTTCTAAAGCTTTTGAAGGTGGAGAAACTCATGAAGGACCAGTTTCTTTTAAGAAAGATGAATAATGACTTTAACTGGATGCATCTACAAACCTTTTAGATCTAACTTATGTGTATTCTATCAGCGTTTATATGATATTTTATCATGTCGAGAATCGTTAACCGTAGTACTGTTCCTTTTTTTGCAGCGCTTCAGCCTTTCTGAGATTATTTATTTCTTGCTTAACTTCCGGTCCGGGATTATCGTGAAAAGGGTGGCTTAATGGTTCAGATCGAGCTTTCCAAACATCCTCACTAGAACCTTGAGCCATTTTTTTGGCTGTTTCCTTCATATAGCGTTCCTGTATACGCAATGCACGCTCATCTGGTGAGTACCATTTCGTACTCAGACAAAATTGCAGTTGCTTAAGCTTCGGTCCGCAATCTGCAGTTTCACCATATCTATATATATTCTTCGCCATGAACCCCGGGCTATAACAGGCAAAAAGCCTGTTAAATGCATCGCTGCAACTCATCTCTGTAGGGAATGAAGAGTGCTTTATCAACTCTTTCCGGCGCTTGATTTGCTCTTCTGTAGCTAAATCATGTTGCAAAACTTCTTCAATCTCTCGTAACCACGCATCATCCTGCTTGCCTTCGGTAAGCTCGACAGGTTTGCCCATAGCACCTCTTTTCGAATTTATTAGAGCAAACAAGTTCAGGCCAGATGTTAGATCCCGCTAGTAGTGGGAGGGGAGGGTCTCGAGAGCCACATCCCAGAATTCGTTCACTATGACCACAGAAACGTCAATAGAAGATAACATTGAGGCACAACTGCCATTCCCGGAACCGATTGATAAAGTCGCTTTTGCAGCAAAAGAGGAGTTTGACGTTGAAAAGTTTTTATTGAGTCAGAGCGGGCACCAAACATTACAAGACATCAAAGATCAGCTAAAAGCTCTTCAATTAGAAGTTAGTGAGCATCTGGCAAATGTAGTAAATGCATCCGCCCCGGAATTTGTTCAATTAGGTTACGAAATAGAACGGGAAAATCTAGAAAGACTTTTAGGTGACTCACGACTTGATTTGCTATCGTTGCAGCAAGAGCTTAAGGACATATCACGGTCTCTAAAAGCTGAACGCTCATTGCTGGATAAATCTATAAATATTGAAAATGCGAGCCAAAAGGAACAGATAGAACGTGCTAGTATATCTGAAATAGTGGAAATATCTACTGCACTCGCTATCATGTGCAAATCTTTACAAACTGATGCGGAAATAATTGAGTTGGTGCCAGAATTCGATAACATTCGCAGATTGATTGCCCTCAAATTTGAGGTACTCCATAAGGGTATTGAAAAAATACCAAATACTGTTCAAGGAATACTACCACATCTTGAATTTGTTCAGAACACTATTCTAGCCTCAATTGCCAATATACTGATGTCTGCTCGTCAGGTCGCCGACGTAGACATGATAACTTTCTGTTTAAAGCAATACAGAATCTTGGGAATGGAAAAGGTGGGGCGTAAAGAATTACAAAAGAAACTATTATGATAAGCTAGACTTAAATATTCAAATAAATCTAATATTTGATATCATAGATTCTAAAAAGAAATCTACCATCGGAGGGCGCTCATGTCATTGCGGATACGATTGTAGTCAAACAAATCTTCAATAGGACCGAGAGCAGCAATAGCAATATCCTTATCCCACAAGTATTTCTGAGCAAATTCCGTTACGGCCTTAACATCAACCTCATCGACACGACGCTCAACTTCAATAGGAGACATACGACGGCCAGTAGTAACGATTTGACGTCCAATGTCTTCGGCAACTGCAGTAGTGCCGTCAAGAGAAAGGAGTAAAGAGGCCTTAAGCTGTGCTTTAGCACGTTCAACTTCTCCTTCCGTAATAGAATAAGACAGTCTATTCCATTCCTTTAGGGTATTGTGCACTAGGTCATCGATGTGAGTTTTGTTCTCGGTTACAAGGTAGATGCCCCATAATCCAGTGTCGGAGTACGAAGTAGAGAATGACATAAAAGAGTTGGCCAGCTTGTAATGAGAAACAAGGTAAGACAAACGCGAGCCTTGAGACATGCTGGATCCCTGGGCACGGTCCCAATTACCAATTATAGCTTGTGCAACCAAAGCAGTGAAATAGTCGGGGCTCTTCCAAGAAACACCCTCGACAGCAATAGCAATGTGAGCAGCGGGGAGTAAGTCATCGCGCATGCGTACATCAGAGCCAATGAAAGTGGGTGCGGGCCCACGGGGAGATCCAATAGGTAATGAATTGGGGGAACACTTAAGACTGCTGAAGTGTTTTTCGGCAAGAGCAACAAGAGCCTCGTGATCTACAGCACCAGCAGCAGCAAGAACCATACGGTCACCAGTATAGTTCTGTGCAATATAGTCAGACAAGTCCTTCTTGGAGATAGACAATATGTTCTCCTTGGGGCCGAGAATAGTTCGGCCGAGGGGCTGACCTTGGAAGGCGACAGCGTGGAGATGGTCAAATACAACTTCTTCATACTGCTTGTCAACCTCCTCAGCTTCTCTGATAATAACATCACGCTCACGCTCAATTGCAGATTCGTCAAGTTTGGAGCTCTGAAGTATGTCGGAAAGAATTTCAACGGACTTAGGAACATCATTCTTGAACGCTTTCGCGTAAAAAACAGTGTTCTCCCGAGAAGTGTAAGCATTCAAATGAGCTCCAATGTTCTCTATTTCAAGCTCCAGTTGCTGCTGAGTGCGAGAAGAAGTGCCTTTGAATGAAAGATGCTCGAGAAAGTGAGCAGTGCCATTGTTAGCGGCAGTCTCGGCTCTAGAACCAGCATCGATCCAAACACCCACAGTCGCTGTTTGCGCATTAGGCATTGTTTCAGTAGCGACTGTTAATCCATTCGCCAAAGTAGTGGTTCTGGTCTTAGGATACTCAATCGTTGTTGACAGAGCTCTGCGAGAGAGAACGCAGTAGCGAGCAGCACGAGCTGTAGTTCGTAGTTGAGAGCTAATAGTCATCGTTTACTTTTAGTGAATTAAACAAGTCGTCGATTGCAATATAGCAACTATATACGGTATTATCTTCAAATATGTATAAAACTCGCGATCCTGGTGAATGCCGAAAAGTGTGAGAACTTAAGGTAAGAAATTACAATATTCTTTAGAGACCTGTATTTCTTTTCTTAAGGAAGATTTTCCGGATTGTGAATGTAAAAACAAGGGAAAGCACTACTTGTGAAATTCTTGGTCTGACTGGTTTGCTTTAGTCACAAATGCAAATAATCAGGTAAGTACAAGAAAGCAGAAAAACCTCTCGGAAACTGTGCGGTTGGTTAGTAAATGGTAGTGGTTCGACGAAGGAGAACAGTGCGAGAGTAAACCTTTTACCAATGCAGCAACTGTGATTTGCTGAAAATTGTTGTTATAGCAACCTATCTAACCAATCCGTTCTTTCCTGATACCTTTCACTCCTTCTTACTCTACGCTTCTCCACTAAATTGTGCAATATTTGACACGATTTTCCCCAGATTTTAATCTAGATTTCGTTGACTACTATTGTTGTATCTTTATATCTATCAGAATGTTGAGTCTTCGCTCGTCGATACTCCGCAATGCTGTTGCTGCGCGACCAATGATCCGTAGCTCCATGCTTGGTGCTTCCTTCCCCATACAATCTCGCACTTTGAAATTCATGGCAGGCCATCAGAAACAAGTAGTACAAGGAAGTGTAAATGATGCGGTGAAAATTCCTCCTCCGGATAAGTCGCATGGTTCTTACCACTGGTCCTTTGAACGTGTGCTTGCCGCTTCCCTCGTTCCTTTAGCTGCTGTTCCATTTGCATCCGGCGCTGTTTCTCCATTACTCGACGCTACTCTTTGTTCTTTATTATTGGTTCACACTCACATGGGATTCGCCGCTTGTATCACTGATTATTTTCCCACCCGTGAGTTCCCGAAAACAAATCGCGCCATGTTTTTTGCTCTTTATGGTGGAACTGCTCTAGCCTTGTATGGAATTTATCTTGTGGAGACTAAAGATGTTGGTATTGCGGAAACTATCAAGAAAGTTTGGACCGCCTAATGATGTCTTTGATTATCTCTTTCTGAAGTTTTATATACGAATGAACATAAATTACGATGTGTGTTGTGTAGTATCCAAGTGATTCACTGAGGAGTGATCGAAAAACTCGGCCTCGCCAAGTTGAGTTGGTAAAATCTAATAGCCAAAAAACGCCTTCGGTTTAGGAATCTAGATTCCCTTTGCAGTCGGTACTGGATAGTTCCCTTTCATTTAGTTCTTCCTTCCATGGTACTATTATAGTCTTTCTTCTTGTGTAGTAAAATGGAGGAGCATCGATTTCCATGATCGGTATCGGGTTATGCTAACGAACAAGCTAACATACTGCGCATTGAACTCAAGGCAAATCATATGCCAATCCTCGCACAGCTGTCCCATGCCTATTCAATTACTTGAATGGCTCAGTTTCTAGTGGCTGTCGCCTGCAATATACTGCAGTCTCTCGAGAGAACATTTATGAGGATTTCACCGAATTTCCCACCCTATCATATAAACATCTCTCTTACTGAGATGATCCGTTCGTACTCGGGTAAGCGCAGTCGGAAACCAACACCTCCTTCCACTAGGCTATTGATGCCAAAAGTCGAAACAAAACGGTGCTATATAAGCCTGATGGAATTCTTGTCCGTGGTTCGATTCAATATGACGCTTTTTTAAGGTGACTACTTTTCACGAATAATTCTTCTGCATTACATGGTTCTAAGCTTCTGAAAAGTCATTCATGTTTTTATCTATTTTTATTTCCCTGATTTCTTGTTAGCGGACTGGCAATTCGTTTCTGATCAACTTGACTCCCGGCACCATTATGTTTCCGCGCTGAAGGCTGTGGTAAACAACGGCCAAGAAGTCGCCGCTAAATCTAATTTGAGGAACTATGAGCCAAAATATGCACTGTTCCGCATTGCTCCGAGCACACTACTGTGTCAATTTGTTGACATATAAATCCAGTAGCCGACCAAAAATTCAAGTCAGTCATATAAAAATTTCTGTTCTGTTGCTGATAGTGTTTGGGTCCGTCCCGAGACTGCAACAGGATGTAGCAAGGCTGAGGATACATTGCCTAAATCGACCAATAATAACACCAGACACCCATTATCAGATTTTTTAAGGTTTCATGATGGAATCTTTTCGATCTTGTAGCGAACCGGAACCTCAAACATAGCTTTAGAAAACACTCCTTGTGAATAGGGAAACATTACGAAGACTGTCAGATTTTCGAGATCTTTTTTTAAAAAAATTCACTATATTTGATGCTAATCTTACTGAACATCAATAAACGACGTTTCGGATAATATTCTCCTATAATAGCCATGCCTGAGTCGATCAGATCCACTCTAGTCTCTTCCGATGTATCCTCTAATACTACCGATCCTGAATATGATGTTGATACCGCGGAAATATACATTTCCATATCTGGTATGACTTGTTCTGCGTGCACATCATCGGTTACAGCTGCTCTGAAAGCTATCTCCGGGGTGTATAATGTTCAGGTGGCCCTTGTTACAGAGCAAGCTAGAGTAGTTTACTCCCCGCTACAAGTTTCGCCAGAAAAGTTGATTCAAGCAGTTGAAGACTGTGGATTTGATGCGTCTATAGATTCTTTGCAGTCTGACCGTTCAGAAGCGGAATCTCTTAGAAACGAAAATGCAGAAATCGCGGTATACGGAATGACCTGCTCTGCTTGCACCAACTCTGTCACCGCAGCTTTATTAAGTTTGGATGGCGTAAACTCAGCGCAAGTGTCTCTAGCCACCGAAACTGCCAATGTGTCTTATGATACATCGAAAGTTGGCATACGTGATGTTATTGAAGCTATACAAAACTGTGGCTTTGACGCCGTGCCTGCACATTCTCTTACAAGACGAAATCAAGCACTTGCCTTGCTTCGAGTCAAGGACGTTATTTTTTGGCGCAAGCAAGTAATTATTTGCTTGCTATTTGCTATTCCTGTATTTGCAATTTGCGTTGTTATTGGTAAATACTTTCAATCATTGCAGGTATACATTCAATTTCAGATTATGCGAGGTTTGTTTTTTGATCAATTGCTAGCTCTTGTTTTGACCATTCCCTTACAATTTGGCATTGGACTAAGATTTTTAAAATCAGCTTATACCTCCATCAAGCATGGCTATGCCTCTATGGATGTTCTTGTTACCCTCTCTACTTCTATGTCGTTTTGGTTTTCGGTATTCAGCATGCTGTATTCTATTATCTCCAAGTCCTCGAAACGGCCTACTGTTATGTTTGAAATGCCCACAATGATCTTATTATTTGTCGTTATCGGCAAGTATTTGGAAAATAGAGCAAAGGGACAAATGTCGCAGGCACTTTCAGAACTCATGCAACTTACCCCGCCTGTAGCGACGATTTACTCCTCTAAATCTGATATAGCTGCTGCACAAGCTCGTGCTGCCGAACTTATAACTGAAGGGAAAAAATTTGCTCCAGTTTCCATTATAACTGAAAGAGAAGTGAACTCTGATATAGTACAAAGAGGCGATATAGTAATATTACGGCCAGGCATGCGTGCACCTGCTGACGGAATTGTTATAGCAGGATCCTCTTCAACGGACGAATCACATCTAACTGGAGAGAGTATTCCTGTGTCCAAAGAATTGGGTAGCCCTATCATATCTGGTTCCATTAATCTGGATGGCCGTATTGACTTTGTTGTTACAAGAGGCGGCACAAAGACAAGACTATCTCAAATTGTCGACCTAATTCGTACTGCGCAATCAAAATCTACACCTATTCAAAGATTCGGTGATAAGGTGTCAGCAGTTTTTGTTTATACAATATTGTCTCTCGCCCTTTTCACGTTTCTTTTTTGGCTTACAGTGTGTTATTTAGACATTGGACTCCCCAAAGTATTCGCTGATACGAGAGCCACTTCTGGGCGGGAAGGTGAATTGTTTTTATGCTTCCAGTTGGCGGTTACTGTGATTACCGTTGCTTGCCCTTGTGCTATAGGTTTAGCTACGCCGACTGCTGTGATGGTGGGCACAGGTGTAGGTGCGCAACATGGGATACTTTTTAAGGGCGGAGACTCCCTCGAAATATCATCGCAGGCAACTCATGTGATATTTGATAAAACAGGCACTCTGACCTATGGACAATTAACTGTATCTAGATGTGAGCTTGATAAGAACTGGTCAAACTTGTCTAATTTGTGGTATGCCCTTGTTATTGCCACGGAGGAGGGTTCAAAGCATCCTATGGCAATTTCTATTGTCAAAGAGCTTGAAAAGAAACTCCACAAATACTCTCTATCTGGTCATGTTTCTATTGAAAGCTTCACATCTTACACTGGGAACGGAGTGAGTGCCGTTGCTAAATATGACGAACAAATTTTTGATATGAAGATTGGAAGCTCTACTTTTCTGTTATCTCTTGGGATAAAAATAGACTCCGATCTACTTTCTCGTGAATCTTCAACTTCAGATTCAATAGTTTTTGTCAGTATAAACGGCAACTTGTCTGGAACAATATACTTGATTGATCGGGTTAGACATGAGGCTGCGGATGCAGTTCGTCTGCTAATGAATGCGGGCATAACTGTTGCAATTGTAAGCGGTGATTCAGAGAAATCTGTAGAGACTGTTGCTAAAACTGTTGGAATTCCTGAGAACTGCACATTCTCCAGAATCTCTCCAGAAGGTAAACTTTCTATTATTCGTGATATACAATCTGGCAGTATACTTCGAACATCCCATTATGAACAGAAATATCTGAGAAAACTCATCTGGAAAACATTTTTTAAGTCCAGAAGACCAGTGGTGATATTTGTGGGGGATGGGATAAATGACTCACCGGCATTAGCTGCTGCTGACCTCGGAATGGCAATAGCATCAGGGACTGAAATTGCAATTGAGGCAGCAGATTGTGTGCTCACCAAAGGAAGTGGAACTGACCAGCAATCCGACACTCAAAATGATGTTTTATTAGACGTCTACTCGGCGATAGATTTAAGCGCCGCCATTCTCAGGAGGATTAAATACAATTATATTTGGGCCACCATATATAATTTAATTATGATCCCATTTGCAATGGGCGCATTTTTACCGCTTGGAATTGTGCTCACTCCTATTTTTGGCTCCGCTGCGATGGCTTTGTCTTCTGTCTCAGTTATAATGGGTTCATTGCTACTCAAGAACTGGCATCCTTCTAATAGGAAAATCGAAAGACATATTTTCCCAAGGTTCCATTTATCCTGGCCATTGGCCTTCAAGTTTAGGAAACCTTCCAATGACAATATTCCACTCATTGAATATACTCCAGTATCGCGCGATGATGAATGACACGACGCACCTTATCGCCTTTTTACAACTATTTCTCTTCTCTTGAACATGACTCTTCTTACATGATTTAAACTCCTATATTACGTGTAATCTCTAGAAATTAAATTTGCAGCTCCTTGGGTACCATACTTTTGTATCTTTATAACGTTCTGAAAAATTTATAATGGGACTATAGGCATTTCATTTGGATAATTAGTACATAATTGTGAGATCTCTTTGTCGTGCCCATTAGATATCAAGAAGCTGGTGTCCCCGCATATAAATAATAATGCCGACATTTTAGACGCGATTCGAAACCAATCAGGGCACTATATTAGTGATATCAAGAGTATTTGTTTTGCTGAAGCTTGCGAAAACAATGATCCTGCTCATCTACCCAAACTGAGTAATAGTATAATTTTTCGATTAATTACCAATTGTCTTGCTAGAATACGTGCCCAGGCTCTGAAATGAATAGTTTCAACATAGGATTAACTTAACACATTAGCCAGCAAGTCGTCTTTCTCCACCTTGTAGTATCCTCGCATACGCATCATTATAGCAATAACGATGTTGAAAGATTCAAGGGAGTATATACTGATATACTAGTCCGATAGAGAGATTGATCAAGCCAATTCGTGTGATAGAGTGGCTGATTCTAGGTGCAACATACCGTCACCGTTAGAGGGTCCGGTATCATTTAAATTTTAGAGCAAGTAAACATCTTGTCAACTCGGATTGGTTTTATCCGGAAAAGTAACCTAAGTGGTGATTAAGGAACAACATATCAGTCATAGATGAATATGTTGGGAAAGCATCCGACCAGCCGATAACGACTCAGCAAAATTACCACTTAAAGGTTCTTCTCAAAGCCTCGTTTGCTAGTACTAATCTACTCAGCCACCGGCAGACGACACTTCCAGTCGACCACACTCTGATATACCTATTGTATCATCCTTTGTCTCACCCAAATCAGTGAAAAGGTTCTGGGATACGTAAGTGACTGTCACAATGAACAGGCCCGGGCATAAAGAACTTGGAACGTTTCTATAATGCAAGGTAGCGGGCAGGGTAGCGCATTTTCAACCCAATTCAAAGCATTTATAGGCAAAAAGGTCTCTCTGCACTCCCATTGAAACAGATTACAAAGAGACATGTCACTAAAATCACGCTTCATTTTGTTAGCAAATCATCGCATTGAACCCAGGAAGAAACGCAGATTTTCTTTCTTCTTCGTTTATTGATTATGTTCCTTGAGTACTATTATGATCTATCGATTTATGGTCAATGTACTAGTAAACAAGCAGTATTTTCAAAAGCACTAATAAGACATGATTCTACGCGATCCAATTCTATATTATATGTCAAAGTTGCAGCAGAGTAAGTGTATGTCGCGTCTAACTTTCGTTTAAGATTCAAACTATTAGGATGCTTAAAACTAATAGTTCTTTCGCCACGCACCTTAAGTGGCGTACACACAAATACTCAATAACATTTAATAAATCTGAAGGTTGTGTTTGCGCAATATTCTATTTAGTTCACCGCAATCTTTGCCACCTAGTTACCATTACGAAAAATACTAAGTTTGCCGATATAGGCAGTGTTTGGGACTTTCGCCTTGCTAGTTCAGAATATTTGCAAATCGTTGATTATAAGTACCTAAGTAGCGCACAAAAATATATATTTAATCGTGGATATACGGCCTCGCGGTCGCATTCGCGCAAGATTCTTACATCTTTACAGCAAACTTTGCCATTTCGTTATCTTTACGAAAGTTATTGAATTTACTAGCTTGTCTAACACTGCGACGTCGTAGTAGACTTTCTTAGTAAGATGCTAATTTCGATTCAATTTATGTGAATTTTCGACCAAAAGCATTGCCCATTATTCCAATATACTGTGCAGGCATGGCTTCCATCTCATCGTGGTAGAAAATCTTGCCCCTCAGCATTATTCAGTTCACATTAAGATGGGTTATTCAGTAATTTCTCTGAATACGAAGGCATCCTAGTATAGTAGCTAAATTCATTTGGATTTTATAAACTAATCTAAAGTATAAATAAGTCTAATGAAACATTGAAACATGCATAACACTAATTTCAGCATCAAATTCATATAAAAAAGTCATTCTAGTATGTTATATTGTAAACCTGAGGATTGACTACATTTCAATAAACATTTCTACTAGCATTAAAGTTACTCTTATCCTAAAAATAACTCTAAGGTAATGAATGCGTAGTTTATACATAACTCATGGAAATATCTACACATAGCAACTTCAACCGGTTTTCTTTTGAAGCTAGAGGTTAACCACACTTGATTCATAAAAGAAATAGCAAACTAAAATTACGCAAGCGTTTTGAACATGCTACAAGGGCCCTTCCACCTTATATGTTTGATGCTTTCCAGCTCAGCAGTTCAACCAAACTGCGGAATGCATATATAGTACACACATCAAATTGCTATTTTTCTGCGACTATTCCAGCTGAAATGAATTACCACATTAGTCTAATTTGAATATATTTTCCACATTGGTCTAATTTGAACATATCTTCCACATCGGAACTATTGTCCGTAAAACGTATAACAACAAATTTCCAAAAGCACGATTATTTTAACAATTCTTCGCAGCTAATAGTTTTCTATCGCTGAAATCAATAAACAGGAAAAGTTCTTTGTTAGAGAAATAAATATCAATGTCTTCAAAAGCGAACATGCTTTTGTCTTTTTCATTTTGTAACTTCTAATCGATACTTAGCATTAATTTATATCACTACGCGCCACACAATTACCCAAATTCTAATCCAACGAAAATATCAATACATATAATATATGACAAATACTACATACACACTTTTAGTAGATATTCTTCCCTTGCTACTCTCTATAAGTTATAAGCTACTGAACAAGTAAATACGGTTATTTCTGGAATTTTACGCAATAATTGGCATTATTGATATTCCTGCTGTTTATAACATTCAACCATAACATAATATTTTCTCCACTTATCATCTTGTCAACCGAGCCTACCATTACCTTTATGACTATAGATCACAATATTTAAGTATCGATCCAATCGAGGTTTTATTAACCATACCTGTCTCGTCCTAAAATACATAGCACCCGAGCAAAAAAATATATCAATGGCGCTAATGATTATATAGAGGGATAATTAAATTCAAAATATATATGCGTCTTCATTAATAAAGAAACTTAAGACCAGTTGCCCACATTGGGTCTGAAAGAAACTTTTATTTCAAAAAGAGCAGATTTTTTGTTCAAAACGTGGAGGCTAATAATAGCTAGTAAACGTTAAATGCAGTAACAATGTGGCACTGTTGTTGTTGGAATTAACCTAGTGTGGCGCTTTACTTTCAAGCGGATATAGATGCTTAATCCTGTTTGATTCCCAGATTGGAAGTAGAGATTGAGATACCATTGTTTAGTTGGCTTTCATCACAAAATGATAAAATAGGATTTGCTCAGATGGTCACTTATGTTATTTTACTCGGTGTTACGCGATACCATTCTCTGTCAAGCGTATTACCTGGCATTTCGTTGCCCGTATAGCGCTTCATGCGTGGAATAGATGACACTAGCCGCTATAAACTCCTGCTATGAATACCACATAGTTGTCTTTTGGAGTATCTTACGCGCCACCGTGGCGTTCACAAGTCAATACAGAAACTCTATTCCAAATGGTTACGTTATTTAGTTCTTAATGATGCTCCACTGTGACTCAGTATGGATAGTCATATATAGTCCTATCACTCCTCCGGCAATTAAGAATTACAAAAAATTGAGAGCTTCATCAGATATCTTCTGTGCGCTCAGCGACTTAGTCTACTTTATTGAGCTGGATAGTAGCAATAGAAGCCCATTCTACAGCTATACACCTTCTTGCTGTTAGTTTCTGAGAAGCAAAATAAACCAATTGTCCTTTCAGACTTTTCCCTAGCGCAAGAGTGCGGAGAACCAGATGGAGCTGTTAGAGAGGCGTCTTGATACTTTGTTTCTGGATCTGACCCGGAACAACCAAATGAACGCTTGGAAAAAAATCAAACTAAGCACTATATAGAGAATCCGTCGAACTAAAATGCAATAAAGTCTCTGAAAGGTTACGGTGGCTGTGTATAGACCTTAGGCATTGTTAGAAGATATACATATCAAGCAGAAATCGAAAACGAACCAAGAGCAAGTTAAGTTTGAAACGGATAGTGCTGGTTATAGATCATAATGCTCAGAAGCAGATACATCTCCGTTGGTACTGATGAATCATAGTCGTAATCAGTGGTTCGAGAAGTAATGAAAGAAAGTGCTCTTTCATTTCGTTGCAAAAACAAATAGGACTCCTACGCTGCTTCTACCCCCTCAGGTCAAACGATACTGCCTATTAAGAATTGTTGTAGTTCGCTGCTTGGAATAAAACACCGAGGAGTATATGGCTTTCGTTGCCACTTAAGGCCTCCCAAATAGAAAACTTTCTTTCGTCTAATTTGTTTCTTTATGTGCAGTAGCCTTACAGGGATAAGCTTACTGAGCAACTAAAATGTTGATACACCTCGCCATATTGACAACATGCCAGAGAAAACGGCATCCAATATGATTCAAAGCTGTGTACCGAACTTTTTTCTTAGTAATAACACCATCAGTCGGCTTACTATATGTTTATTTTAAAGTATGGCTCATTGCCGTCTTAAAAGTATCATGCTGACGAAAACAGATTGTCATTATAAATAATACGCCACATACGCCATATTCTGCTTTGTTGTTATGCTTTATTGAAATTGGTATAGGATCTCCTGAAGTGCTCAGTCTTTTTTTAAACACATTATTACTTAAGCTGTCCTTAATCATACAGGCTATTCATATAAGCTAGATGTGATCTCATAGCGAATGCAATGTTATAGTATATATGTCTCACTTTTCGTCCAAGCTCTAACCCCTCAGTTGGTGCGGTTTCATATACTTATTTCTTCTTGGCAAAAGCCGCAAACACAAACAAACAATGTTGGAAGACTATTTTCGTGCACTTTTATAATAGTCTCGAAATCGTTCTGCGTGTTTCTTTAGCAGTTTTGTTCGTAGTTCAACAATATATCTGATCGTTTACATGACTCCGCTTAGTATAGTAGTTGATCTGAAATAATAATCACTTTCTACTACGTCTTAACGTTGCTACAATGAAAACCCCCATGTGACTAGCACTGTAGTATTATAACTTAAGACTGTCATCGAGAATAAAATAGAATCCTCAGCCTGGAAATAATTAGAGGTGAGTATTCAGGAGCCGGATGATAACAGAATGTCCACATATGCACTAGAAGGGCCTTAATCTGATTCACGATTTAAAGGGTCACCTCTTCGACTTGTTTTTTTTTTTTTTTGTTTTTGAGGAGATTATCCAATAATTCCATTGGTATTGGGTCCTGAAATAATAATAGCCTAGTACATTCCAAATCAGAAACTTTGCAGGTTCGTATGTATATGGTTGAAGCTGCAATCACGCTAAATATGAATACGTTATCGGTTTCTTCTACAATATATTAATATGCATATTGCAAAACTTTAATGCAGCTCATTACCGACAACAATAAGAGGAAACCTATAAAGAAATGACAAAGGAATAATTCCGCCGCTGTGCAGTGTATATCCTATGTGATAAAGAAGAACTTCTTTCACTATACGGTTAATTTTACCGCTAGATCATAGCTCTTCGCTTGAGGTAATTTTTTCGTCGTCCACTGAATTAATAGATAGATGCAGACGGCTCATACTAACTAAATCTTCAATTCACTCATAAATCACTATGCACTCGTCTGTTTTCATATATCTTAAAAGCTTGAACGGGCTTGCCAGACGACAACTCTCAACATTGGCTAATGGCTAAACGCAATAATTAAATTACTGCCTTAGCTTCAAATACTAAAATCATTTTCGGTAAACTTGAGTATATAAAACAAAAGGGCAAGAGACATCTGCCTGTAAAAATTTCAACCACTCAGTATGTAGGGACAGTTGATTGTTACATGTAATTAGGGATAACTAACCCATGCGATAAGGTTTCAGTTGGGCAAAGTTCTCATTTCACTATGATGTTCAAAACATCGCCACACTTTGCCTTGAATTAAAAGCCAAATACGAGCATGCTATATAAGTCTTCTCTCAATGATCTAGAAAGTTGTACGATAAATTAATTATTCCTGATGTTTTCTCACATTGTTTAAGATTGAACATAAAAAACGCTATGGTAAAGTTTGCTAATGCTTTAAGCTAGTAATATATGGTATTTATGTGTGTGTATTTTTATCAAATGTGGCGTGTGGCGTCCACATAGTTTCCGGATACTATAATTAACGCCTATTCTTCTTCTTTACATTTGTGGCGTCTTGCTTATTAAGTTTGTTCAATTAGCAAATGTAAGTCGAGTTTCGTAGCTTTATAAAAATATATGAGCATATACTCAATGTTTCGTTCAGCGTGCTATTATTAAACATACCATACAATCGAATGATCAAGCTCGCTTTTTCTGATGAACAATGTTTATAGTGCTGTTCTCCGCTTAAGTTTTTGTGGTATTTAAAGGTTCGAGATTGCATGAATGTTATTCATAGGCTGTTAATAATAATTTTTGGAGAAAATATGGCGTACATTTCTCCCTCTACCTTTTAAACATGTTATATTTTTGAAATAGGAGTTGAGACTGCGCCACTTTTTCTATCATTATTACCCGATACAATCCCTTTGAATGGCATCAACGAAAGCATCGCTAAAATTGCTGCAAATAGATGAGCTACAACTAATTCTCATTGTTACTGACTTTAGTGCAGTAATCTCTCATGCAGTTATGTAAACAGTCTATATATTCGCCTATCTTTAGCTACTGCAAAGATAATGCTGATGTGTATATGTAGACTACCTTTTGCGTGAATTGCTTGGGTGTAGCACTTGAATATCATCAGTCGTCACAATAGGACTAGTAATCACTACTCAGACCTACCTTCCATGTAGCAAAGTTGGTTATAGATTTTCTCAACAAGCCACGATTGAGTATTAGGCCATTTTCCAATAGAATCTAAGATACAAAGGCTAGATAATGAATGAATATCAAGGCACACCGAATATATTGGATATATACACATATACACTGTAGGCTTTAGATATTTGACAAGCTTAATAAAATTACTATACGCTTATAGCGTAATGTTCTTAATCATAAAACATAAACGACATTAATCATATCTCCTTTGCAACAAAGGTAAATCAGCTGTCGGCACTTGATGCAACTGTGATTTAAAGTAACCAAGATAAATAGTGATGACTGCTAAAGTAGTGGTGATAAGTATGACACAAACAATGAATATGCATGAGAGTATTTTCCAAGCGGAGCTATCAAGTTGAGTGCTCAAATGAGTAGAAGCTAAAGCCATGGTTCCTAAGGGGAAAGTAAGAGCCCACCAGCTCAAAGAGAATGTTTTTGGATGCCCAGATGCTACAGCCATGGTAGACCAAAAGAGAAAGGAAAGGCCCAGTGCAAAGAATGTCATTCCCAAAGCATAGCCGAGATACTCAATAACAATCTTCGATGCAATAGAGGCAGAATAATTTATGTTTAATCCCGGATAAACAGTATCTTGTAAGTATTGTGCTAGATTCAAAGCGTTAATCTGAATGGAAAAAGAACCTTGGCCGCATGGTCCACAAGCAATGAACATGGATAAACGGCTAGCCTTAGGTAACTTACCATGAAGATACCATCTAATTAAGAATGCGCCTATGATCATTAAAGCAGTTATCTGACCAGCGCCCCATGCTATAAAGCTCATTATGAGAACAGTGCCTCTCAAATGTTGAGGTATATGGGGAACGATTGCACCACCCAGAGATGACACGACCACTAGGGCTACAGTAGGTAGCAAAAGGGCGGGTGTCAGCGTGTTCATCTTTCTTTCTGACCCAAAATGTATGTATATATACATTACCAGTAAAGCGGATACGTATGACAGAATGGTATCAATCCAATATATCGCGTAGGCAGCAACCCAAGCCCGTTCACCCCAGTTGATAACTATGAAGGTTGTGATAGTTGCCAATCCCATAGGTAAACAGCCCCAAAAAACAGCTCGTTCATTGTGGCATAATTTCAGTAGCCTTCTAGGGTATAGATACATCAATAAAATTAAGGAGGCGGTTGATATAATAAATTCGAATGTGGCAACTCCCCAAAAGGCATATGATAAGCCATTTAACCACCTTGCTTGATATGGAAATACCCTCAATAAATTACCACATATGCCTACACCCATAACAGTTGAGAACCACGCAGGATCAAATCCTGCTATTCTCTGTGTGAAGTAGTTGAATTTCGGAACATTGATTGATGAGTCACAACTTGCTTTCTCTTTTTCTGCTGTGTTTTCTTCCACATCCACTCGAGGTCCGTTGACTGCGGTCATTCTTTTATTTATATAAACTCTATTTCGTTTGCCGTCAGGACGAGCGTGAATTAACAAATAGCTATACCTTTTGCTCCGCACCAAATCAAGTATTGCGTGATCCTACCGACCCGGGTTAGCGTTAAGCGTGTTTATTTTTTTAGCTTCG
Organism: Tortispora ganteri; assembly: GCA_030573865.1. NCBI lineage: Eukaryota > Fungi > Ascomycota > Trigonopsidomycetes > Trigonopsidales > Trigonopsidaceae > Tortispora > Tortispora ganteri. The sequence goes on from JAJMEA010000145.1 coordinate 235,030, forward strand.
TTGTGTTTTAGCGAAATATGTTGCTCCCCAACTTTCAGTTATATACTGTCACCTGAAACAAACTGCGGCTTATAACTTTTTTTTGCTATGTTTCTTGATTGGGCATTTGGGTAGTATCATTTTAGCGCCGAACACGAAACAGTGTTTTCCTCAACACGGAAACGGATCGAGGTACGGGTCACCACTAGCACCCAGCGCACAAGCAGTTCGAACCCTTCAGTGAAGAAATTGACATTGCAATCCTTCCCCCTCACACTATTCAGGCAGGGGCGCTCTACATATTGCAATATGGGAGACGTGATCACGGAGAAGAAGATTGCGCAGCTAAAGAAGAATTATCCTGATGCAGACGACGATACATTGTTTGAAATTCTATTGGCATGTAATGGGGATACTGACGCTTTCCTAGGCAAGCGTAGCGAGCGCAAAGAATGCGATGATGTGCAGCCGAATCACAACAAAGGCCAGTCACTGTTTAAGAAATTGAAAGCTTCGGTTCCAAACAATAAGTCAGAGCAATCAATTAAGTTATCTAGAATGAAGCATAAGACTATATGTGTCCTAGATTGCCCTGATTTAAGTCGAACTATCCCTTACTGCTCTTTGCATGAAAACATATTAGAGTCTTCTATCGCTGATAAGTTACTAGCGTACCTTCTTGAACAGAGTCCTAACTGGTCTAAGCACGCCTATAAAATTGCGGGCAGGGAGGTGTATTCTCATCACACTGGTTGCCTGTATTTGGACGGAACGGAGGGCGATGATCATGGTGCTTTGCACGAAATGTCAGAGGATGGAGGCCGAATAAAGTGTGTAGAGCGCAACATGCCTACGATTCTTCAAACTGCATTAATCTGCATTAATGAAAAGGTTAGAAAACTGCTAGATTGTCCGTCTGCAAAATCATTTAACGCTAATGCAGCTTTAGTGAACTACTATAAAGACGAAACTCATAGTGTTGGTTTTCATGCAGATCAACTTACACATATAGGCCCTCGAGCGATTATTGCATCATTATCCTTGGGCGCATCTCGAGAGTTTCACATAAAACCTCTAGAGAAGCCAGACCATTCTATGCATCATGCACTAAGCAAAACTTGCACCTACATAACTATGCTGCCTCACAACTCTTTATTTATAATGCATCCTAATTTCCAGGAAACTTACAAGCATTCAGTTCCAAAATGTGTCACTGTTCATAAAATTCATGAACAAGCTGGGAAACAGAGAATTAATATCACCTTCAGAATGTACAGAGAAGATTTCCGTCCTAGTAAGCTCCCTAAATGCACAACGTGTGGCAAACATCTTATTTTACGAACTGCATTCAAGAAAAGCGGAGACTACTTTTGGTCATGTGGAAGGCATGACAATGGTACATTTTTGTGGGACACTGATATACATACCAAAAACAATTATACCGGGTGTTAATTACTGATCATCAATTAGGAGATATAATTTAGCATTTTGATAGCAAGCTTTCTGCTACAGAAGATTCTTCAGAAGAAGCATCTGATAGCAAAGAGCGCAGTTTCTCGGCTGCAGTAGCAATGCGCGCATTGGCATCAGCGACCATTCGTTGCGCCTCGTTCACGAGGTTTTGCGCTGATTTGGCGGTATGTTTCTCCGTGTCTGACGTTAAACTATTAAGGGCCTCAAGAGCAGCAGAATGTTCTTTGACATAATGGTCTCGGTCGCTTATCAGACGGCGTAGGCTGTTAATATTTATCTGCACAGGAGTAGGACGTCCCTTTGCTTTTAAACCGCTAGCGCTTGGAGCAGCAAAAGATCCACCTCCACTTCCTCCAGAGGGTGCAGGGTCAATTGAAGGAAGGTCCACTTTCCTGACACCATTTGTACCAACCACATAAACATAAAGGCCCTTCAAATTTATGGGAAGCCTTTTGTCGAGTTCAGCAGCGCAGCGGGCTATTATATCGAGACCCTCCTCCAACGTCAAATCATCACGAGCATGTCTGTCCATTGTCGAAAGACAGTAATAAGAAGCGTATCCATGTGCCGCATATGGCACAGAGACGCTAGATGCAAGATAATCTATCCAGTATAAGCTCGGTTTCTTATCAACATAATCATAGCCTCCAAGGAGCATGTTCACCTGGTACGGCTTCCTAGAACGCAATGCATCGGCTAGAGTCTTCCGGGTAAATGACGCTAAATTTTTAACACGCGGTTGTCCAATATCAGTGTTTCTAAGTTCAAACAATGCAGTATTAGCTTGTATGTATTCAGCAAACTGTACAGTATCCCCAGCCTCGCCCGAAAAGGCCAAGAGGCAATTTTCTGACAACTGTCTGGTTTTATCATCAGAATCCTTCAGTACGGTTACTCCTCTCACAGCAGCACGCGATGCAGCAATGATTACTTCGTCTTTGGTGCAGAGCCCTAGTAATGTCTCCATGGTGTGGGCAATATATCGTCAAGCAACCTCTTATGTTGGCGAAAGGCAACTTAGCTGGCGAAGGTAGCGTGCAGTGTACTAAGCGATGTCCGGGTAACCTACAGACTACTAATGGGCGCCCATTTGCAGAACAGGTTTCTTTTACGCTGTTGTTGCAAAGAGTCTTACGGCTCACTTATAACGTCTAACCGATACCATGTTACGAAGAACGACTGTTCTCTGCAGAAATTCAGTTAATCGTATAGGAATCAGAAGCAAAACTACCCATTTTGGCTTCCGTGATGTTCCGGTAGAGTCTAAGGAGCAACTAGTGGGTTCGGTATTCTCATCGGTTGCAAAGAAATACGATGTAATGAATGACGCTATGTCATTTGGAATTCACAGATTATGGAAGCAGCAGTTCATATCCAAGCTTGATCCTGGACGTAGACCTGGAGGACGGCCATTGGACTTCATAGATGTGGCTGGAGGCACGGGGGATATTGCGTTTGGAATACTTGATCATGCTTCAAGGATGCATGGAGACTATGAAAGCAAGATTACTATAACAGACATTAATACAGATATGCTTGAGGAAGGTAAGCGCAGGTCATTGAATACCAAATATGCAAACTCTGACCGCCTTGAGTTCTTAGTTCAGAATGCAGAAAATTTGGAGCAAATTGAAGATGAATCTAAAGATATGTATACAGTGGCGTTTGGAATTCGAAATTTCACAGATATTCCTGCTGCTCTGCGAACTGCTCACCGTGTGCTTCGTCCTGGCGGAGTATTCGCTTGCCTTGAATTCTCAAAGGTAGATAATGCCATCCTGAACACGATCTATAAGCAATACTCGTTCAATGTGATCCCTATTATGGGGCAATTGATTGCTGCTGATTATGATTCATATCAGTATTTGGTCGAATCGATCGAGAAATTTCCTCCCCAGGAAGAGTTTGCCGCAATGATCAAAGATGCTGGATTCCAAGTGCCCGAACCAGCCTATGAAAATCTAACATTTGGGGTTGCTGCAATTCACTTAGGAGTTAAAGTATAATTGCTTATTATGGTCCTCCAAGGAGCATATTATATTGTCAAACTTTTACGATAAATCAACTGATTGTCTCACTGATGACCTCTAACCTACGATGCCTATCAGGGCAAAAATGTACATCTCCCAGTGCGCTCTCCCATTTCGCTTCCACCATCCACCACCAATCACGCACATTTCTGTTTCGTTTAATCGATTTCTACTATGGGAAGTAGACGTTACGATTCAAGAACTACTGTATTCTCTCCTGAAGGAAGACTTTATCAAGTAGAGTATGCATTAGAGGCCATTTCCCATGCCGGAATGTCTCTAGGCATCTTGGCCAACGATGGAGTAGTTCTCGCCGCTGAACGCAAGGTCACCTCAAAATTGCTAGAACAACAGGCAGAGAAGATATACCGTATAAACGATGGCACTGTTTGCTCAGTGGCGGGATACCAGTCAGATGCTTCCATTCTAATTGACTATCTTCGAGAACAAGGCCAGAACTACCTCAGGACATACGGTACGGAAATGCCCGTCGAGAACTTGGTTCGACGTGTGTGCGACCTCAAGCAAGGATACACTCAGCACGGCGGTCTTAGACCATTTGGTGTGTCTTTAGTGTATGCAGGATATGACGGGTCGCGCGGATTTCAGCTTTATCAGAGTAACCCCAGCGGAAACTACGGCGGGTGGAAGGCCACCTCTGTCGGGTCAAACAATGCTACGGCACAGACTTTACTCAAGCAGGAATACAAGGATGACTTATCGCTTAATGATGCATGCAATATTGCAATAAAGGTGCTGTCGAAAACATTGGATGCAACGTCATTAAGATCCGACCGCCTCGAATTTGCCACTGTCAGACTTAGAGATGATGGCTCCCCAGTCATCAACATATTCTCTGCAGATGAAGTTGAAGCACTGCTCAAGGCTAATGACCTGGCGGTTAAACCAGAGGAAGATGATGATTAAGTTTACTGCCACGACACGAGCAACTTTGGCCGGACGACGAGATAAAGCATTCCATGCCCAGTGCTACTGTTAAATATACTGTATACTTCGCAATCCAGAAATATAAAATCCAATGAATCTCTTTCTTCTGTTTAGACCACTTTACTTTGTACAAACGATATAAAAGGAGTAAGAATTGCTCATACCAGGATATATTGAGTTTTTATTTACTTACAAAGTAGGACCAGCAGCAATGACCTCAGGAGTGGCTTCGTCTTCATAGGTCTTGAAGTTCTCAGCAAACAAAGCTCCGAGCTTCTTCAGTTCGTCCAAGAAGTCGTCCTTTCCTCCGGTCCATGCATTGGCAGGGTTCAACAATTCGCTAGGAACACCAGGAGCAGACTTCGGAACCAATAGGCCAAATACAGGGAACTCTTCGTATTCAGCCTTCGCAAGCTCACCAGAGTGGATAGCGTCCAAAATAGCACGAGTGTATTTGAGCGGGCAGCGTTTACCACCTTTCGCAGCGCTAGCACCGGTCCAACCAGTGTTCAATAACCAGGCGTTGGCCTTGTGCTGCGAGATCTTCTCAGAGAGCATCTTGGCGTACTTCATCGGGTGAAGCACTAAGAACGGCTGACCGAAGCATGCTGAGAAGGTAGCCGTGGGTTCAGTAACACCTTGCTCAGTTCCAGCCATTTTAGAGGTGTAACCAGAGATGAAGTGGTACATGACTTGCTCATTAGTAAGCTTGGAGATAGGCGGGATAACACCGCGAGCATCGCAAGTCAGCAAGACAATGTTCGAAGGATGGTTCTCAGTCATACATGGAATTTTAGCGTTCGGAATGTACTCGATAGGATAGGAGACACGAGTGTTTTCAGTGAGAGTAGTGTCATCGTAGTCAACAACGCGGGATTCAGGGTCAAAAACAACGTTCTCGAGGACCGAACCAAACTTAATGGCGTTGAAAATATCAGGTTCCTTCTCAGCGGACAAACCAACACACTTGGCATAGCATCCACCCTCAATGTTGAATACACCGTGGTCGGACCAGCAGTGCTCGTCATCACCGATCAAGGCACGGTTAGGATCTGCAGATAAGGTAGTCTTACCAGTTCCAGACAAGCCGAAGAATAAAGTCACATCCCCGTCCTTGCCTTGGTTGCAAGAAGAGTGGAGAGTAAGTACCTTATGCACAACAGGCATCACGTAAAACATGACAGTGAAGATACCCTTCTTCATTTCACCGGCATACTCGGTACCGAGGATGACCATCTCCATATCTTTAAAGTTGATAGCAACTGAAGTAGACGAAGTCATACCAGACGTGAAGCGGTTAGCAGGGAAGACACCAGCGTTATAGATAGTGAAATCGGGTTTTCCGTAATTGGCTAATTCCTCTTCAGTAGGACGAATCAACATGTTTCGCATGAACAAAGCATGGTAAGCGCGGGAAGAGACGACACGGACCTTTAGACGGTAACGTGGATCCCAGCCAGCATAAGCATCAATCACATAAATCTGCTTCTGGGTGTTTAGAAAATCGATAGCACGTTCACGGTTAATTAACCAGGTCTCCGGGGTGAGCTTTTTGTTAACAGGTCCCCACCACACATGTTCGGAGGAGCCAGGCTCGTCGACGATACGTTTGTCTTTAGGGGAGCGGCCAGTTTTAGATCCACTGGAAGCAACAAGGGCGCCCTCAGAAGAGATAGCAGAACCAGTCTCGTGAACAAGAGCTTCCTCGTAGAGGTAAGCAACAGAGGGATTATGAGCAATATGTACTTTGTCATATTGAATATGAGCGGTCTCGTAGAGCTCTTCCTCGAGCTCAGAGTGATCAGGTTGCACACCCTTTGGGTGTATGCGGGTTTTGTTCACAGCTTCGGGAGACATAGTGTAAGATTTCTTCAAATTGAGAAAGAAAAAGGACTAATAAGAGTTAAGGTAAGTAAAAACGCCTGTTTCAGGATCGTCAAAGAGCACGTAAGGGCAGAATATTGCTTTTTTATATACCCGTATATTGGCCTAGAACAAGATTGCGGGGAACCCTAACCACTATAACTAACGGTTTGTTCCGAGGCTTATGTCGGTGAAAGTCGGATTAAGGAGTAATACGGGAAGCTAAATTTGAGATAGCGCTATAAATATTATCAGATAATTGTATAAAATAAGAGAGTTCGAAGCAACACGTTATTCAACGGCCGTTGTACTAAGGGGTGGCTGCGAATGGCGACCCCGGGGTGGCTCAAATGCACAATTGCTCCGAGCAAAGGCCTGTGACCAATAAGAGAGTGTGCGATACGCTCTGGGAGGATGTCGATCTGGGACGAGTTCGGATCTAAAGAATACACACAGAAAAGCGCCCCTTTCTTTGTTTAAATATATTGAATATTGTAATGCTAGTTAAGTGTGTAAAATATGAATATTCTGTCGCTTTACCAGGCAATGATAGGCTCTACCGCGTCGACAATTAATGAATAGTAGCCTGATAGTTCGAAACCTTAGTAATAGATTAGCCTTTCTGCCCTGTTTTCTAAGTTTGAGGTAACCGTATTACGTCCGGAAGCTCTATCGGAGAATCTCGGAATACTTATCATGCTTTTACAGACGATAGCAAGGTGCCATTCGGGGGCCAATGTTGGCCGATCTCTGGTAATCGGAGCAGATCGAAGATAAAATAAGTAAAACTATAAACCCAAGTATAGAAAAACAGGAAGGAACAATGGAGCAAAAGAGAACTCACTAAATGAAGCGATGTTCACTAACATGACGGCGTTAGAATAGACTGAAATAAAATGGTGTGCGTTAGAATGTGTATCTGTGAGTAGAGGTGTGAAATGCGCGTTGACGCATTGGTTGTAGCATAGCGTGAGCAAGCTAACTGATAAAAGGCACAAACTGGCGGGAATATGAAACATGCGATTATACTTCCATTGTACCAGCCGGTTCGTCGTCTGAGTCGAAGGAACCAACAGAACTCATCTCGACCTCCTCGTCGTCGTCATCTTGCATGTCCAACGCGGCCTTTGATGCATATTTAGCGACATACTCTTTCACCTTAGCGTCGTATGCCTTTTGATCCCGTGAGAAAAGGCCAGCCGCATGGCAGTTTAGCGGATCAGTTGGGTTCGGATATCTTAACAGCTGAGGAAGAAACACCTCAATAATGTTCACCATATCAAACATTGGGCTCCAGGTCTGGTTTATGACGTCTAGACAAACTGAACCGGACAGTTCATCAATGTTTGGATGAAAAATGCGATTGACAAAGCCAATGGATGGACTTTTGTAGGGATACTGATCCGGCAGTTCTACGTGAATTTTCCATAAACCACCTTGGAAAGGTGTATCTGATGGTCCGTCAAATCTCACGTAAAACTCCTGCATATTGTCATTCACCAAGGTCACCTCATAATCGCTCATCAGCAATTTCATTACGTCGGTCTCAATCCTTCGCTTAGGAGAACTGAATGGCATTTGGTTAATATTTTCTCTCTTTTCTGATCACATTCACTGTAGTAGTGTAGCAAGGTACTGAAACGGCAAATGTGGACAGTGTGTTATCACTTACCTCATACTGGTCACTCTTTGAGCTCTTAGTAGTTATCACGATCTCTTAAATTACTTTAGCGTTGAAAGATAAAAAGGCAGTTCGGGTCAAAAAGCAGTATCAGATTCTTCGAGTGAAAAGTTGCCTCTCTGTCTGTGATAAAAGGGCTCGCTCCCCTCTCCCTTTATATCATTTTCCCCATACGCCCGCAGCGGCTTATTTCTCCCATGTTTCCATTTCTGGCTCTACCTGTCTGATCCATGGCAACCCCTTCAAGAACACATTGGGGTTAACCTCGTGTCTTTCCTATTAACATGACCATATAACTGCTCACAATTTTTTTAAAAAGATACGTCTGAGCGACGTGATAAGCTGAAAAACTCGCATCGCTTTATCGCCTTATATACTGCATTTTTATATCACACGTCAGCGGCATTCAACTTCTAATCCCGTTCGTATGCTGTGAAACTCCCAACAAAATCTGGGGAAACTCCGCTTGCTTGATTCATGCATTTACGTCTAAAACACACGTGCTCTCCTTTGATAACAATGATCTGATGTATATTTTGCTGCAAATACGTAGGCCTATGAGCATTTGCAATAATGTGATACTTTTAGAAGCGATTTATTATTAAACTCTTCTAAATCCAGCCATTTTAGCTTTCATTCCAAGAAGGTACCGAAGATGACCCAACTCTAATCTATTGAACCTTATACCGCGGTGAACTTGTCACACATATCACTACCACCATTGCACTCCTCACACGAAAATTTTACACTTTCAGGCCAGTAACATATATATATATATATTTATATTTATATCACAGATTTTTGGCCCTTGATACTCTTTTTATAACTGGTTTTTGTGTTGGCCTACATGTTACGTTGGACTAGCGCTGCAATTGCTATAACGTGCCGACACGGCCCCATTCGGACCTATAGTCATCATGTGGTTACCAAGAGCGTCACATTGCCTGATTTGGTCGATAAATACAGGCGCAATGAGAAAATTGTTGCAATTACCGCGTATGATTATATAACAGGAACTATTGCGAACAAAGCTGCCGTGGACTTTGTCCTTGTCGGCGACTCACTCGCAATGGTCGCTTTAGGTCTGCCTTCTACTTCCACTCTCACTATGAATGAGATGCTCCACCACTGTCGTGCAGTATCTAGGGCTGTAGATGGACCTCTTATAGTTGGAGACTTGCCGTATGGATCATATGAGCCGTCTAACGAGAAGGCTGTCGAGTCCAGCCTTCGAATGATCCGCGAAGGAGGCAGGGTGCAGGCCATAAAGCTTGAAGGAGGGGCCAGAATGTATTCTCGGGTACAAGCCATTGTTAATGACGCTGAAATACCTGTCCTAGGCCATATTGGCTTGACTCCTCAAAAGACGGGTCATGTAGGGGGGTTTAAGACCCAAGGTAAATCCGTTGAAGCTGTGGAAAAACTACTAGATGATGCTTTGGCTTTACAGGACGCCGGGTGTTTTGGAATTGTCATAGAGGCTGTTCCTGGTGCTGTCGCTAAATTTATTACAGATAAATTAAACATACCTACCATTGGAATTGGCGCTGGAAAGCACACATCTGGACAGATATTGGTTATGCCTGATATGCTGGGTTACTACGATAAGTTTACTCCAAAATTTGTTAAAAAGTACTCTAATTGTTTGGATATTTGCACCGATGCAGTAAAGACTTATGCGGAAGAGGTCGTCAGTGAACAATTTCCTTCTGCTGAACATTCTTTCAGTTTGTCAGAGAAACAAATGAAAGCTTTTGAGCTGTACGTTGATGAGGTCAATTCTCGAGCAATTGACCAAGAGAACTAATATTGGTTACAGCATCAGTTCCGATAGCGGTAATTATAGCATGTGTATTACGGGTATTCTTGGTCCGTTCCATTGACCTCGCTGTACTGTCCGTTACTGCTGGGATATCCCACTAGCGCTCGCAATACGGAAGGCGTTTCAGCGTATGGAAGATATGGATCCGGCCCGGTAATTGCTGGGAAAAATTTCCTGTAAGAGAACAATGCCATCGCTATTCCAATAAGGCTCCCGACAGTGACGTCAACCAAACCGTGGCGGTAGTCCATTGTTCTAGAAATTGCAACAAGACCAGCTCCAAGTACTGGAAGCATCGATAACAAAGCTTTAAACATTGCAACACCTGGTGTAGAGACCATTAGCTGTCCAAAAAGCCATAGAGTCAGGTAGAACAACCCAGAGAATGCACTCGATGAATGGCCTGAGGGCATTGATCGCATACCATCCGCCAGTCGTTCAAGGTGGGTCGTAGTGCAAACTGCTACAGTTACCAGTCCGTGGTGAGGAGTATTTGGAGCCGGTTCGCAGCGAGCAATGAAATCTGGACGCGGTTGGCCAAGAAAGTTCTTGAATATAGATGTGATGAAACCCGCAAGCGTAAGCGATGTGACGAGGCCTAGTACAGAAATTAGGAGCAAGTGAACCCTGCTGTATTGAGGGTGCTTCTCTCTCCGACGGGTTACGGGGATTAGTAGACAGGAGATTGTCATTACGATAATTGGCACACCCGTAGATAGAAAAGCACACATTCTGCCACTTACTCTTTGATCCTTAACGTAGGGATATTGTATGTGTCTATCGTCTAAGGAAAACATGCGGTAGAAGGGGTCATTCGATTCAAGGAAATACGAGACGCCGAATAGTACCAGAGCAAAAATCCAGTCCACTCCGTAGAACGCATTGACTATATCCCATGATCTCTGTATTAGCTCTAGCGCTGTCATTGTCAGAGTCTTAAAGAGTGCTCAATGACGTTAGAATGCTTTGTTAACGGTCAGGAGGGCAAGAAGCTGATACTGCCCGTGTACGATGATGTCCCAGTAGACAAGGCTACGTAGTACCTTGGGCCCCTGGAAACAGCTGATTGGAGGAAAATGTCAAATTAAGTTTCACGAAGACGAAATATATGTGATTGGTTGATGTAAAACTTATAATCTGCAAGTCTATGGAAAGATCGTCATTCGTATGTCTTTACTCCTACTCTTAACAGAGTATAAGTAAGCTAAAGTGAAGTAAGTATTGAGAGTTCAACTAAGATATGACAGGTAGCAGCAATTGCGTTAGTGCTATCGGTACAATTGGTGCGGCTAGCCTTATGTATCTATGCATATCATATCAGGTTAGCCTACTGCAATTCATTCTTCAAATTGGTATCCCGCTGCCCTCACTATTTACATCTAGGTGATATACCTCAATATTCCTCTAGTAGATACTATAAATAGCAGACATTTGTTCATATCTCTGTTTTATGCCGGCCATATCTCGTATAGGGTTACAAACCTGTCTGTGGAGTGTCGGCTTTGAGTATTATTTCGACAATAAGCAAAAGAAATTGCTGACCCGTGATGTTTCCTTATGCCACTTTTATGTGAAAGCATAGCCAGTCTATTGATGTCCAAGCAAGAACTCGTCCGAGGAGTTATAGACAGCTTCGTATAAAGAGCTATGATCTTTGAGTTCCTATACATATAAAATGCATGTGTAGGTATGCAAACATTGTATTGGTTATAAACTGTATATTGAATATCATATATATAATTCGAACGTATATGTATATAGAGCGTATATGTATATCAATTTAATGGACCATTATGCTTGCTGAACAATATAGAAGAAGTGATAATGGTAAGTCCCAAATTCCAGGAACCAGGTAGTATTAAGTTGCAAGAAGAATTACTCCAAGACTCTAAGACTTTTTAAACAAAGAACAAAGCGAATGAATGTCTGTAACTACAAATTAGTTATGCTGTATTTATAATATTGTAACAACAGCACAATATGCAACTCTGATAGATGCAAATATTGGTTTGTTATGTGTACTGCATGCACGCGACAGGATTAACTTGATCTGACAAATCTCCCAGGCCTTTAAAGGCGACCTTTCGACAACCCCCGCCCACATGATGGACAGCAGCGTTAATAGTACACCAGTGCCTGAATCGCCGACCGAGGATCATCCACAACCGGTTAACGGCGAGCCAATACCTGAATCTAAGTTGGTAATAGGATGTAAAGTCATGGCTGATAAGGATGGCGCCTACAGACAAGCCGAGATCTTGGCTATGCACACCAAGAAAGGCCGGCCAGTGGTGTATGTACATTATCAAGACTATAACAAGCGTCTGGACGAATGGATATCGATGGAAAAGATTGACTTGACTAAACCTGTAGAATGGCCTAAAGTTGAGAAAAAGAAGAAATTGTCAGGAGCCGCAAGCAAGGCGTCCGAAAAGGCTAAAGCACGACGAGAAGCAGAGCGAAAGAAAAAGGGACCACTTTTGCAGACGGCATCTGAAGCTTCCACAGCAGCTGCATCGCCTGCAAGCTCAACAGATATGGTAGATCTTGATTCAGTCAACACACACACACACATGTCATCTATTACGCATGAGGAAGAGGTAGAGAAACTAAGAACGACAGGCTCCATGTCGCAAAACAAGCCAGAGTCTGCCCGCGTAAGGAACATTGACAAGATTCAGATGGGCAAATTTGAAGTGGACCCCTGGTACTTTAGTCCATATCCTGTAGAACTCACGGAAGAAGATCTTATCTATATCTGCGAGTTCTGTCTTTGCTATTTTGGAAACAAGCACCAGTTTCACAGACACACGGAAAAATGCAATCTGCTCCACCCACCAGGTAATGAAATATACCGCGACGACTATGTCTCCTTCTTTGAAATCGATGGCCGCAGGCAGAGAACATGGTGCAGAAATCTTTGTCTGCTTTCCAAACTGTTCCTCGATCATAAAACTCTTTACTACGATGTTGATCCGTTCTTATTCTACTGCATGACACAAAGAGATGAGAAGGGACATCATCTAGTGGGATACTTCTCGAAAGAGAAAGAGTCGGCAGAAGGTTACAATGTCGCTTGTATTTTAACGCTACCGCAATACCAGCGAGGCGGATTTGGTAGACTCCTGATAAATTTTTCTTACGAGCTTTCAAAAGTTGAGAAAAAGCTAGGATCTCCAGAGAAACCTCTCTCTGATCTTGGTTTGCTATCATATCGTGCTTATTGGGCAGATTCGATTATTTCGCTACTCGTAGAGCAGCAGAACAAAGAGGCTACGATTGAGGATATATCGAATACCCTAGCAATGACCACAACAGACGTATTGCATACTCTTCAGGCATTAGGATTGCTGCGGTATTACAAGGGCCAGCACATCATATGTCTAACTAACACAGCGCTTCAGCATTATGAAAGAAGCCAGAAGAAGAAGAGAAGAACCATAGATCCTTCTAAGCTACATTGGAAGCCACCAGTTTTTACAGCTGCTCAGCTGCGGTTTGCATGGTAGCGAGCTAATGAATGTAAAATACTGCAACATTAAATAAACGAAATGGATTAGATTTGATGTCATGACGTTGCCGTTGGTTTGACTGCAGTCTTTTTCTTTGCCTTTGGTTTGGCAGATTTGCTACGTTTAGTCTCAAGCAGGCGCTCCATTTCAGCCTGACACAAACCAGCCAAATGACGAGCCTCTTCTCGGCAAGTGAATATTTCAGGTAGTCTATAGGAAATCCATAGGTAGGAATTTAAGCCCATATGGAGAACCTCGAGGTCCTTGAGCAGTTCTGAAGAGTCTGTAGTCTGGTCCACGATTTTAGAAATTACAAGATCTTTCATGCTGATAGGCGTAACTGGTTCGCCCTTCTGCACTGCTCTGACGAAATTGTCCATGAGCTTGACAAGCCTTCTGTCTCGGCCAACAGGAACAGGAGCCTGGCAGCATGTGACAAGCTCTTCTATCGTCAACACATCAGAAGGGCCAGTAATGCAAGAAGCTGTGTCTACCATTCCAGAGATTCCACATAAGTAGAACATGTCCGATGCGGACGAATTAGGAGACTTAGCTATTGTATCAAAGACGACAGAAGGGGGAACCGTAGCGTCAAAAGCAGATATGAGGTCAGAGAAAAGTTGACCTCCAGGCATAATGCCTGCTTGTGTAATAGGTTCAGGTTCTGTCTGCATACATTGTTTTATATAATCATAATGTCTGGCATGAAACGTGGTAACCAAACCAGGAGTAGCTTTTGGAGCGCCGAACTTGAATCTACCAGCTCGGCCACCAATCTGACGAGCATGTGGTGGGTCTATTAAATTGAGGTTTTCTCCGTCAAATTTCTCTGCTGCAGTGAATATCACCCGGTCTATACTCAGATTGAGACCCATACCGATAGCATCTGATGCAATCAAGATATCATAGCCAGATTTGGGGTCGTTAAAGTGTGCCGCCTGCGACGCTCGTACTTCAGGTGGTAATGCGCCATATATAATTGCGCATCTGAATTTGGTCTCCCTTTCGACTCTGGCCTTCCATTCGAATATGGACCTGCGCGAGAAGGCGACCAAACAGTCACCGGGACGCAAGTTGTCTAGCGATATTACCGGAGATTTATCCATTTCTAGAGGGCTTAAACGCTCGTAGTAATTCACTTCTATTTCGTCGCCCACGAGCGCCGCAAGCGACTTCAAGAACGGGACCGTGCGGGTCTCTCCACACAGATGGATCTCTTTAGCTTGCAAGCCAAGCAACGCCTGTGTCCAGGCAAACCCACGACCAGGGTCAGCAATCATTTGTATTTCATCCAAAACTGCAGCATCTACCACCGTACTGAGACTGACCATCTCCATTGTAGACGAAGATAACGGGGCGACTGATCCGTGTTCGTCGATATCGTAGGATATCTCTTCCCCTGTAATCAGGTTACATCTCGTTCCCTGGGCTCTAAATCTGTCAGATACTTCACGAGCTAGTAGACGCAGAGGTCCTCCGAATAAGCCGCTTTTGACGGTTTTCAAGCGCTGCAGCGCGTTGTATGTCTTACCTGAGTTCGTAGGCCCGGCATGGACAATCCACTTGCGGCGCATAGCACGTGCTTTGGGGTAAGCCTCCCAGGGAGCATCTAAGTACTCTCGGAGAGATGATTGCAGCTTTTGAGAGACATGGACATGCCCTTTGCTAGAGTAGTAGGTCTCTGGAGGAGAAGGAAGCGGGAGGTACTTGTTTTTATCGGGCTTGAGCCTTCTAACTCGTTTCTTGGAGCCTTTGGTATTCCACGAATAAGCCGGAATAGATCTAAACCGTGTAAGCGCAGGACATCTCCTTATTAGAATCGGCCGATGCATCTCTCGCGTTCGTATTTGCGCGTTCGATAAATAGAAAGAAAGCGTGAAGTTATCGATTTTCGCACCTTTAGGCAATTAAATTTCCCAAGACCGCTGCAACTGTAACGGTTTATTTCCCAATTCCCTTTCACTACGCCAATTTGTCTACAATTTAGCTTCTACTCAGCCCGGCCCCTCCTAATTCTTCCAAACTTAGCAATATATTTATACCAATAAGAGCGCGCAAATGAGCCTGAGAGAGTTAGCCCGGAGCCAGGTGATAAACGCACTTGACGCTGTTCAACCTGCTAACAAGTACAAGTTCCTCGTGGTCGACGACTATGTTTACACGCTGCTCTCTTCGCTTTTCGGCCAAGACGAGCTACTGAACCACAATATCACAGTTATCAATAAACTCACCGACAACAGACCTTCAGAATCATCATTTGAAGTTGTATATCTCATGGCTCCTACAGATTTCAATATCGATATTGTATCTGTAGACTTCTCTATATCACCCAAACGATACGCAGCTTGCCATTTCGTCCTCACACAACCGTTTCCGGAGCACTTGGAAGCCAAATTGTCTAAATTACCCGTCGCAAACCATGTAAAGTCAATGCAACAAATCTACCTTGATTTTATTGTTCATGAGTCTAATGTCTTCTCTTTCAACGACCACCTAGACATACACCGTTTCTACCATAGAAAGTGTTTGGACTTGGTCGTGCCTGCCGCCCAACGCACTGCAGAGCGACTAGCTTCTCTGTGCGCGCTCGTGGGAGAGTACCCTATTGTTCGATTCTACCAACCTGCAGATACAGCTTCGTTTGATGCAGCGACACTTCCTAGCCTACTAGCATCAAGTTTCCAGGATGCCCTAGACTCTACCCTGCGCGCCAATCCGCAACTCCAGCCTAACATAGAATCAGGCCGACCAAGATCTGTGTTTCTCATTTTGGACAGAGCGGTAGACTACTTTGCTCCGCTACTACATGAATTTACATTTCAGGCTATGGCATACGATATTCTCGGGATATCCCCTGATGACAACTCGTATACCTACAAGTACGTCAATGCGAAGGGCCGTTCAGAAAGAACTACAGCACAGATCGACCCCTATGACTCGGAATGGATATCGCTGCGTCATAAACACATGCAAGAAGTCAGTAATATCCTGATGAAAAGCCTCGACAAAATGAAACAAGATAATCCTGACTTCTTCAACACTTCTAGTGGGCCTGGATCGGTATCGCAAATACAGGACATGCTTGCTAATGTTCATATATTTAATGATACAAGAGATAAATTCTCCTTATATTTACAACTCGCTCAAGACTGTATGAAGGCATTCAATGAACGCGACCTTGATCTAATAGCACAATGTGAACAATCGTGTGCGACAAACGAAGCACCAGACGGCTCTTCTCCTCGAAACCTTGCAACAGATTTAGTCAATATGTTAGCAAACCCCCAGGTTTCATTATCGGATAGAGCTAGACTCATTGCTATATATTTGCTTTATAGAAATGGGCTATGCGAAGCAGATATAAAGAAATTGTCTATGCACGCACAGATCAGGTCACAAGCGATAAAGTCTCTTCAGAACTTAAAATATATTGGAGCGCCGGTCTTAAAGGATCTAGGAGAGAAGCGTTCAAAAAAGCATACTAAAATAGGATTTGGCGAGCCTTCAACAGAGGACGTCTTCGAGACATCTCGCTATGTTCACGGAGTTTCGCGTATACTTGAAGCTCTAGTGAATGGAAATTTGAGTACAGAACAGTTTCCTTATTTCAGAGAAGCCGAACAAGAAGAGACGTCTCTTGCTCATAGCGGTTCGATGAGGAACCCGAGACAAAGAGCAGCATGGGCTAAAAGCCCCGACAAACTATCTAAACTGAAGCAAAGGATATTTGTTTTTATACCTGGAGGAATAACTTTTTCGGAAACGAAGGCGGTATACGATATTGGCGAGAAATATAACAAGGAAATATACATAGGCGGCTCTTGCATACATACACCGAAAACTTTTATGGACGATTTATACCATTTGCATATGCAACGAGAAATGCTACTTCTACCTGAAGACGGAACTGCAGAAAAAGTTCCTGAATATCTGAGACGGCCGAATATAAAGCAATCATCGCAGTCCGAACCTCATATTGCAGGATATCACAGCAATTTACAAAGCGGACAAGCAGCGGCAACAGCGTCCGTACCTGCGTCCACATTGGCGTCAACAGCAGTTCCTACTTCGCATGATCTGCCTCTAAGGCAAAACAGTCTAACTCCTGACCTAACCAAGAACAACGAGACAAAGAAGAAAAAATCAAGCCGACTAGCGCGAATGTTCAAATAAGAGCTTGTGAATTTCTTATTAACATCATATTCAATATAATCATAATTTCTTAAAAGGCCCTGTATGATTTTTCTCCAGTGTCCGACTCACTAGCGTCGTAAAGGCGACCTTTGTCGCCTGCAAGGTCCTCTAATATATCCTGCACACGGGCCTTTGGCAGTGACAAGGCGGTAGAAAGAGAAGATGCGGATACACTGTTTTCCTGAGCCAGCTGGATGATTCGGTCAACTAAGGATGTGCCATTTGCGGCGGCTGATTCGGGTTTGCGCTTGCTTGACAAGCCTATGGTTTTCTTGACATGAACGAGAGCAGACTCGATCATATGATACAGGTACTCATTTCTGTCTTCTACGATACGAATATGCGACACGGCCAACGAAGGTGGCAGCGCAGAGCCCTGGGATTCGTCAAGTCGTATCCTGATAAAGCCCGTTATGGCGACACATATGCCGCGTTGGAGCGCGTTTAGATCGAAAGTCTGCAGACTGATTCTGGCTGAGAGCGCAGCCTCTATTGAGCCGGATCCGTCTACGATTATGAGGCTTTTCGGTGGAGAGGCGGGATCGCCGTCACCAGCAGCATTAACGGCCATGATCATAGCGACCACAGAGACAGAAGAAATAGGCGCGTTATCGATCACGGGCTCGTCGTCGACATTACTACACGTTAGGATCTGTTTAATAGTTACTGGTCGGAGAGGGTAGTGCGTCCATTCAACGTTGCCTCCAGAAGATTGGTTGCGGTCAAATTGAGCCAGGAATCCTCCTCCTTCTGACATGATTGTTGGCAGATGGCGAAAATAAAGTGCAGATGGTGAGTCAATGGCACGCGTCACGGGCTTGAGAAAGGTAAATAGGCGAGGGTCGGTTGCGGGGAGATTAGCGGTATCTGCATAGCAACCAGGTTATATTGGTTTCAGGGCCCACCTTTCCTTCCTTCTTCTGCCCTCTAGATTTTCAGCCGCAAGAAACACTATTCCCTTGCTAAACAATGGTCAGGCTGCGGGATCTTGTTAAGGAGTTTAACAAAGAGCTTGTGGAAACTAAAGTTGAACAGAGCGAGGTGCCGCCGGCGCTAGAGTTGGCGATCTCGAACTATGTGACACTGCACCACTCGGAGCCTAGACAACAGGAAGAGCTGAAATCTATATGCTACAAAATCCGCGATTCGTCGGTGAAATTGACAGTTTTTACGAAATGTCTAGTTCTTCTTGCTTCTGCAATAACCAGTACCAAATACGCCAAAGAATGGTTCGACCTGATAATCTTGCCGTCGCTATATCCATCTGCTCGGATCGACAACACCCTTCTGAAGGCTTCACGGACTTTTGCGTCCACAATGATGCTACAAGAATATTCAAACGATTCTTCAAGTCGGATCAGCGTATCTGAGGAGTACTCGCGTCTGTTACTGGACATGTTCAAAGATGAACTGCAAGATCCTGAAAACTCGCTTGATTCCCTTCAGGTAATATGTAAGAATATACTAGAGACGCTGTTACCGTATGCTAACCAGAGATCGTTGCAGTTTTACACCATTCTCGATTCATATTATACAGATGCAAGTTTTCGGCCAGCGATAATATTCATCTTAAACGCAATCGTGTCGAAGCACCCCCCGCATCTCTACTACATCCATCGGTCCCCTTTGCTAGAACATATCCTCGACTTCTGCCTCATCGACGAAAACTCCACGCAAGTAACCGGCAGCGCAATAGGACTAGCAATGATACTACCACATATTGCCAATGTTGTTGCACCCATGTTGCCAAAACTGCTCGCTGTTCTCGCTAGACTCATATGCTGGGATCTTTTGCTGCCTGAAGAGGAGTCTGTACAGGAAGAGGGTGCATCTATTGATGCTCTAGAATCTCTTAATAAAGATCAGGCAATTCCAAGCAATTCTTGGATGAAATTATTTACTGTCCTTTATGGAATGTTCCCACATAATGTGCTCTCATTCTGTACCTCACCACATGCTTATCTCACCAAGAACTCGTACAATGGGCCTCTTAATATCAGCGACATATCTGCAGACGTTCGACTAAGAAGTCGTATTGCTATTGAACGACATCTTTTGCATCCTTTGTTCATTCAGCTAAACAATGAGTCCGAGCTCGAACCAAGAAGATGGGAACAGTACGTAGATTCTGAGACTATAGCTGCTGAGTGCTTTTCTCTTGATACAGCAAACAGCACTGCAGAAAGTTCATTCCAGCCAGTGGCGTCACTGAGTTTGTACAAACCACAAGCTGCTCTTGATAAACTTGATGAGAGTCTCAATGAAGAGGAACTGCGGTTGAAAGTGAACCAGTTACAAGAAGCTCTACTGCTATACCAACGACACAGTTTCATACTCCACAATGATCTTAATTTTGAGTTATATCTGAAACAACTTCATAGGGTTAAAATTAACCAGTTGAAGCAGAAACACCACGATGATGTTTTGGATCATGCGTCATTCGAATCTATTGTCACCACAGCTAAAGTGCTCAAGACCAGACTAGCTCGCATAGAAGAGGAATCATCACGTATGCGCCACCAAAACTCGGTCTACCGTTCAGAAAGGTACAGATACGAGCAGCAGTTGTTAAGCAAAAATAGAGAGCTGAAAGCACAAAGAGATAAACTAGAATCTGAGAATGATGCAACCAAAGTTGAGCTGCAGTCAAATAGAGAGCTGATAGAACAGTTAAAGAAGACTTTGATAGATCAGCACGAGAAAATAGCATCAATGGAAACAGATCTCACATATGCCGCATCATTAGCCAAAGAGCTTGAAATGGTTAAGCTGAAAAACAAGGAGTTGTCTATGTTACTTTCTATTCATCAGACTCCTGTACGAGAAAACCTCAATGAGCAGATTGCGGCGCTTGAATCCGAGAAGCTGCTGCTTAAGGCGCAGGTAGCGCAGATGAAGAAAGAAATCACCGAAAGAGAAGCACGAGAAGAGCAATTGCATAAAAGTTTCTTGAAAAAAGAGCAGGATCTACGGAATGAAAAAACAGCGATGATAAATGCAATCCAAAAGAGTGCTGATGAAGTAGTGCGGGCACTACAGAAGCGGTTCGATGAAGCTGAGACATCTAAAATTTTGTTATCAAAGCAGAAAGATGTATTAGAACAGAAACTACATGGCTTAAACGTGGATGAAAGAGGAACTAAGAGTTATGAGCAACGTGCTCAGCCTATAATGATTCCACAAACGAATGACAAGTCCAGTAGTAACACGTCTACTCGAACGTCTTCTCAAGGGCGATTATTTCGACAATACGGTACAAATACCAATTAAAATAACAACACTATGCATTATATATAACGCTAGGATCAGGGAGCGAGTCTTTGCATTTCCCAATCAGCGCTGGTGCAAGATTCGTCACGTCGATAGATTATGCGATCATGCAACCTGCTCGGGCGGCCTTGCCAGAACTCTATAGCGTAAGGTATTATCCTCAGGCCGCCCCAATGCGGCGGACAAGGTATTTTAGATTGCCCTTCAAATTTTTTGTTCATCTCTTCGACCATATTTTCGAGTTCCGTCCTGTCTTTGATGGGCTTGCTTTGAGGAGAAGCCCAGGCGCCTATTTGGGATCCGCGGATGCGGGTACTGTAGTACTGTTGTGATTCTTCGTACGTGATACGTTCAGTGATACCCTCGATTCTAACTTGCCTGTGCATGTCGTGCCAATAGAAAACGAGGGCTGCGTGTGCATTAGTGCGAATATCGGCGGCCTTGTGAGACGTTTCCCAGTTCGAAAAGAGTACAAATCCCTTCGCGTCCAGCTCTTTGAGCAGTACAACACGGGACGATATCTTTCCTGAAGGTAGCTCTGCAGTAGAAAACGTCATAGCCTCTGGCTGTGGCAACCCGGCGTCCTTTGCGGCATCAAACCATTTAGTGAACTGCACAAACGGATCATTGGATACCTGTGATTCCCACAGCTCGCCGTCATTATACTGTTCAGCCGGCTTATTAAGATCTATAGGTTAGTACAACATGTTAATCACCACTTTCCCACTAAACAACTCCACCACTTACAAATCAGCTTTTCTGGAATTTGTGTGTCCATGGTTATTACTCGAATGTTAAGCCTGACGGTGGTACGACTTTCCTTCCCCGGATACACTCACAAAGATACTATCACGTGACTAGAACTACACCTTGGGCAGGATCTACCATTGGCCGTCAGCCAACACCAAAGACGCATCTCTTACCGACAATGCGCTTCTTGCTGTTGCATTTCATGGCACTCGCCTGGACGCTGGATGTCTACGAGAGCTGTCCGCCGTACGATGAGTATTCCAAGCGCACACACCCGCCTTTCTCTAATGGCGAGCTACACCTATCGTATCAGAGGCCATTACCAGAATGCCGGACTTTTGTTTCTCGCGCTGTTGACCAGCTTATCGAAGATATGAAGGATTATATATCCGATCCAGACCTTGCGCAGTTATTTGAGAACTGCTACCCCAACACACTCGACACCACGATCCGGTGGCACGATAGTAATCAAGAATATCCGAAGACATTCGTGGTGACGGGCGATATAGATGCCGAATGGCTCAGAGACTCTGCCCACCAACTGTCCGTATATATGCCATTATTATCACACGACAACAATCTTAAGCAGCTTGTGCTAGGTGCAGTAAACCAGCAGGCAGAGTACGTGCTCAATGCGCCCTACTGTAATGCGTTCAATCCGCCGCCTGGAAGCAATATTCGTGGCAGACCAATGACTGGCGACAGAGTCACTCCTTCTTCGTTTGATATTGATAATGTATTTGAATGCAAGTTCGAAATAGATAGTCTCGCATCTTTCTTACTGCTTTCTGCACAGTATTACGAAGCTACTATGGATATGTCTTTCATGACTGACACCTGGTTCGAGGCAGTACAACTTGTCTACGATGTAGCAAAACTCTCGCAAACTGGCTCCTATGCAGAGACTGGCAAATACATCGCTCCAGTTTATACATTCAAGAGATTTACAGAGATAGGAACTGAAACGCTCGCATTGAACGGCCACGGATTTCCTATTCGCGACGGCACAAATCTCATCAGATCCGCATTCAGACCGTCTGATGACGCAACCACTTTCCAGCTGTTTATCCCGGGAAACGCTATGTTCGTTTCTGCAGCCAGAATGCTCTTTCCTGCCCTTAGGGACGCTAAAGCTGACGATATACTGGATAGCTATACAACTCTCGCCGACGAAATAGAACACGGGATCATGGAATATGGCACATACACTCACCCCAAGTATGGCAAGGTCTTCGCGTATGAGGTAGACGGATACGGCGGTATTGTTAATATGGACGACGCTAATCTTCCGTCACTGCTATCTTTACCGCGTTTCGGCTTCATCAACGCCTCAAACCCGCTCTATTTGAACACGCGCAAAATGCTGCTGTCTAAAGACGGAAACCCCTACTATCTTCAAGGTGCAGCTATTTCCGGAATAGGTGGTCCTCATGTAGGAACTAAACATGCATGGCCAATGAGCCTTCTGACCGCAATAATGACTTCAGACGACGACGAAGAAATCTTGGACCTTCTAAAGATGGTCAAACGATCAACAGCAGGATTGGGCCTTATGCACGAAGGCGTCAACGTAAACTATCCTCAAGACTACACGCGTTCTTGGTTTGCTTGGTGCAATTCAGAGTTCGCGCGTACCATCCTGGACCTTGCTCATCGGAAACCTCACCTTATCTTCAAGGAAGGTGTTCCCGCGTACGGTGGTATAGATGGCGCAGCAAGTCCTCGAAAATGATATAAACCCATTAAATACCTATTTTTTCTTTCCAAAAAATCCAGAAAGAGTAGCTTGCTTTGATTTTGCTGGTAATTTCGCTTTCGGTTTTGGTTTTAGTTTTGGATCGCTTTCAGACTCAGAGCACGACTCGTATGTGATTTCCAATCTGCTTCTTGTGATACCATTCTCCACATAATCAACATACTTTTCCACTTTCTTCTTACCGCGACGCTTCTTTGCTGCTGGCTTCTGATCAACTGGGGGATTTGATTTAGTAAGCACTGATTCCTCATCCACCTCCATTTTGTCTTCGGGTCTTTCCTCCTCTTCGGGTGAAGCACTTTTTACTTTACGTGACGGTCTGATAATTATATCTTCTGCAAAAAGAGATTGCAGTTTCGATTCTTCTTCCTTTATCTGTCGCTCTTTGTCTGATTGGCTTCTAACGTGCGAATCCTTTACAGGTGAATCGTCGGCCTCGCTAGGTTCTTCTTCGTGCAGCTGTTCAACAACGACTTTCTCAACAGGTTTATTAGCGAAAGGATTAAACGATTTAGACTTTGTAGACTTGTTTTCTGATAAAAATGACGATGAGTTGGGTTTTTGTCGTTCGCTGGTCTGATCAGGAGTAACAGCTTGGCCAGGGTTGTGTTCAGACTTGACTGAGGTAATTCCATATTCTTTCTTTGTCTCAGTTTTGACATTGTCGTTAACTTGAACATTACCAATAGGAGTGGTAAGATAACCGAGTTTTTTTCTATCAGCGATTTGAAGATATTTGGAAGAGCAAGCATCCACAGATGAGGATACTAACGCTTCTACGGACGGCGCTTCGTTAGGGCATATAGCAAACACCTCGCAGACAGGGGATTTCTTGAAAGTGCTAGCAACAGATTGCAAGTCTTTTTCTAAAACTAGTGCAATTTTTCGGACAGTGTAACCCGTAGAAGTGTCGTTGACGAGCCCGCTAACAGAATACAATATGTTCATCGAATCGCCATTTCCGTCCTTAAACCGTTTAATTTGATTCCTAGCATCATCTAGAGAAATATCCAAATTTCTTGCAAGGTATTCAACGGTAACAGGGCGTTTGCTTATTAGCGTTTCTTTGGAAATGAGGTTGTCAATACTCATTAGTGCAATAGTAAAGAAGACGCGTTCGCGGTTGGCACGAAGGGTTAAAATGAAGCCTTACTCAATTGGGCAAATGAGGCTTTCAACCTCAGATTGGTGGATTATGCCACTATTAAGACTGAGAGAGAAAGTACGCAGTAAAATGCGATTTTAAGCTAAGGAATGTTCATAAAGATACCAATTAATGCATACAGAAATGCACAGGTCCAATTGGACTATTAGTATCTGTGTCTAGTAGAGTAGTCTAAGAGGGTTAGTACCTACTGTGGTAAAACGATAACGTCTACAAAGAAAAAAAAAAAAGACGTGAGTAATGCGAAAGTGCAATACCATAGACAGAAAAAAAAAAATACTTACCTCTAGGGCTGACAACCAGACCTAAACCTTTTCGGGCGCCTCTGTATATTGTTTCAATTATATCGATGAGCTCCTGTTTGTCATCCAATGTCCAGGTCAATTTGTTGTTGTTGCCAGTACCGAAATCACACATCATGTGCTTATTTCTGTAAAAAAACATTACGGTCATAGGATCAAAAAGTTCATACATGTCGTTGAACTCTGGCACCTTGTCAATATCGCACAGATATATTACAGCGAAATTTCTTACCTTTTCTGATATCCTATATAGCATCTCATCCATCTGCATGCATACGGGGTCCCAGTCCCTACCAAACCGGATTACCACTAGCCGTTCGGATTCAGACAGGATCGCTTGGTCTACATGCCATCCTGTATTCAAATGTGGCAAAAATACGCTTCCCATTTCTTTTGCTAAATTAGTGAAAGTTGAGCATGTACACGATACAGTGATGGGCGTTTGACCTGGGACAAATAAACGACTGTGATTGGCCAGGATTATAACGCTAATTTAGCGATCAAACTGTTGTGTATTTATTAGTTCTTTTTATTTCATTGAGATTTACCGATATCAGAGGTATCCTGTGAATTTTTAAGTTAGAAATTATTAGGAAGATCAAAGAGAATATATAGTAAAAGCCAATTGCGTGAAGATTGAGACGCTCTAATACAAGACTATGTGCTTAGCGAACGAAAGCAGCGCGTGAAAGGCAGACGTGATTTTTCTGATGCCTGGTAAGAGATCAATATTTTAGATAGTTTTGTGATCTAACTGCATCAAAACTAGGGACGGGTCAAGTTAAGAGAAAGTGAGAAACAATTCGTTAAAATTTTGTTTTAAACAGCACAGGTGTTATTCTGAATAAACAGGATATTGGTAATTTAAGTTGTCTGGTCAAGTTACGGACAATAAACTGAACAATCTTACCCATTACCGTCTTTCAACAGGATGCACTCATGAACATCTCCGAGTAATCTTATCGAAAATCTACGGCGTAGACACTATAGGCACAGTCGAGTTGAAATGAATTCTGGTCATATGAAAGATTGGTGGGACTTGCAGCTCGCTCATATATCGAAAGACACGCTTGACTCCTATATCAAGTGTAAACGAACACAAAGTCTGCAAGTAGAGCGGCAAAGAAAGGTGAAATTCTTTAGGAATTTTGGACCATGTGTATATTGCTTTTTTTGGCTATCAGTACAGTCGAATTTAAATACATGTTCCGTGGTTTATCTCCGGGGTTTAATTCCCGAATTCTGAACATTTTCCAATGGAAACAAGGGAATTCAGTGCACTTTTTTGCCAGTTATTTTCATCCTAGTTACACCGATATACTCGTTACACCGATATACTCGTTACATTCTATATTGAGATCTGGACACCAGCTATTGTCCGCTTTGTGGAGCATATGGAGTTCAACAGGTTCAACCATATAACCTTCATATATATTTAGAGTTCCATTATAACTTTAAACTTTTGAAAAACTTTGTTGGATTTTTACTTAGCGAAGAAAACCAACCACAGACACATATTTCTATAAAAGGTCATTGATCTGCAAGAATTTTTATTTGGAGCTATTTGTGCTAAATGAGTGATCCAAGATTCAAAGCGGCGCAATACGATCCGCGGTTCAGGCAACCGAAGTCGAAAGACGTGAAGGTGAAGATCGACAAGCGGTTCAAAGACGCTTTCTCATCTGATGCGTTTGCAGACCAAAAAGTCGACAAATACGGCCGGAAGGTAAAGCAAAGGAAGGAACACAGTAAGTTTTATGAATTTGAGGATGATGAACACAAAGAGAAAACAGAGAGCGAGGGCGACAGCGATGAAGAGGACGAAGTCGAGGAAGAAGTGTACGATCCTGCAAGAGGTTTAGGTGTGATCGGATCTTCGTCAGAGTCCTCGTCAGAAGATTCCGAAGACGAATCGGATCTGGAACTTGAGGAAGACATAGCCATTGAAGAAGGTCCCGTATTGATGGGAGATGAATCAAAGAGGTTTGCATTGGTCAATCTCGACTGGGATAACATCACAGCGCAGGACCTGATGGTGGTTCTATCGAGTTTCGCTGACTCTAAGGATGCGATTGTGAGTGTCACTATATACCCTAGCGATTTTGGTAAGCAGCAGATGTCTAAAGAAAGGCACGAAGGTCCGCCTTCGGAGCTATTCACTAATTCATCCAGAAAGGAAGAGTCAGTGGACAAAAAACTACGACGGTACCAATTACAGAGACTGCGTTATTACTACGCCGTGGCCGAGTTCAAATCAGTCGCAGCTGCTGCCAAAGTTTACAACGCGTGTGATGGCACAGAATACGAAACCACAGCTAATATTTTTGATCTGAGGTATATCCCCGACGATATGGTGTTCGACGACGAGCCCAAGGACCAGTGTACTAAGCTTCCAACCAAATACCAACCGATGGAATTTGTAACTGATGCATTGAGAAATTCGAAGGTGAAGCTTTCGTGGGATGAAACACCTACGGCTAGGGTGCAGTTTGCAAAGAAAGCGTTCTCTCAGAAAGAGATTGACGACATGGACTTCAAGGCTTACATTGCGTCAGACTCAGACTCTGACGACGAGTCTGATTTGACAGCTAAAGGGTCTAAGCTGAAGGAGGCACTATCTACAATCAAGTCACAAGTCAGACCAAAGGACGATGTCGACATGGAGGTGAGTTTCGCCCCTGCACTGACCGCGGCTAACCCGTCCGGAGAAGACGAATCAACAATCGACAAATACATACGAAAACAGAAAGAGAAGAAGCAGCGCAAGGAGGAATCTAAGGCAAAAGAATCAGAAGACAAAGGATTTGATGATGAGTTCTTTGCTGATATGCCTGCGAAGAAATCAAAAGACAAGAAGAAGACAAAAGCCAAGGTCGACTACTCTTCGGAGCGGTCTTCCGACGAGGCTCAAACAGCGTCCAAGGAAGAACTGGAACTGCTCACTATGGATGATAATGAAGAAAAGCGTGCTCATTTTGATATGAGGGAGATTTTGAAGGCAGAAAAGGCCTCTAAACACAAAAAGAAGAGCAAAAACAAGAACAAGAGGAAAGCCGAAACCGATGAACGTCTCACTCAAGACGATTTTAAGATTGACGTCAACGATCCAAGGTTTTCGTCGTTATATGCAAGCCATGAGTATGCGATTGATCCTACTGTGAACCGATTTAAGAAGACCAAAGCGATGAGTGAGCTGCTCGAAGAGCGCAAAAAGAGAAACCAGAGCCAACAGTCTTCACCAGATCTATAATGACATAAACCCTAACCTGATGAGGGATTTTGGTGGATCGGATTTTCCTAATCTTAACTCCCATCTCTTTTCCAGGTGCCATATACACACAGATTTCTGTCTTTTTTGAGTGACTATTTATATCTGTAATTTAACATCCTGCTGTTCTATCGCTAATAATATAGAATCGAATAAGCAAATTGTTTAAAACGAGGAAAATAAGAGCAAAAAAAACGATACATGCTGGCTCAACTAGCAGCAATGAATGGCGTAAGAGTAATCCGGCCACCCCTGAAGTCTACTGCGCGATTCTTGGGTGTGGCTCACCCGGCTACGCCGATCATGCGAGAAGGTCAACCTAAGATCATCTGCTACTCGCACCAATTCTCCACTGCATGTTTCCTCAGACAGAATTTGTCCTCTAAAAGCGCCGCTCAAACGGCTAAACAGCGGCTAGTCTTAGGTGTCAAGTACACATTTATAGGTATCGGTATGGTCTCAACGTCTCTCCTTGGTGTTTTGCTTGCCTTTTTCATCTACGACGCAACTACCTACCATGAACCAAACGCTTTTGACGAACCCGTCAAGGTCATGGACCTTGCGATCAACCCAAGGCGCGGCGGGCCCAAAAACCTCCCTATTGTCGAGTACCTTCTTTCTGAGTACGACTCGTCTGCTAATTCTCACTCCTGCAACCTTCCACGCCTTGTCATTCTCGGCTCCGGCTGGGGCGCAGTATCTACCATTAAAAATCTCCACAAACAGACATACCACACTATCGTCTTGTCCCCCATCAACTACTTCCTCTTCACTCCGATGCTTCCGTCGGCTACCGTCGGAACCCTCACGCTGCGCTCTCTTGTCGAACCGATTCGGAAAGTCGTCGCTCGAATAGGCGGCCACTATCTGCAGGCTGAAGCCGTTGGTATAGTGCCGGGCGAAAATCTCGTCGAGGTCAGACAGACACACTCTAATGGCGACGTCTATGAGTTCTACATCAAGTACGACAAGCTCGTTGTCGCTACCGGCACAGTCTCTAACACCCATGGCGTAGAGGGATTGCAGCACTGTAATACCTTGAAGACAGTCGAAGACGCTAGAGATATACGTCAACGCGTCGTCGAAAACTTCGAGCGCGCAAGCATACCCTCCGTCACTGAAGAGGAGCGCCAGAAGCTGCTATCCTTTGTTATATGTGGTGGTGGGCCTACTGGCGTCGAATTTGCAGCTGAACTTTTCGACATGATCAACGAAGATCTGGTTAATGTCTTTCCGAAAATTCTTGCCCAACAGGCCACAATTCACATTATTCAATCTAGAAGCAATATTCTTAACACATACGACGAAAAAATCGCAGAATACGCAATGGAACGGTTCAAGAACGACGATATAGATGTCATTACGAATGCACGGGTTCAACGCGTATTTGAAGACACAGTGGTGTTCTCTCAGAGACAACCCGATGGATCAACTATTTATAAAGAATTGCCATACGGGCTTTGCCTATGGTCAACGGGTGTAGGACAGAACGAGCTCACCAAACACATTGTCAGCACTTTGCCCGGACAAGGAAACAAGAGAGCCATTGAGACAGATTCGCATCTGAGGGTTATTGGAGCACCTCTCGGGTCCATATATGCGATCGGTGACTGTTCTACCGTGAAAACCGCAGTTGCTGATAACATTATATCAATGTTGCGCAGTAAAGCGAAAGAAGTTGGCAAAAATTTTGATACACTCGAACTCACGTATCATGACTGGTACCGAGTTGCGCAAACTATCAAAA
Organism: Tortispora ganteri; assembly: GCA_030573865.1. Lineage (NCBI taxonomy): Eukaryota > Fungi > Ascomycota > Trigonopsidomycetes > Trigonopsidales > Trigonopsidaceae > Tortispora > Tortispora ganteri. Next base: position 264,790 of record JAJMEA010000145.1, read on the forward strand.
AGAAGTTCCCACAAGCAAGTGATCACTTGAAACGGGTAGACGAGATCTTTGAAGAGTTCGATAAAGACCACTCCGGGACTATGAACACTGAAGAACTAGAAATGCTGCTTCGTTCAGTTGATAGTAAGATCGTCTCTTTGCCGGCAACTGCACAGAGGGCGCATCAGCAAGGCGTATATCTAGCCAAAAAACTGAATAAGCTCGCATTGTATAACCATGGCTTGCAAGCGAACGATGTCATTATGGATGGTGACGTCGAAGATACGATCTACAAGCCGTTCAGGTACCAGCACCTCGGTTCACTAGCCTACATTGGAAACGCGGCGGTGTTTGATTTGAATGGACACAGCTTTTTTGGTGGATTGCTGGCAATGTACCTATGGAGATCTGTTTATTTTGCGCAAAGCGTTAGCCTGAGAACTAGAGTGCTTCTTGCTATTGATTGGCTAACTCGTGGACTATTTGGCCGCGATATGATTGATGTTTAAGATGATATACCTATATAACATGTCTTTAATTTTAGTAGCAGACACACTTCGTGTCAGACTTTGTTTCGGAATACGAAATCTTTTCGTATCGGGTTCTCTTGTGCAAGTATATGGGCAATAGATTCGCAAAACGGAATTGCAGCCTCGCTATGGGACTCTTTAACGTAGATTTTAAGAAAATTTTTCAAACGAATGTCTTTAGCCATTGCCCACAAGTAGCGTAGTTTCATGATTGTTTCAGCTTGTCTTTCAGGCAGTCTGAGTGTCAGCCAGTTATCGATTATCAACTCCTTCTCGTTGCGTTGCACGTCGAAGGCAAATAAACCAAGTGCCGCAGGTGAAGCCAATGAAACGTCCTCTATGACGTACAAATCTCGTCCAAATTGCGAACAGCGGTTGTATGTGACTAGATTTCCCTTTTGGAAGCCTCGACTAATTAACGAGTTCGATAATGGCGATTGCAGTCCATTACCAAGAATAGAACTGTCAGAAATTCTTATTCCAGTCATCCAAGAGGTACTAAATGTGCCGTCTTCATCCGCAATTGCAACGTTAGGGTACATTGCAGCCAGAAATATATTCTTCAGCAGCCCAGGCTTAGAAGAATTTGTATTTAGAGTATATCCTCCGAGTTTAGGGTCTTGAGACTTGTACAGCTTGAGCATCTCACGTGGTAACCCTGCATTGCCATTTGGAATATTTAGACGTCTGACAAGTATATCATAAATTTTTCTTGATTCGTCATAGATTCGTAGCATTTCGTTATCATTAATCCCATGACGTAAGCTAAACTCTCTTGCGAAAGTAGGCCCCTCAAGCCGATACACACGTCGCCAGTGGTTGAATGCGTTAATTATCGCGTAAAAATCTGAGTCATTTTGTGCAGAGAAAGAGGTCAAGGCTTTCAACCTTCTGTTGAAGTACATACTTCTTGTTATCTCTACACCATCGTCGAACATTCTTTTGCCTCCATTAGCAGCAATCAAAACAAGCATGGGATCCAGACAGTTGAATGTAAGTCCATGTAATATCAGAGACGATGCCCATGGGTCTAAAGAGAGAACAAAACACATTTGACCAGACAAGGTCAGCATATCTGCGTTGGATTTGCTTTTGGCTATGAGGCCACTTCTTTCCAAGTATTTTCTCGACTCTTCAATAGCCTTGTATGATGGAGGACTCGGCAATCTTCTCATAAAATTAGTAGAGATATCAAAGTTGTCGGAAAGACGCCTTGCAGTAAACCACAGAGACGATACATCGCCCCGCTCAGATTCAGGTACTGGTCGGTCGGGCAGTTTAGAGTACCTGTGGCCAGAAAAAAGCGCATAATACTTTCCAGGCCTCACACGGCCAACTCTACCAGCGCGCTGTTCAACTGAAGATTTAGAGACCCATTCAAGAACGTTCTGATTAACGTGAGACTCATTTGAATGGCAAGGAGCGTTTCGTAGTCCGCTATCGATGATATATTCCAAGTCAGGGATCGTGATGGAAGATTCAGCAATATCGGTTGATAAATACACGTGCCTTGAACCGTGATCTTCAAGGAAAATAGAAGGGTCAATACCGTACCGAGAATGCAGGAGATGAAATTTGACATTAGAGATGACTTCATTTTTGCTCGCATTTATAGCTGATGTGACTGCGGAATAGACAGTATTAATTTCGCGAATACCAGGTAAGAATACCAAAATAGAGCCCTTGGAAGTGGTCTTAATTATATGTAAAATTAAAGATGCCGCAATGTTTTGCATGGTCGTGTAGGCTCTGTTGGAGCACATAAAGGCCACAGGGTCAGATGAAAGAAACGCAGGCTGTTTATTTCGGCTTAGGGTGTGACCAGAGAGAATTTCATGGTTCTTTAATTCCTTGAGACCCTGTATATTGGATTTTATTAGCCCTCCTATGTCGTGCTTGACTAGATCATCAATATAGTCCTCAAGGAAGAACTTCGAGACATCAAACATAGGTTTTTGGATCGTAAACTCAGGTATATCTCTAATAAACCTGAACTCATCTTTGATCAGAGACTTATCGACATTTGCACCCATTATGACGAGCCTGAAAAGCTTTGGGTCAAATTTCTTTCCTTTAGATTGCCGCAAAGAGCTCTTAAATCGCAAGCTCAGGTACCGACTTGTTAGAGTCAGTACAGTATCCTGTTCAAGGTTGCGGCTATAAAAGTCATCTAAAATTATATGAGATATCTCGCTGAGGGGATCTTGTGCACCCTGTTCAATCTCTTTAATAGCGAAAGCGAGCATATTTCGCAGTATGCCATAAGTCATAAAATTGATCGAGCCGGATTCTTTTGCCAGATCCTGATCCCAGTGCATAAAGTAGCCCACAGGTAATTTGTCTTTGTAAAGGGAGAAATAGTATTTAAGGCGAGAATATGCTGCTGTCACTGCATTCCTCCTTGGAGCGGCGCAGATTATGTTACAATGGGCACCAAGGGACTCATTGGCCCATTCCTTTAAGATAAGGAGAGGAACTTGGGTGGTTTTACCAGATCCTGGAGGGCCTTCAATTATCGAGACTGAGCTAGAATGTACACAAGAGAGCATTTCATTCACAGCGGATTTCTTTTTACCCGTTTTGGACCAACTCACATTTAGACCCGCATCAGATGGAGGCTTGTATGTCCTTAATTCGTTGTAGAGGTGCTGGTTACGACTACGCGAATTGAAATCGGAGAATCGCAAAACATAGCGCACATAGGTGTCTGCAGGCGGCGCGACAAACAGTGGTTGCGGAAAAGGTTTGGCTTTCTTTTTCCCCCCCGGGAACTGTTCAGACATTGCAGAGTCTTGAAGGATGTGGCGCACTTCTCGTCGGGTAGAAGATCCTGAAAGAGAAAAATCTATTGTAATTTGTGGGGCTGGAAACGCAGGGTGTCCATTAGCAAACGCGCTTTCCTTGAAATCGTGCCATGTTTGCGGATAGTTTGTGCTCAAGTAGTTCGCAATAATCAAGTTGGCCAGCTTCGTATTGTTTTCTTCCTCAGGAAAACGTACAAAAGAGTGCAATAGCTCGTCGTCAACTGAAACCTCAATATATTGTTGTAGAGGATTTTCAGTCTCAGTTTCAGCAGGTTTTTCTTGAGTAGAAAAATGCAGGTGTGGCAGTATTTTAGTGCAATATTGCAGGTATTCAGATATAACCGTAGAGGAAGCGTCAGTAAATGTAGAGTTAGTGCTGGTCTTCCTTGCAGATCGTACTTCTGCAGCGCCGCGCCTATATAGCTCGCTGAGTCGACGATACAGCGCAAACCAAGCAGCTATCTCGGCCTGCATACTGTTCTCAGAAATAGCACAGGCTGAAAGAGAAATTTCAGCGCCACTAAAAGACAGATCAAGTGTCACTTTTGTGCATCCGTCGGGGAGGAGGTCCACGGAGCGGGATATGGCAGCCTTCAACGAGTACATGAGCGCATAGCACTTGAGACGCCATATTTGGTGATGGTCAATGTAGAAGGAGGCCAGCGCGGCCGAATGGTAGTCATTGCCAATGCCGCCGGGTAGCAAAGCAGCCACACCGTAGCGACGGCCAAGTTTTCTGAGCGCCAGCAACAGTTTCGCAGCTGCTAGCAGGATAGCGACATGGGGTGAGGGATCCGAAGAGACAACAACGATCGGACTCGGAGATCGAGCATAGTCTATGGGACAAGAAATTTGCGCAATATAAACGGCTGAGGCGGGATCATACTTGATAGAGGTTGTGGGATGGAACCCGCATGTCGACTGCAAGAAGTCTATAAGATGTTCTGGGCCGGGGATAGCGTAGTGGTATGCGAACTTCCCCGGTTGGTACTTGTATGTGCATTTCATGTGTTCTAATGCCTCATAGTAAAGTCTGAGCGTGAATGCCGCATAGGAGGGCAACGGGGGAAGAGGGACATCGAAGGAGACGGAGTCTGATGTAAAATGCGAATGGAGGTTCGTCAGTCCAACGTTGTATGATGCGAGAGTGGAATTTTTAAATTCTAAGAACGGTGAGGTCTTTGCTACATTGAATGAAAAATGTTTTAATCGCGATTTGCTTGACAGGGTTGCATAAAGACGACATAATAACTGTCGTCTTTGCAACATCAAATAGCGGAAAAGCTTGGTGTGGTTGCTGTTGAAGTTACAAAAGTCAATCTACGTGGGAGGAGGAGGCAATGCCACAGAGTCAAACAGCGAGATGCCTATCTTTTTGCCATTCATTAAAAAAAAAAAAGGGGTAAAAAAAGAACAGTAGCTGGTCCTGGGCAAGAGACCGATGAGTACTGGCTAGGTCGGTTTGTCGAATAAAAATAAAGGACAAAAGTATGTGCGTTGTGCGTAGTGCGTTGAGTCATCTGGAGCGGGAGAGTTGCAATAAGTCGTGAGTCAGCTCTTTTAATGAGTACTTCATTTCTTCTTCTTCGGACCCAAAGGTTCGCCAATATCTTTGCCACGCAGCTTCACGCCAAGAGCACGTTCCATTTTCATTAGCACCTGTTGGTTAGGCACGGCACGGCCCGCTTCGTAGTCATTGACGACAGTCTGCTTCTCGTTGATTCGGGTGGCCAGATCCTTTTGGGTGAATTTCTTTTCTTGACGAGCGCGTGAAATGACTTTGCCGACAGACATATCAAGCTTAGCCGGCGGTGCGACCTCATTCTCTCTATCTAACTTGGCCAATCGCTGACCCTCCATGTTGCCGCCTTTGTTAGTGCCACCGGCGAACTTCTTGTCTACGGAGACAACAGCACCCGCACGGCGCGCAGCATTCACCTCCGCGTTCGTACGTGCAGTAGCAACTCGGTTAGCATTAGCGCGCTGCCCAATTACAGTAACGGTATCCCAGTCTGACGACATTCTATGATGGTTGGCTGGTGTGAGTGTGGAAGGAGAGTTGGGAGAACCCTATAGAAGAGCGTGATCACTTAATATAAACGTCCTACTTTACCCCGGGAGGTCGAGTGGGGCTCGCAATATATAGGGTTAACAGGGTTTAAATATATAGTGTATCTGATTCATACTGATTTATAGATTATGTAAGAAGACGGTTGCAGTTTCGTCGTGGCTAGGCTTCGGATTCGAGGATTTCAAGGATAATAGTTTCGTAGTCGATTACTGCCTGTATGAGCGACGCCTTTGTGATGTGTTCTGACGGCTTGCCGATATTGGTAGGATCACCAGGCCCATACATAATCCGCTTAAATTCGCTGCCCTTGGAATGAAACGCATGGATGTCGGATATGCCAGAGAATACAGTCTTTGTGAACCCTGTAAGCGTTGATTCGAGTTGCTGTAGAGGGTACGCTCGACGGAAGATCATCGACACTTCTGGAATACTGTCTACGACCCTTCTGATCGTGTTAACTGCGTTCGGGAAGTGTTTGGGCACTCTGATCGCAATTGTCGCATTGGCCTCACAAGGAACAGTGTCCTCAGTGGCTCCGGTGCGCAGATCCATGATATTCATTGCTGGAATCTTTGCACCATCGGAGTGCCAGGAGAACTTTTTCGAGAGCATAAACAGGGCCTCGAGTAGCGTGGACGAGGCCGATTTGTAAGTTGAAGGGCGCTGTGAGTTTACTTGAGCTGTTCTGGCAAGGCTGAATGGTTTGAAATCAGCGTCTACGAGCGCTGCGTGGCCACATTTACCGCGCGATTTCAACACGCCAATGATCAAGCCTGAGAGTTTCGACACGAGGTTATTGTCTGTTGGTTCGCCATGTATTACTGCATGGATACGCGACGCATTAAAATATCGGGTATAGAAAGATTCAGCAGGGATCGTACTTGTTCCGTCACCAGCGAGGATGACCATGGCGACGTCGTCAGCAGAAACTTTGCCGCTCTCAATGAGTTGTGACATTGAGATAAATTGCGAGGCGATGATCGACTTGAAAGATGCTGAACCGGAGCCGTATATTTTGTCGACGCCGAGTTTGTATGGTACAGTACCTGGGAGAGACGAGAAGGGTAGAGCATAGGGATCTAATCTGGCTGAAGTGTCGCCTATGTGTGATACCAGTAGCACTTTGGGTACAGTATCCGGATTCTTGCGTATATAGAGGTTAGAAGTGCCTGTACTGTTGTACGGATCAAGTTCCAGGGCTTCATGGTCAAGCACGCCGAGTGTGTGCGGCGATCTAGCGACGTTCGTGATGGTGGTAGAGAACCCGAGGTTCTTAGCGTAGGCGTCGACGAGGTTTATGGTTGACGAGAGCTCAGAGTCGCGCTCCTGGACGCCAATCTCAATGAGTGCCTGGTGGAAGCTAAGCAGGGCACTCGTTTTGCCATGCAGTTGGTCAACCCTCGGTGTGTTGACCGAATAGACCGAGTACGTAGAAAGGAATGAGTCGTACGGCTTGAGATAGTCTGGTATGATAGAGAAGTTTTGATCTGTATACTGGGCAGTTGCCCGGCTCAGTAATAGCAGCAATAGAGGCTGCAAAAACAGATGCATCGTCACTACTGGTAGAAGAAGAGTCAGTAATTTGTGTGCAATTGAGGTGTAGAGCTGAGCAGGGATGCATGCACGTATAAGGGGTCTGTGATCTTGAGGGTCATTCTAAGGGTCTGCAGATACACATTCAGGGTCAAAACAAGAATGTAATTATGGTATTGAATATAAGATCGATGTAAATAGTAGATGTAAATAGTAGAACAATGTAAATAGTAGAACGATACAGAAACAAAAGAACGATATATGTTGGTGTAAATCAAATTGGTGTAATATATGTTATATATAACAATCACAATTAGCTAGTAATCTAACCAACAAAGTTACCCTGATTGTTCGTATATATTTATTATAAACATCTATAAAATTAATAATTAAATGGATTTTATTCTATTTGATTGTTTAGATTGCTAAGTTGTGCAAGAAACAAAGAACTTTTAACTTTCGTCAAACTGACGACACAAATGTCGTTGAAAGAGGTGCCCTGGAAAGATTATGAAGAATTCAATAACTTGCACGTGATTTTATTTGAGAATCGCGAATATGAACGTGGGCTAGCAATTTTGAACGATTGGAATAGCAGATGTCGACTACCAGTAGCTGTTGAGTCTACTTATGCCCTCGTATCCTGCTTTTGCTCTGAATCATATAATATGAAGTTCCAGCTAAGACTCTCATACGCAATGACAATCGTAAGATTAGTGAACGGCATACTTGATCCAAGTCAAAAGGCTGAATTTGCTATACCGTTGTCAAAATTAGCACAGAATGTTGGTCTGCCATTGTCTCTCGTTGATCTACGGCACGAATGCTCGCACGAAGATCTTCCTACCCTATCGATGCTCAGAAGATGCGCCATTGATGCATTTGACTGGCTCGACACTGCTTATTGGAAACCACTGCTAGAATCACTAAAACCAGAAGATTTTTCTGCGACAATAAAAGAACTCCTGCGAGAATACCGTCGGGTTAGACGTTCTGATCCAAATGAATCCTTTTTTAAAGACCAAACTTCAGAAACTCACATTAAATATAGCGCAATAGTCAAAGAGATAAACACATACCTTGGTCATCCTAGTCTCTTTGTTGCGTTATTGGACATGAAATCTCTAATGATAAAGCCAACAGACCAAGCTTTCTTACTCTACGATCCCCTCTTGCGGTCGCTTTATTACTCAAACTGCGACTTTATATCTGCCCTGGCACTCGAAATGATAGATCGTCTTGACTCAAAGGATATAGACAACTCAATAATTGTAGAGTGGATCTCTCATTTCATCAACAAAGCGGCGCCTCCTAACACAAACATCGACCTTTCTAAATCCGAAACCTATTTTTGGACTATTGACTCTCATTTAATCGCCAGGACGCTTTCCTTGCGCATGGACAAAAACTTAATTGGTCTGCTATCTGATATTCAAAACCTCGATCCTACCGTTAACACTACCGATATCATCAATGCGATCAATCTTTTACACATGTCTACAACTTCTAATGGCAACGATATCGATGGTACAAATGAAAGCGAAAAGCTGCTAAATTCATTAAAATCTCAAGAAGTAGGATGGATACCCATACCTTTTGGTCAGGTAGCTCCTACATCAACATTGCATATGCAAGACTGATAAAATTATTCTTTTGGACCCCATATATGGCATAGCCGTGTCGTTTTAGCGCTATTCCTCTAACCTGCCAACGACAGCAACGGAATAGAAGCACCTAAACACCAGCCTAGCTCGTTCTCTTTAATCTTTTTGGCTATCTTAACCTCTCTATTCAACGGTAAATCGTAGCCTGTGTGTAGAATTGCGTAAATGAAGTTCAGGTCAAGGCACCATTCAGGCCCTTCTTCCAGCTCTGCCACAGCTCCTTCAATTGATCCAAATGTGGACCAGGAATCTTTTCCAAGACACACAGTAGAAGTGAGATCTCTCAGCTCTGCAATAGTAAAAGATTGTGGCATACCAAGAGGCGAAGTTCGGTCGTAGAAGTAGGAGAAAATGTATATGTCGGAGTCTTCAGGGAAGGCGTCCGAAATAGAAGGCTGATGAATACCGTTAAATGAACAGGGACCTACTGGACAATGCGCGTCTTTTTTCAGTATGTTTTCAGCTATTGATCGGCACTGCGCAGAGCTGGCAATGTCTGGCCCAATCATAGAAACAGACACTTTCTCTTTAGCGGAACCAATATCCACCAACTTTTCTACCTTTGGAGGTAAGCAAGGATTGACAATATTATTAAGTTGTCCAACACTTTCCGAGTTCTTCTTCGCTGCAGAGTAAACAGATTCAAAGACTTTCTTCCTAGCTTCCATTAGACCGTAGCCCAGATGCGAATGCTGATACAGTACGTAAGATTTTCCGGCAAATGTCAGCTCGTATTTATGCTTCGGATCGGCAATATGGTCAGGATGACTAGGCTCAAAGACTACCTGCGTTGATCCACCACCCAAATCAAACACAGCGGCGGTCTGCGACCGGGAGTTCATGCCAATGTTGCCCAGTAAGTAGTTGGTGGTAATCCAAGCGTATACGCCTTCGTCGGCACCATCCATGATAGAGACAGCATTCTCAGGAAGGATGAAAGGATATTCACGCAAATAAGACTCTACAGCTTTCAGGATTTCTGCAGATTTTGTCTCGCCCAGAAGTCGGAGACCTGCAGTCGCTTTCACGGAGATCGGCGTCAAACTTTGTCTGTTAGAGGGAATAGCAGCTATCGCCACGTCTAAAAGGGGCTTGAGTGACATAGCCGCGCCTTTGGGATCGTCAGGGAAGCTGCTGAGTCCCGGTTTCAGCATTTCGAAAGTTTCGTTGACCAGTTCAGGAGATGGTCCGCAAACGGCGAAGTCGTAGACGTGAACGCGGGATCCCGTTGAACCTGCATCTATCATTACAACGTATCTTCTATTTGGACAATCGGCCGGTTTGGTTTTGGCGACATTCGTGGGCACATTCATGTGAGAGGGCCATAGTCTGAAGAAAAACGCCAATAATGCGATAAAAGCGAGACATGTTAAAGCTATGCGTAACATTCTGGGACGTGTAGACGGAGGCCGCATGTACGCATTTCTTCCATGAATTTGGGATCTAGAATGAGCAAAATTCGAGTCCATTGCTGATCCCTCTGTTTTATCTCGTCCTTTTGAAGGGCCAAGAGCTTGTTATTATCAGAAACTTAAGACACGTTAGTGTGTTTCTAAGACACCAAGGCCTATATGTTGGGTGGGACCCGACCACCCAAATCCATCACAGGCGCAAAATAGGAGAGAATTTAACTAGTCGTTCCTTTGCCGCACTGAATACTACAATTTATCAATAATAAATAGTTACTTTTCGTCTTATAAAGAGTAAGAAAAAACCAGCCACATCAATATGATCGGCATCGCACTCTCCTCTAATGGTGTTCACCGTCTTTGAGGTGCTTCAAATGGGTCTGGTAAGCGTAAATGTATCCGAATCCAACCAAGCCGACAAGGAAATGAACAAACGGCTTACCAGAAGCGTTATCTCCGTCAAAATACTTTTGCTTGTACCATTTGAAAGGGTTCTTTGAAGGAGTTACTGCCGGTGCATTTCCGCGAGGTAATTGTTTATAGAAAGAAACAATGTTGGTCATTCTCTTAGCGTTCGGTGCAGCTCCAAGATTCTATATTTGTGCGTTAGTATACTAATCAAATCAATCAATCAATCATGGTGTTTTCCGCGCCTTCACTGAAATTTCAAGCACAAGCAGCCCAAAATGAACAATAAGTTCTCTGATAATTGCCGCAATTGCAGCTAGAGTCACCTGTAAGAGTCCGCAAGCCGGCCTGCTCGCTGGCAAATAGAACCCTAGTATTGTAACTTCGGAAGTGTCAAAACACTGAAAATTCTCTACTTACCTGTGCCGATGCTACCTTAGGAGGCACAAGAGACGACAATCCACGACGTGCGATGTAAGACATTCTAATAAACTGAGCAAAATGTTCAAAATGACCACTTTTTCCTCGTGTACAGGTAAACTCCGAGTCTGGCCGGGCGCCCGGGTGGTGGATGGGACTCGCTCACCCTGAGCAGCGAAAAATGAAGACGTTACTATAGCAACTATTGACCACTCATTGACGTTGCATATTTTTGGCTTCTGTGATTCAGCTGTTCACTAGCTAGCCTTAGAATAATATACATTGTCAGAGATGCTACGAGGATTAGTCAGACAACCGGCAAGGCTTAAACAATCGATTCGATTCTCTTCGAGCAAGATCACCACTGCTACCGTAGGCGAGCACGCCGTAGGATCAGCCGCTGAGCCATCTACCACGCCCGCAGAGATTCTTTCAGGAGCACCAGAGGAACTGTCTACACGCCGCACGTGCCGTATATACCAGGAGACGAAACCTGCTACGCAGAGTGGGACGTGGAGGGCGCAGCCATGGAGAATTGACTTCGACGTCGACGGACACAATCATAGATGGGAAAACGACATGATCGGCTGGCAGTCGACTGCCGATGTGGTACAGGCGCTGGAACTGAAGTTCAAGACTGAAGAGCAGGCGATCAACTTTGCCGAGTCTCAGGGCTGGACTTACTCTATTGCTGCCAAAGAGCCACAAATAATTAGAAAGAAAGAATATGCCACTAATTTCTTACACAGCAGAGGCCCCTTGAAGCATATTAGAACCAAGTAGGAGGAAAGGGGCAAACCACCGTGATGCACAACAAGGATAACAACTAGTGAACATCCGACTTTTCGTGTAAACGGCTTATATCTCTCAGCTAGGTTCCAAAGTACCTAGAATCTATAAATCGGGGGACCATTTCGTCAGTCGGCTTTCCAACTATCAACCGAATCTTCGGGAACGCTTTCAGGATTCGCATAATTCCTAGTCTCGACGCTAAGAATGTAATAAATATGATATTCTGCTCAGAAACGCCGTGATCTAACATCACCTGAATTGACATTAAAGCTGCTGCCCCTGAACCAACTTGCGGATCCGTTAGAATGACTGTATCGTTTGTGATGCATTTCGGCAGCTTTTCGTAGCGCAATGTAGGTTCGCCCGTAGCTGTGTCAGAAAGAATCAGAAGACGACCAAATGACATTTCTGGTACTGTTCGCCTAAACGCAATATCGAAGGTGCCACCGGCACGCAAAATCGCCACACCGGTTATTGATTTGGTGAATCGCAATCCCTTGTATTCCATGCCAGTGGCCGTAGTGACGCTCTGTTCTACGACTTCCAATGCGTCCAGCGCGTGTTCAATTAGAATAGTCGCAATTCGTTCAAAGTAGAAAATGAAGTCTTCCATAGACGTAGTCCTGTCCATTATAATTGTGGAAAGACCTTCAAACTGAGGAGTTTGCGGGACTATTAATAGATTATCGCAATTGAAGACTGTCTTGTCAGTGCTTAGCGACTCTAGCTGTTCTTTCTGTTGAGCTGCTTTCTGCTTTAAGGCCTGCCGGACAAGGGCGACCAGCATATCTATTGCCACATAATTGTCGCTGCCACGTGTTATAAGTATGTCTGCATACTTAGAAGTAGGCAAGACCTTCTCAATATAGTTCGGTTTGACAAATCGAAACCATTGGGCAATAATACCGTCAAGGTCTCGACCGCGATGCGCCATATCCCTGAGAGTTCTACGAGCTAAACAAACGTCCATATCAGCGTCTACAAAGACTTTTGTATCAAATAGTTGCCTGATGCGTTCGTCATAGAGAGCGTATATACCTTCTATGATAACCACATAGGGCGCATACACTGACACAGTCTTCTCAGTGCGTGTGTGCGTATTGAAAGCGTATTGGGGTACATAGATACGCTTTCCTTGTTTCAATCGCTTCACATCCTCGTATAACAGGTCCCATTCCAAAGCTTCAGGCGCGTCGAAGTCGTACTCACATCGTAAAGCCTTTTCATGCTGATCGTCCGTCAACTGTTTGTAGTAGCTATCGGTCGATATCACAACTGTCCACGGCACATTCAGTTTGTTGATAACAGTGCTAACTACACTAGACTTGCCACTTCCGCTTCCGCCTGCAACGCCTATGAATAATGGCTCGTTCCATGGCGGATGGTATGTGGCCATAGCAGGCTAAATATATAGTGGGGTGGTTGAGAAGAGTCGGTGCAGTGGTCACCGTTCCCGTGCCAAGGGCAAGATTTCGACCCCGTCAAAATCTTATTTTTCTCTTGTCATCTTTCTGCTATAACCGGAACCGGCTTTTATTTGATTAGTATATTGTCTATTAGCTTTTATTTTTTTTTACGGCAAACTACCATGTAATCGCTGAGGCCACGGTGGTTAAAACTCCGTAATCGACGTTATCAAAGGCCGTCGTCGCCATGTCACGCGAGTCACACATTCACTTCAAGATCGCCCGGCTGAAATTGAACAAGCCCAAGCGAATCCTCGTACACGTCAAGCCACTGTAGTTCGTCAATATCTTTCGTTGATTCTTTGATCTCATTAACCAGTTCCTCGAGTACGATTATTACAACCGCATCGTTACCCCCGGCGCCAGGCACAACACCGCCTATTATGCCCGGAACATTGTTCAGTTTGTCCAGCAACTCTGTTTGTTCCACAGGCTCAATGGGAACCCCAGATAGATCACCCATCTGTCGCAACAGCTCGCGAATTCTCAAGAATTGTTGTCGAATGACACGTAGCTGGTTACCAACAGCGTTGTCCACATAAAGCGATTCAATACAAGCCCGAAGGTCAGCCAGATAGCCCGACTCGTTTTGTTTGCTCATGTCGTTAAGAGTTCCAAGTGACTCAAGCACAGCCATGTTCGATTTGTCGAGTTCTCTCCAAAGCTCGGTCGAATCAGGGTCGGATTTGCGCCATTCAAGAACCTTCGACACCATCTTCGGCGTCTCGGAGCCTCCTTTGACATCACCTAGCATAAGCCGCAGCCCCTTTGGTACGGCGCAACTGTTTTTATCAAGTCGCCAAGACGACTTCGCAAGCCTTTGTACGGATTTGCTGAAGTCTTGGAATGACCCAATAGCCATGTTTAACGCATCCTGAAGGTGTTCAGGCTGAAATCTTCTATACTTTATGCTGCCGAACACCGCCGAGGCGATATCAAACCCGGAACCAATTTTGCCTTGTGCTAAACAGTGTGAAAGTTGGCTCAATTTATGTACTATCTCATAATCGTCGCTGTTACCGAGAATATCCATCTTCCCGTAGTAGCTCATCAAACATGCCATAAGACTGGACGTTAACGCCGCAGACGATCCCAGTCCAGTCTTTGGAACCTCATTAATTTTTTTTCCATAGTATGGAAACTGTTCCGTTCCGGATCGGTCCTCCTGTGACTGGAACCCGCGGTCTGAGTAGATCGTGATGTCTATACCTGTCAATTTAGACCAAGAACCTAGATACGCAGCTGCAACTTTTAGTGCCGTAAATATAAACACATTGTTTGTTCCATTAACAGTTTCTAGACCATTTTCAGTTAATTTGAACTTCCATTCAGCACCTAAGAACTGTGGACTTCGTACTAGGATCTCCTCCCGATCAGAGGCTTCAAGCTTACAGTACATCCGCGCAGACAGACCCAGTACGTACCCACAGTACGCGCTGTCAAGCACCAGGTAGCCACCTACAAGCAATACCTTCCCAGGAGCGCTAAAACAAACGGTACTCATGGATTATTCAAACAACTAACCCCGTAATAGCCGTTGAAAACAGCCTCAAAGTGACACACACACGTTCTAAGTACTTAAAATAAACGAATCGCGAAACGTGTTACCGGAACAAAAAGTTGTCATAGCAACGGTAACATCAACTTTTCCTCTGTATACCCGAGATGGACTCGTTCCGCAAAATTCAATCAATTCCTGCTCCTCGATTTCCTTTCCTTTTCGAAACACGTTTCGCTTATCCTTTTTATTTACTTATTTTATTGTTTAGGTAATCGAGTGCGTGAGGGCTACTGACAGTGAATCATGGTATTAAGGATAAGCCCATTGACAAGGCCTGCGGCTTATGTCAAGGCCTTTTTTGTGGCCACCGGCCAGTCCTACACCCCATCATTCTTTGTCTCTTCTGCTGTCCTTAGAAGACAGCAGGGTGTGCCTTCTGATGCATTGGTGCTTAAGAGCTTTCACACATCTGTGGGTGCCGAGTCCACCAACGGCCCCGAATTCGGCTCATCTTCGGCGCAGTGCTTGTTTGTCTGCGCTCCATATAATGTTCAAGTCTCTTCTTTCGATGACGAGAAAAAAGCCACTGATGCTCCCACAAGAACGAATACTACACGCTATGTTACCGGTTTGAAACCCTCATTACGCAGAAGTTATTCGACGTCTTCCTTAGATTCTAGCTTGAAGACCGAGGCGCATCAGCCTGATATAGACGCTCCTATACTGATTTCTTCCGATCGCGCAGCGCAGCAGCATGCCGCTGACCACAAAATCCTTACCGATTTAAAGGGCAGGTTCCGCAAGAACTCCGCTCTTGTTAACCATACGCCCGTGGTTTCTGTGCGAAGTATGACAGTCGGCAGAAAACGACTCAGTGTAAATGCTCGACGCCAAGCGGCCAAGTTCCTTTCTTCCTGCTCATCGTCAGACTTAGCAGACAGGATCACATATCTCTCTTCTAATCGAAAATTTACAGAAGCATTCTATATTTTCCAGGAAGCAGAAAGAAACGTTCCCAACATATTGTCTAAATCCGTTTATTCAGCTACTTTACGTTGTTTGGCAGATGCCTTGAAGAACAACTACGCTTCTCCAGAAGATGTCATCGTTGTATACACAGGTATGATATCTAAACAGATCGTTCCTGATGTTGCGGATTATTCTGTTGTTATCTCCAGTCTATGCCATAGTTTTTTCCAGGCTCAAAGTGAGCTAAAAACATTAAATACCATCCGATCTTGGAATAATGACAAACTGTTACCTGCATATAAGTACCGCCACAACTTCCTACGAAAGAGTGATAGCTTAAGCTCTGCATTGGACATTTTCTTTGCCACTTACCACGTCAGAACACCAACATACCATGTTTCACTCTACAATGATCTGATTCGCGCTTGTGCTCAGATTGGCTATGTTGACGAGGCTTTGAAGGTTCTAAAACATATGGAACAAAGTAATGTTTCTTATAACGCAGATACTTTTATCTCGTTAATGAGGTTGTATTCAGTCGCCGATATGCCAGACATGGTTGAAGAAGTGTTTCAAGAATACAAGTCGTACTCTTCTAGTTTAATTGAGCTAAAAGAGGTGGAAGTCTACTCTGAACTAGTAGCTAGTTATTTTCGTGCGGGAAAGCCAGATCTTGGCCTGGCATTTGTTGAAAAATTCTTGGAACAAAGAACTCTTACCAAAGAATACTTCCCTCTATTTGATGAGCTCATTACGGGTTTTGCTTCTTTAGATATGCTAGATTCCGCTTGGAAATGGGTCGAACAATATAACAATAATGCTTTCGGATTGAAAGCTTCTCCGAAATCTTTGAGTACAATTATCTCTGCTGCGTGTGCTTCTGGAGATCTCGATTTTGCGGCAAAGGTCGTAACCACTCTTAAAGATTATGAAGTTTCTGATAACTCTGTGTTTGGTGGAGCCCTTGAAATGTTTTTGAATAAAGCGATTTCTGCGGATGATTTACCGAAAGTCAAGTTAGGGCTGGAAGCTCTCAGAGCAAGCTCGGCTGGTCTAGATGCTATCTCTTTAGGCAACCTTGCGGTTTACTACCTTTCAGATTTTTCAAGAGGTTCACTAGATGAGGTTAATATTGCTGTTGTTTCTGTAAAGGATTCTAAAGCGGCATTTATTGATTCCATTTTGTCCGTATACACGCGACTTTCATCTGCACAAGGTAATGTTTCTCCTGATTGCTTGAAGGAAATTGTGAAATTAGGTATAGCAAACACACAAATTGCTGACGAACTTCTTCGCGTAACAGACCCTTCTGATTGGATGAAGATTATGCTACATTACTTTAAGGATGTTGTCGCGGTAGATGAGTCTTCTTTTAAGGATATAACTGGGTATCGTCTTAGATGCTTTTTAAGGATGCTGGTTAATTTGGCTGGAAGATTGACAGGCGTTTATGCTCAGAGAAGACCTAACAATTTGTCAGTGAAGTTTGTTGATGGCCCTTCTCCTGCAAGATTGTCGTTGGAAAGGAATGAGCGCAGAGAACTGTTGAACTGTTTAACTACCTATGCACCTGGTATTGCTGCCCTTGCTCAAGAAGAATATGGGTTATCCAACGCCGCATCGGATACTGTAGTTAAAGAAGCACTAGCGGAAGTGACTGCGTTTGTTGAACTTGTTGGTGCTAGCGAATTGCAGAAGGAATGGAAAGACTATATATCGTTAGCAAACAAGCAACTTATTGAAGCGGGATTTGACGTTAATAAGTCTAATTCAATTTTGGACATGCTTTCACCTCCATTCAACGTTCCAGATGAGAAACTAATTTCGATCATCGAGAGCGCTGATCCTTCTAAGAATAAGCTCACAGGTTCTGTTTTTGCGTTAAGTATTATTCATCTATGTGTTAGACGACGCAAGATGATCTATTTTGATCGCATCATGAATTCCGCAGTGAAGCATCTAGGTGCCCCGCAGATTGAGGACGAACTATCTAGAAGAAATTGGGGCTCCGTTTATGATGCTTGTTTACGGCTGAACTCTAATTCATTAGAAAATGCTCAGTACTATGCGAGCCGGTTGAAAGAGTTTGGTGTTACTCTTTCTGCTGATGCATATGCTGGTTATTTAACTGTTCTATGCTCTGATGAGTTTTCTCCTCAAGATGTTTTGAATATTTTCCAGGAGGCTAAAGACAATGGCGTAATTCCGAATCAATACATGTATAATGTTGGAATTTCACGCTTGGCGAAAATTCGTCGATTTATTGATGCGAAAGCACTTTTCGACGAAATGGATAGTCATAATATTCCTAAGAGTGCTATGACTTGGGGAAGCATTATCAATGGCGCCCTTCGCGACAATAAAGAGGATATCGCAGAGCGCTTATATGATGAGTATAAGGGTCAAGATTGCTTTTCTCCTCACTGTGCTACTATTAATGCATTTTTACAGCACTATCTACAAACTGGTAACATCCAGAAGTTCTTAGAGCACTACGAAGAGTTCACTAATTATGGTGTATCTAAATCAAGCCATACTTATGTGCTGCAGATGTCATTTTATTCTAGTATCATGAAATCGCAATCTGACGTTCTGAATAGTCTAGTGGAAATGAGAGCTAATGGAATTGTACCTGGGGAGGCACATTATGGTGCTGTTATTCGCGCCTACGGTATATACGGCAATGACTTGGACTCTATGGAGAAGTTTGTTGAAGAGCTACCTACAGGATATAGCATACGAGACAATGTGGCGCAAGCTATTGTTGAATCGTATGGTCACCATGGAAAGATTGAGCCTATTCTAAAGCTTCTCAGAGATAGAGAAGCGAATGGATTGAGCCCCACGCCATATCTGTACAGTGCTCTTATTAGGTCTTATGGCATTGCGGGCGACTTAGAGAACGCCGAGAAGGTGTTTAAGGAAACTACATTGGACAAACGAGAGCCGACTACGTACGAATCCATGCTAAGAGTGTATTTGCATTTTGGAAAAGTTGAGGAGGCTAGTGCTATTGTTACAGACCTGTGCAAACGTGCCGAATATGCGCTGCCGCTTAACCGCGAACTGAAGAACATGGTTTCACGTTATGAAATAGTTAAAGACGATCCCGAGCTATTGGAGGAATTTACGAAACCGGAGTTTTTGGAGGATTACTTATTCCGAGAGTATTAAGAATCCTCGATGTATATAACGAACTACACTTTTATGATAGAACGCATGATTGACGGGAGCGCATGCAGTTGGACGAAAGAATATATATATCTTGATGTCTAATTTTTTAGAAACCTTTCTATACAAACTATTCACATTTGCCACTATTAGCAGAAATATTATGACGCTGAGAAATAAGAGTATGTAGAGGTATAGTGTATAAGTATTTACAAACGATATAGGCATTAATAGGTTGTTAGTCTTGAATTGATCGAACGGACTTTTCGATCCTTTTTCGGAATGAAAGGAGTAGCGGCATCCGGCAGTACAGCGAGACCGTCTACCTCGGGATCTTCGGACATAAACTTCATTGGCTGGTCGAAGAAGTGGTCAAAGCGGATGATCGACCATTTAGCGATGTGCTTAGAAGCTCCAATGTCCTGTTTTAGACGAAACAAGTCGGGCTGTGTATAGTCTATTTTAGGCCAGATGAACGGTTGGTCCATTTCGATTGTCATTTTTTTGACTTGTTTTGGTCTTGGAAACTGGCCTGTGGAGATAGCATAGGTCCGACGGACAGGCTGGAGCTGTGTAGTGATGCTTTTGGCAGCGAGGCCATAAATGTTCCATAGATAGTCGCGTAGCATGAGCTTATTAAAATGCAGAGGAACAATAAATTTAGCCTGGTAGGGCGACAGGCGGGGATTAGGATGGAGCAGTGTAATCGTTTCCTTTGGTAGGTAATCTTTCAAAAGGCCAGTCTTAAAAGGGGCTTTTGATGCGGCAGTTGACTCCGGAGCAATAATATCAGATATCTGTGCAGCAGAAGACGCCAGTCTGCGTATTCCACGAGTCATAGTGGAAAGTAACAGGGCGCTAAAATGATAGTCGGAGAGGGACAGGTAAAAACGCTCGCGCAAGCTTTCCACTAGGTGGAAAAAAGTTGTGAAGTTCTGAGGGTGGAGTGGTTGCCACGACAACAACAAAGAAGTAACTTTGGTATACGCATGTCTCGAAAAACAAAAATCCCCTTTTGACACATCTATCGAACGAAAACACACGCAAACAAAAGAAAAAAGACGTGGTAATTTGCAATCACGTTTCTTGTATTTATTGTTTACTGCTGTGATTTATTGTTTACCCTTTTGATAAATAACCGTGTTTGAGTACCGTTTGACACAAACATAGATAAGCCACATACCTTCCCGTACCCGAAGTAAACAAATAGACTACAAATGCGTGAAATCGTTTCCATCCAGTGCGGACAGGCAGGTAAGTAGAAATTAAAGCAGATAGACGGAAATATATTTTGCAAAAACGCGTGAAAAACGCCTTGATATCGTCTCAATTGTGCTGGCATGTTACTAACCACAATGAAAACTTTTAGGTAACCAAATTGCTACCGCGTTTTGGCAAGGAATCACCCAGGAACATGGGATCGATAAAGATGGCTCACTGACTGAAAAGAGCCACGAAGTATCCGACCGTCTTGAAGTGTTTTTCTCTCAGGTCAGAGATCATAGGTACGTGCCTCGTGCAATCGCTGTCGATCTTGAACCTGCCACTTTAGACACAATTCGCTCCGGTCCGCTAGGAAACTTGTATCGCCCGGACAATTTTATCGGCGGTGAATCTGGTGCAGGAAATAACTGGGCTAAAGGATATTATACCGAAGGTGCTGAACTAGCAGATTCAGTTATGGACACTCTGAGAAGGGAAACCGAACAGTGCGACTTGCTGCAAGGCTTCCAAGTGACCCATTCACTCGGTGGTGGTACTGGTTCTGGTATGGGTACATTGCTGCTATCTAAGATCCGTGAAGAGTATCCTGATCGTATGCTAGCTACTTACTCCGTACTGCCTTCTCCGAAAGTTTCCGATACAGTCACTGAACCTTACAATGCTGTTCTTGCTATGAACCAGCTCATTGAGGCTGCTGACGAGACTTTCTGTTTAGACAATGAAGCTCTTTATGATATTTGCACCCGTACTCTCAAGGTGCAACAGCCAGACTACCCTCACCTCAACAGACTCATTGCGCTAGTCATGTCTGGTGTCACTACTGGCTTTAGATTCCCCGGTCAACTTAACGGAGATTTGCGCAAGTTAGCTGTCAATCTTATTCCGTTCCCTAGATTGCATTTCTTTATCGCTGGATACGCTCCTCTCTACTCTAATGCGTCCAAACTGTTTCAGGGGCTCTCTGTCCCTGAGCTCACTAGCCAACTTTTCAATCCTAACAATATGATGGCTGCGTGCAACCCATACAACGGGCGCTACTTGACAGCTTCGACAATTTTCAGAGGAAAAGTTTCTACCAAAGAAGTTGAAGAGACTGTTTCCTCTATGTGCAGCAAGAACTCATCATACTTTGTTGAATGGATCCCCAACAATGTGCAGACTTCAGTATGTAACGTTCCTCCTTCTGACGTTCCTACAGCTGCCACATTCATAGGAAACTCTACTGCGATCCAAGAACTGTTTGTGCGTACACATACTCAATTCACTGCCATGTTCAGGCGAAAAGCTTTCTTGCACTGGTACACATCAGAAGGTATGGATGAGATGGAGTTTACCGAAGCAGAGAGCAATCTACAAGATCTTATTACCGAATATCAGCAATATGAGCAAGCTGGCGTTGAGGACGATTACGGCGAGGAAGTATATGAAGGAGAAATGTATGAGCAAGGCTATCAAGAGGGCGAGCCTGAATACCCTGAGAACTAATCAATGTGACCTAGAAGTCATTGAAATGTTCCTGCCATTGCTTGTGTTGTTCGTGGGATATATTCTTTTTTGAGAACGTGTGTTTTAATATTTTGCTTTTATTATGCTTTTGCATGCGTAGATTGTATTTAAACCTGAATTAATTTTAATTGTGCCATTTAATTTCCAGTAACTATCAAGATCAGCTTCTACAGGATTGTAAAATTGCTTAGGGGAGATATGGCTATGTGCATTTTGGTCATAGAGTTGAAAAGCCATACAGTGATCTGCTATAATTCGCACAGTGTCAAGATTGGAGAAACCCAAATGTGTTTTTAGGTATTCCCAGCTAGTTGAGTGCAAACAATATAGACAATGATGTTAGATTCATTTGAAACAATGATATCAGTAGTAATTGAGTTAGTTTATGGTAAATAGAACTGAATAGTGACGAAAGCATATTCAGATAAACAAGGAGAACAAACCAAAAAATGTGCGAATTTTCATCAGCTATAGTAGTGTTTTAGGCACATGTACCGGATAAGAAGTTTGAAGAAAGACTGAGCTGATCCAAACCATGATTAGAAGCTCGTGCAACATCTTTGCATCATATCCAGCTTAAGGAGTGGATACGCTCGCATAGCAAGTCGTTGAAATTTCTAGACTGCAACATAGAAGCTCAATTACATTCACATGTACTGAAATAAAGCCATAGAATTATGAGCAACCCAGCAAAGCGAAGATCATTTCGGTTACTTGGTTGGCCGAGATTTGACTGGAGGTGCGCAGGCAGAGAAATTGTTGATATTACCACAGTAGTTTCATTATCAGTATAGACTGTTTCAGTTTGAGATGCTATAGGCGGACACAGTGGACAGATTATCAGTAGTGACGACTGCAGAGGGTCCAATGAATGAAGTATATGCAAAATAGCGCAGATAAGGAAGGACAATGTACGACGTAGTAAGTAGCGATTAGTGATAGAGATAGCTGGTAATACCTAAAAGAGCAAACTAAATGTGTATAGTTTTAGAAATTCTGCATGAATTTTCACCATCCATCACTTTATTGCCTAATTTAGTATTAATAAAGATGTGATGTTTATCTGATAGGTAAAATGCCTTTATTATTGTAAACCTAGGGGAGAACTCGTTTATCTTGACGAATTAGGTATTAATTGATCATGAATTTTAAGTTCATACGTGGCTGCTCTCCGTGGACACAGATGTCCGCCTATTGGTTGTTAATTTTCAAAAATTTTAAGGTTTGTAAGAAATTGACACCGTCCACGTCACCTCGTTACCGATTATCGTTTTGAATGGGTTTCTTGGGTTATTTCGCTGCTCCATAATTTTACAGTATTATGCAAGAGTCTTTGCAATTGGAATTGCTGTTTCAGCTGTTCACCTTATACAACCGTATGACCTATTAATTAAATCAGCTGTTGTTTTGAAATTTGAAATTTCAATTTTGAATTGCTAATCAGCTCTTGTTTTGACAGGTTTTCTTATCTTTTGTTTGAATCGCTTCACTGTTTAAACTGTATTTCGCCTGCACTGGGGCTAAGGCGACAGTACGCGTCTCACCTTATATAATGGCATTAAGTGCCTCAACCCCCCCCTTTGCACCTTTTTCTTCTTTAACCTCATCTGCACTTCCTTCTACTTCTCTTTCAAATTCATACTCTTCACTTCAAATTTGACCATCATGTCGCTTACCACTACTGCTACTGTCGGTCTCGCTACCTTCTCTGGCATTGAGAGCATTTGGCCCATGATTACCTCTATCAACCCAGAAATCGCAACTCTCACCTCATTTGATGTCGAAATGGCCGCAACTGTGACATCCGTTGACCCAGGAGCCGCATACAGTTTGAGTCTCTATAACCCAAACTGGTTTGCTAAAGCTGCTTCGGTGAACCCAGCAATAGCTGCTGCTGCTAGCTCATACACCCCAGCCGAAGACCGCTACGGATATATTCCCTCACTTGCACCGAACCTTGTTGGTCTCATTGCATTTGCGCTCTTGTCAATTGCTCAATTAGCTCTCGCCATCTACTACCGCGAATGGTGGTTCGGCTCCACAATTGGTGTGGGTACACTCCTGGAGTTTATCGGCTACCTGACTCGTGTTCTGTCTTACGCTGACCCTTTCTCCTTCAGCTACTTCGTTTGTCAGGTATCCACTTTAACTATTGCCCCGACCTTCATCATGGCTGGTATCTACAACTTGCTCGGTAAACTTGTCGTCATTCACGGCTCAGATTTGGTCTCAAAACTCAAGCCTGCTACCTATACATACATATTTCTGGCATTCGACATTATCTGTATCTGTATGCAAGGTGGTGGAGGTGGTATTGCCTCACGTGCTGGCAATGACGAGGATATGTACAAAACCGGTAACAACATCATGTTGGCAGGTATTGTGCTTCAAGTAGTTGCAATGTTCATTTTCATGTGCCTTACAGTATTGATGTTTTACAATGCTAACAAGATGAAGAAGGCCGGCATGTATCCCACAAGGGAAGACCTCGCCGCCGAAGGAACGCTTGACGAATACATTCACGTGTCTTCTAAATTCGACTTGAAGGCGAGAGCCATGCCATACGAAAACTCTCATACCTATGAAATGAGCGATTTCCAGCGTGCTATGAATCAGAACAGCCAGTCGGCACAAAATAGAGAACTTGAGCGAGGTCACGCTCATAGATATCGAAGAAGGTATCATCCTAATGTATCGCCCGTTCTGTATGGCATTACATATGATAAAAGATGGAAACCTACTGTTATTGCCTTTGCGATTGCAATTATACTCATCTTTACTAGATGTATATACCGTGTGGTCGAACTAGGTGAGGGATGGGGTGGATATCTTATGGAAACCGAAATTTACTTTTTGATATTGGATGGGTTAATGATTCTTATAGCACTCATTTTGATGACAATTTGTCACCCTGGATTTATATTCCGTGGACTAAAGATTTATGTTACTAAGCCATATAAGTCTCCTGGTTATGAGAATCGCGGTGCGCATTTAGCATCGCAAGGCGACGAAATACCTTTGACGCGAAACGGCTATTCTAAGTATTAAGAGGATCTGATCCTTTTACTCGGCTTTCTACTGTTAAGTGCTTGCAATGTTCTATTTGACAGCGATATTTATGAATATTACTCACGAATTATCAAAATATATTGGCGCAGAACAAAGGTAGAAAGCGCAATACTGAAGAATTTGATTAAGTTGAGTACATTCATTTTAACGCTTAACGTTGCTATTTAGTTGATCTTGCTTATTTTTATGTGATATTGTTTTATTATTGGTTGCATGTTATGAATAAACGATGTTATACATATTTTTACTAAACATCATATTATTCATATTGATTTTAAAACATTTATTACATTGAAGGTTGGCGAGATTGTTACACAATTTGACAAGTCCTACTTTACCCGCTGTTTGTCGTTATCATTAGTCAGTTAGTTCATGTAGTCCAATAATTACTCATTTTAACTATCAATTTTTATTTAATGAAGTTTTTTTAGATTGACTTTTTTAGCGAGAATGATTAATTTGTAATTCTTCTAATTAAATAGAATAACGTTAACATGAACCGTTTTGTCTATAATGAGAGATTCCTAAATAGTAAACTAAAGTGCAAGAAAAATTGACCTTATTATGAACCGAAACTTTATTATTGTTTATGGTAACTAGGTCTAATTTTAACCGCTCATAATCCTCCATTCGCACACTTATATCGCGACGACCTCTCCTTCATTTTCCTTTTTTGTATGGTGTCAATTCACTTCTTTTGCCCCTTATTTTGAGTGTATGAAACATTTTGCTATTAAATATATATTTATTCTTATAGTCTGCAATCTGTTTCATCATAGATCACCTCTTTCGCGCCTCTGTTTGCCTCAACTTACTGAAGCCGTTCGTCTTTTGTCCCCCCCACCCCCAACCCGAACGACTCGCTCGATACGAAGTCGTACTAGTGCGCATTACATTTTTATCTAGCAGGAACAGCCAATTAAGTAAACTTGCGTTTGAAATCACGCCAGACATAAAAATATATATATCACCTTGAATTTGCTATCTGGTGCTTTTGTTACCGGTGCATTCTTAACTTTCGTTCTTCTTATTTATTTTCCGTCGCTCTTCGTGCCGCGTTAGTTCCTGCGCAGAATTCTCCTTGCATTTCTTTTGCCTCAAACTTATCGAACTCCAATGTCTCCTAAACACACTGACGATAAAAAATTCACTCGGCGCATTGGACGTGCCTGTGAAGGGTGTCGTACTAAGAAAGTAAGGTGTTCAGGTGAACGACCCCAATGTGTACAGTGTATGGAAGCTGGTATTGTCTGCGTATACACCGAAGACAAACGCGAACGTACCCGTCTCGAACTTCACACTCTCCGCGGCAAAGTCGCTCGGATTCGCTCGGTCGTAAGCGCTTCACCAGGAAACGCAATCACAAATCAGCTGCTACAGATCCTCGACGAAGCAGACTCTAAACATACTACTGTTCCTACAGCAAGTGAACAGGCAATTGCTGCACATGGAATTGACTCCTTGGATCCCTTCATGGGATATGTCATATTGCCCAGCAACCCAGCATTCCTACAGGAGAGACCAAACCCGAACACCATCCGCCCTGAACTCCTCACGCTAGACGATATTATCCCAGACAGTAACTCATATGAAACGCACGTCAGTTCGAGTGCATTGGACCTACTTCCAGGCCCAGAACTTTGTTATGAGCTCGTTGATCTCGCCTATGACTACCCTAGATCTTTTGTCGAAGCCATTCTGCCTAAAAGCATCCTACTCCAAAAATACCACAAGCTTCTTCAGATAGCAAAAGAAAATCCAAGAAAAGTACAGGACTGGGAAGACGTAGATTGGCTTACATCTTTCCACGCGGTGCTTGCAACTGGATATGTTATCAAACTAATTAAGCAAAGAACATTCACAGGATTTGAACCTTTACATTTTGCCCATTTTCTTCGAGCCTTATACTTAGGAGCTCACATTTCTCGACCAAAGGACATAGGCCATGTCACCCGAATAGCATTGTTGAGCTGGTACTTAACAGTGTCATATAGATATTACTGGGCTTACTCCATGATTGGCATAGCCATCCGCTGTGCTATCACGCTCGGCTTGCATGTCCCAGAATTAAACGCTAATAAAGACTTATCTGATATTGAGCGACTCCATAGGATCCATATCTGGCATACCCTGTGCGGTTTTGAGCTTTATCTATCTGCTGCTACGGGGAGACCCCCCATGATTCAGGATGCTGATTATATATTGGATTTCCAAAGGCCCGTTGATATCAGCCCAGATGCAGATATTGTCACAAAATATAAAATCACGGTGAACACTCTTGGCATGTCTATTTCAATCATTCTCCAAAAGATATATTTCGTGCCTGCGAGAAAGTTGACTTGGGAATATTTGGAGTCTGTCGTTGATTCCATAAATCGTGAACTCTCTCGCTGGAAGAGATCTTTACCTGATGAGTTCAAGTTTATTGCTACTAATGATGCTCCTCGTACAGAATCGACTCTAAATAGCCATCGCAATACATTGGCTTGCTACTATTATTATGCAGTGTGTATTGCGAATAGACCTCTGATATGTGGCACTCCTTCTAAACCAGTTCTTTCTTCGCGGAAAGCATTCTATGAACGTTCATCATCTCTTTGCACTATTGCTGCCCATTGTTTGATTACTTATTTGCCTGAACCGGAAGAGTTGCCTTATGTTCTACTTCTTTACCCTTATCACATTTTACCTCATTGCATAGCACATTGTGTTTCTGCTCTGGCTTATGGCCTTCTGACTAAACTGGATGTGAAAATTAGTGATGAGCTGGATTCAGGATGTGACAGTTCCAATTCATCTAATAATATGGGTTGTGAGTTAGAAAGCAGCAGCACGGATAAGAAGAATTATAGCGGGAAGCGCGACTTCACTGAAACTTCACGACATGATATTGAAAAAGCTCTGGCGATGTTACGTGCTTGTGCGCCAAATGAATTGGCCTTACGTGTTCATGCGTCTCTTTCTAAAATATATTATGAAGTTAACGTTCTGCTGGATAAACAAAGTAGCTTTCAGTCGAGTGAAACTGCAAAAGAAGCTGCTACCACTACCACAAAGAAACGAAAACGTTCCAGGGCAAAAAATGTAGCTGCACAGTTGTCAAATCATCCTTTAGAAGATCAGTCTACTCTTGATCTTCCACAGGAGCTAGAAAAGCAACCTTCTTTCCAGAATGCACGGCCAGAATTTGATAACAGTACATTTCCTCTTGCTGATGAGGGTCTTTTAGAATCTCATTTACCGTCATCATTTGTTAACATGCTGGACATAAACCGTTGGTTCGATGAAGTTTTTCAAAGTGCAGGCGGAGTCCCTCAAACACCACCTGTGTTCTCTGATTACTAAGCTCTTATTAGGTGTCAGGAAACAATTTTTATCATATAAATCAATGACTGCTTTTAATATGCCATATATACATATATGTTAATAGAATATGTATCATGTTATATAAGATCACCGCTATGGCCCTGTGAATATTACCATAGACCCATCTGATTGGCCTTTACGACTCTTTACAATATAAATGCATATGACAAATATCATAGGCCCTATACAGATGGAATACCAAAAGGTTTCAGAGTATCATTGAGCCAGGAAAGAAGTTTCTCTTGATTCTCGACAGATAGAGCAACTTGGCTAGGTTTAGAGGGCTGACACCAGGGGATTAGATACTTTCCGTTCAGTTCTTTAGCAGTCTCATCATCGACAGTGGATATATAAAGGGTAGAGAGAGCACCATATTCAGTAGAGTGAAAAATATATTTCAGAAGATTTTGAGAGACCCATTTGTTAATATTGTCGAAGAGACCAGTATCGATTACACCTGGATGGATCGACACCACAGCAACTTCTGGGCCAAGTGTCCTAGAATAATAATCAGCTTGCATTGCGTTGCCCAATTTTGATTGCTCATAAAGTATTTGTGACTGAGCGAGTTCTTTATTAAAATAAAAGTAACTGTGTAATGACCGCGGCAATGCATTCATTGTCTTATCACGAACTTCACCACCAACAACAAGATTGTAGTTGATTTCGGTTGCCATCTCGTGAGACATTGACGATAAGAACGCAAGACGGGAAACAGAGTTTGTGGTCTTTGCAGTTTCTTTCAATTTGTCAAGAAAAAATCGTAGAAATGCTTCATGTCCTATGACATTGACTCCGAAAGTCAAATCAAAGTTATCGGCGGTGAGCTTATCTAGGGAAGGGCTCATCACACCTGCATTGAGAATCAGTCCGTTCAAATGACCTAGCTTAGACATTAGAGATAATGCTGATTTTTTGATTTCGGCAATATCGCACAAATCTAGGTAATGGAATTCAATTGAACCTTTAATTTCGCCAATTGATTCTATAGCTTTTGTCGCCCGTTCTTCCGATCGCGCCACCATAAAGACTTTTGCGCCATGTTTAGCTAGTTGCTTCACTGTCTCTAAACCAATACCTGCATTTCCTCCTGTGACAATATATACCTTTCCAGCTAGATCACCAATGTCATTTGCAGTCCAGGTAGGTTCCCGTGGGAACACTTTGCGGAACATCGACATCATATTAGACTATATTGATGGGTTTAAGTGGTAGAGTTTAGTAGACCCATCAAGATATTACAATAAATTAGAAACATGCAACCAACATTAAGAATGGTTTTTAGTTTCAATTGTATGAAGAAAAACTAAATATTTTTAGTTTTCTTCAAATGAACAATCATTCTTTGAGTCATATCTTGAACATATGCCGCTAAATGATCCGGACCTTCCATTGTAAACTGCTGCTTGGCCGGTACGCTAGCCTTGCGTGAGCAGGGATACATTTCACCGCCGGCCAATCTTAATTTCAAACTCATTTTCGTGAATGTGTTCACTAAATCCGAAAATTGACAGTCTGATTTTAGTGTATCAAAACGTCCAAATATATACAGTCCATCAGTAGCACTGTAAAATAGTTTTCGAACTAGATTGAGATCGCCAAACCATCCAAGTTCACTTGTACGTGTAGTTGAAGCTAACACAAACTTGTGTTTAAGTCCATTCGACTTTTGTACCAAACCAACATAGCCTGGGTATTCAAATAGTTCATTGGAAGCACACTTACTGACCAGTAGATTCTTTAGCAATGCCAATTGAGACTGGTAACCGCAGAAAATTGCAATTTCAGAGGCAGGGTACCCTAATAATCTCATGTACTGATACGTAGAGACAACGTAATCAGCTTCTCTAGGGTTTTGAAAGTCATTATAATCGCATATTACCTCGCTTTTTGCAATATGCGTATCCACATCAATGAACTGACATGTATGCAAGAAACCAGCATTAGGTGTACCTTTCCTGTCTGAGATTTCAACGTTATTGCTCAACTTTACTAGTAGTTCTGCCAATTCACCTTGATCTTTAAGCATCGGCCTGATATGCAATACGTTATCAGGGTACAACTTGCACGATCTCGTGTAAGTGTTGTATACGCCCACTGGAGCAGTATCGAAAGTTCCTAGTAGAACGATTTGTTCAGTTGACCCATTACTGAGAGCAAACAGTAATGCCTGTTCCGATATATCTTGAGCGTTGAACACTATGCAGCCATGGTTCCTGAAATATGACCTAAATTCATTGGCTTTCTTTATCAGAATAGTCTCAGAAACAACTGTTATTCGTGCAATATGAAAGAATATGTTCGGGTCAATATCTTCTTTCATATATTCCACAGGTGAAAGGCTTTCAAGATCATCTAAAAGACTGTTCAAGAAATTTATGTAACCATTAGAACAATTTTGACTTAGAAAATCTTGAAGAGAGTTCTCGAGAGAATCAGCCTCCGGAAGAATATGCCGTTTGAGGAATCTAATTGCTAAATCGCAGCTTTTAGCGTACAAAACATTATGGCCAGTAGCAGTACACAGCTTATGAACCATAGATAAGACATCAGATATGGTTCGCAAGGCACGCTTAACACTGGCGGACGTAGGTTCATTAGCATTATAGACATAACATGCGTTGCGAATGCGCGAATAAAGATTGTCGCATATATTAGCAGTAGTTTCAGCATCTTTGGCAACTATAAGAATTTTGTGAGGCTCTTTCGAGTCAATTCTAGACAGCGCAATGTCAACCAGTGTTCTAAGGAGATCGTCAGTAGAATAAGATGTTGCAACCGTTATACCTGGGAAAGATCCACGTGCAACGATCGCTTTGAAAGGCTCAAAATCAATATCTGCTGTTGTAGAAGACGAAGATAGTGCCACCTTACCATCAGTGACTTTCACTATTGATCCAGTTCCTTCAATAGAATCAACGCCTAAGAATTGGAGCTCTGAAGATTGAAAATTGTAAGGAAAATGCAATTCAAAGTCATTTTTAAGCATATTAGACGACCATTCTGCAGTATCGCAGTAGCCTAAAATTAAGTCACGAACCTGTGAAGTTACAGGTACTGGATAATGCAGATATTGTTTAATAGAGTCTCTTCGAGCTATTAGGTTGGCTAGCAAATCAGTAGCAGGAACTATGTACTTGGTAGAAAGCAGGTCTGATGATACTGCAGCTTCTAGATGAATGGCATAGGACGGTTTTAAGGTCGACTTGCGACCCTTCAGAACGTCTTCATCATAATGTGCTGTAACACGGGCCAACGTAGGAGGCAGAAATTCATCACCTGAATCACTAAGAGGCCCGTATAAGAGAACATATATACCTTCTGTAAGTGGTTTAGATATTTTACCCCATAGAAGTGCACGTGGTTGATCATCAGAGCCTAAAGGAGGCGGTGTAGTATCGATTATTGACAGGTCATAAAGTTGTAAGAGGTTGTCTGGAGCCAATGGGGACAGTCGAATTGATATATAGTCAACTTCTCTATATATTCGATCGTTAAGGTTCATGATTAAGCGACTGAGAGTATCAAATATAGATAGATACTGAATTCCTGGAGAGAGTGCAATGAGAGACGGATGGGTTGGTATACCCTCAAGTGATTTGTATAGGAAATCTGTATGCAAAGAAAAGTGCTGAGAGAATATGTTCATGTAAAAGTATTTTTGCAAGTTCCCAGATAAACTTGTTAAGTCGTAAGTAGATATGTTGGCAGTTTCGAGAAACGATTTAAGAGTATTTGTATCATATGTCGACAAGATACCGTGAAGTTTGGTTTGGTCATGGAAAGACGAGCACGTAAGCGATGCAAGCGGTTTCGCAGAGTCTTTGTATGCTTGAAAGATTTTTGTTTGAAATGCGATAATCCTAGTGTCTATTGAATCAATGTATTCGTCTTGGTTTAGAGACACACCAGTTTCGTCGTCTATAGGGAAGAACACGTAAAAGTTAAACAGGTTTAGCAGGTCCGAATGAAATCTTAAATATTCCGAGCAATTTAATAGAGCAGGTATATTAAGTGTGATAATGAGTTTGTTGATAAACTGTCTTGTAGGCAGGGTTGCTAAAGTTGTTATTAAAAGTCGAATAAGAGGAATGAGCAGAACAGTAGTTTTTTTTTGAATAGCAGTATTTACCAAAGCTATGAGCAGTGTAGGAAACAGTTTTGCTGCTGGAGAATCGATAGTGTTCTTTTTCTGGGCGGAAATCCATGCTTTCTGGAGAGACGGAGAGTACAGCATTGGCTGTCTGAGGGTATCGGGGATCGAATACCATGTTGCGATCGAAAAGCAGCGAGAAAGTGATTTCCTAATTTGACTTATATGCAAAGAATTAACTAGTTGCAACAAGTAATTAGCGGAGGCTATATGCAGTGAGTTGGGCTCTGGTGGATCAGTTACAGTCAGCGACTGGAACTCTCGCAGCAGTACTTCGAGAGATTTCGCGATCAGATTTGGATGGTGAGCGAGTTTTAAGACAGAAAACTCCTGGTTAGTTTGCGATCCTATAACAAAAACAAGACATTTTACCAGCGAGTCCGTAGAGCAAGAATCAGCGGCATTGAGGAGCACGCTAATGGCACCGAGACGGGCAGCTGTTGATGCGGCGTGAGGGAAGTCGGACTGCAGGTGTGCAAGCAGTTCTGCAAGATGAACATCAGTACATTCCTTCTGCAAAGCCGTTAGGAGAGATCCTGTAGGAGAATTAAGTGCAGGCTCGGCCATGTGCCAGCAAAAAGAGGAATAACAAAAAAAAAAGATCGATCTGGTCTGACGTTGATGGTGAAGTCAGTTACAAACTAGAAAACCAACAATGGGATAGGGTTTTACCTTAAAATGGTAGCACCCAGTAGCAGCTACACCTACCAGCGACAGAGAAAAAATTCTCTTCTGACTAGAGAGACTCGTTAGGCCGATTTGAACAGAAATGAGTTTCCGAAACAACCGTGGAGGACGTGGAGGATCGAGGTTTGGAGCACCACAAGGCCCACCAGATGAGGTGTTAGAAATGGGGTCGTTTGTGCACAGTGTTGAAGGTGACATTATGTGTAAGAGCTCGAACCCCAAGGTGCCCTACTTTAATGCTCCGATTTACTTAGAGAATAAGACTATGATAGGTAAAGTAGACGAGATTCTTGGACGCATACACGAGGTTTATTTTACCGTCAAGCCGTCAGAAGGTATTGTTGCAGGTTCTTTCAAGGCAGGCGACAAGTTCTATATTGGGTCAGACAGACTGCTCCCTCTTGAGCGATTCCTGCCACAGCCCAAGACTCCAAAAGTTAAGGGCAAAAAGACCGGTGGCGGTGGCAGCGGGTTTGGAGGACGTGGTGGTCGCGGTGGTGGTCGTGGCGGATTTGGAGGACGTGGTGGTCGCGGTGGTAGTCGTGGCGGATTTGGAGGCCGTGGAGGCGGCCGTGGAGGTTCATTTGGACGCGGAGGAGGCGGTGGTCGTGGTGGCGGTCGTGGCGGTTCGTTTGGACGAGGTGGAGGACGCGGCAGGTTTTAGAAAGCGTGCGTATTATGCTTGATGTGATTGACAGATCAATTGCTAGACAGATTGTTGCATCGAGCTATCGATACCACCGAATTACCTGAGTTTATGAACGATTATGTATTATACAGTATAATCCTAATCTGTTTCGGATTCCGGCCGAGATTTATGACTGAAAATAGCTGATATACGATAAAAATACGATAAAATCTATTACTTTGAATATGTATAACTATAAGATCGTATGGCGTAAGAGAGTCGTTGAATATAATGGTGAGTTGTAAAACCGATTAACTCAGTAGTAAATCAGGGGCAGCTGCAACTGGCTAGATTTGTCCAGTTCGTCGGTCATATCTGTTTACATAACAGTCGACTGAGAGCGAACAATTGTTTCAAACCGTTGACGGATGCGAAGTCTTTGTTGTGCGGCCTCCAGTTCAGCTTGCCAGAACCGGCTTTGGTAGTCGGTGTCAGCAGTAGGTTCGCTGTTATGAGAGCTGGAGGGATACTTCATTTGTTTGGTCATGATGTCAAGATAGTTCGGGCTCGAGAGCCAGAGACTGCCGGAGGATGGTGTGAGGTCGTCAGTTTCGTCTTCTTCGTCTTCGTCGGCGAAATCAAAGCAAGCACGACGGTTCATGGACGACACTGACATGATTGTCGTTGATCGTGTAGTTGTAGTTGTAGTTGTAGTAGCAGGTTTGACGCCAGATAATGTTCGTTGTGTAGTTGTAGACATGATCGAAATATATATATATAGAAAGTATAGGAATACCGTACAGAAGCAAAAACCTAAGTCTCTTTATATGTTTTTGCGCGCGTAATAGATTATATTGAGCAACAAGCCTCCGTTTCAAAAGGCAGTCTAGCCGCTTGAATATTTTCTTCTTGGCAAAAGTGGTTCACTGCTACCTGAGATTACTAAAGCAGATTTTAACTACCATACGCTCCAGGCAATGTTCGTATACGGATAAAAGCAGACCCTTACTTGTTAACGAAAAAGGGGGGAAGTAAGAAGTTCAGGGTCCTATACACTAAGCCAGCGAAAAGGGGTCGAACTGAATGACTAATGTAATACTTTATTACCTAATACGAATCGTTAAACAAATTAAACAGAAATAATATCAGAGAAACTGTTGAGATTAACCTACAGGCAAGATTTGCGCTAATGGATCACTAACGGCAGCATCAGAATCATTATCAATATATATATATATATCGGACAACACGGACTTTTTCACACGGGACCTGAGCGGAGAAAATAAAGGTTCATAGGCCATAAAGATATGAGAAGTTACCGGATTTGGAAATCGCTTACTACAAAGAATCTTATATCGGTTAAATTAGACGTTGTTATTGGCTAATAAATAGCGGACATCCCGACTGAGAGAAGACTATTTTTAATTAAAAAGGCCGAGACCAAGTCTTTTACCCACTTAAGAATTCTTCCTATTGGTTTACATGTATTTAAACTTCGCCTTGACAGTTCAACAGTCTTTTTTTTTTGGAAACCGGTATTACATTGTACTGCAATGGAACAGTACTACCCTTGCAGCATTAAAAAATCTTCCTTATAATACATTAACAGCCTGGAACAGTGAATTTACTCAATAGGCACTATGGCCTTTTTTATGAAAAATCGTTGGCGCTACCTATTTCTGAAAAGGTTTTCTCCTCTTTTGTGTCTGTCCGCTCTGAGGTGTGACACTGTTCTTTAAGTTCCGTAACCTCGTGCCATCTTCACCCACCTAAACCTCGCCCCCACAACTTATATTGCTAATTTTATCTCAACATAATATCACTCTAACACTATAAATCATTTCTAATCAACTCCCAGTTTTTTACTAAATCAGACATAATTACCTTTCTATGCTTCTAATAGGAGGGTACTAAAAATAATAGCAATCTCGTATTACAAAACTTCAATTACACCAAAACTCTAACCTTATTTTGGTTGTACCACGTTCACGCCTTGATTGTAACGGTTTTTCAATGTGGGCAATATACCTCGCAAAGAGCTTCAAACGCGCTTATAGTTCTTCATCTGTAATTCATTTCTTATACTACGTTTATAAATTCCATTTATGAATGCATATATTTTGCAAGGCGTGTTATCTCTTATCGTAGCCTTTTAGATAGCTTTTTTTCACTAATCCGTATCTTATCTCAAACCAAGGCCTAATTGCCTGTTTTGAATATACTGAACTCTATTTCATCTCAGTGCTATAATGGTACTATAACGCACTAAATATTATGGCATTTAACCACATACATTGCTTTATCGGTAAACAGTATAATACTGAAAACTTCATTGGTAACATCGTTGGTTACTTGTTTGAGACAAGAGCCAATGTTCGTCGGTAGCCCGA
Source organism: Tortispora ganteri (assembly GCA_030573865.1). NCBI lineage: Eukaryota > Fungi > Ascomycota > Trigonopsidomycetes > Trigonopsidales > Trigonopsidaceae > Tortispora > Tortispora ganteri. The sequence continues at coordinate 300,530 of JAJMEA010000145.1, forward strand.
AGTGGATGTCAGCAGGGTCTAGACCCTCTCCCTTCGCGTTACCCCAGATTTCTATATACAGGCCCGCACTAACTTTAAAAGTTAATTCAGATTCCGTATTCATAGAAGATTAGTATATTTTCAATGTTAGAGAATCAATTAACACAAAGTTGAACCATTCTTCAACTTCACGCAACAGTGTGTCTGGGCCCTAGAGCCACTTCGAACCCGTGTTCAGGTTCAACTGTTTCATCAGATTCGTCTATGTATTTCAATTCATCAATAATTGATATATCGTAATTTTCAACTGTTCCAGTAAGTCTTGCTGCCCGTAAAGCAAGCCATGCAGTTAACTCGGCATCGTTTCTTGACGACTCTTTTTCCTCGTCAGTCGCCCATTCGCTGAACCCGTCGCCTTTGCGCGCAGTTTCCCATTGTTCCAGGTAAATAGCGGGATCCGGTTGCGCGGACGGTTTCGTAGACGATTTCATTGATGGACTAGTAGCTATTTTTATGTTTTCCAGTCCAGTACGTGTTCGCCAGATTTTTGAGAGCGCGGGAGTGCCGAGCTGCGCCATATACGGTTTCTTCAAAACACATAGCGCTCTTATAGTATTGTCGACTTCTGCTACGGCACTGGAGTCAAGAATAGCATAGTCAAACGAAAAAGGAGGACACCCGGCCATTTTCCATATAGTCCAATTAGAGTCATCGTCGAGCAGTTCATAAATATGTTTAGCGTATTCATTAGTGAGACCAGGCATAGGCGGCACGTTGCCGTTTCTGTCACCTAGGACACGTCTGAGGAGATTTTGAAACATATTCGTTTCACTGTCAGAAAGTTCAACACCATAGAAGCCTCGTCGCGACTGCAAGTTTACTCTACGTTCTGGACCGAGCTGAAGCAGGCTGTCGAGAACAATAGCTAATTGCGTGTAAAAAGCACGGCGAAACTCTACATCTTTGAGTTCGATCTCGAAGAGTGCTGGTGATGTAAGCCATTTGGGCATATACATGTCCGACTCGGAAATATCAATGTACCGCGATGTAGACTCGGCACCTGTTTGAAGAATCGGCATAGATTGGAACAGATCTAAAATCTTACCGATATCAACTCTAAACGTGGCCAGTGATTCTCGGCTTTCAACGATACTGGGGACATTATTGAGATGTTCCTGTACACGCCAAAAAAGCTGGTAATTTTTATTTGCAGCTAATTGGTCGTAAAAAGTCTTATTGTCAGTGTTGAACTTGCCGGCGGTGTTTAAGGCGGATTTCTCAGTAAGTGGGAATGCGCTAGCCAAGTAAATCAAAACAGTAGCAGTAAACGACGCATCTCTGTTCTTAGATGTTCTTCGAAGTAAAGCATTACATACTCTAATTAGCGTACTACCCGGCCATCTATTACCCTTCAGATTGTTGCATATATCGGTCTTCCTGTCGTCCATATAGCTCCAGAACAGTTTACACCAGTCTATTGTATTCAGTTGGAAAATAAGCTCAAAGAAATCATGTACATGAATATGCACAGAACTATCGTTCGTAGATGATCGGTACAGTAAAACTAAGTCCATTAGTGCTTTCATTTTCTCTACACTGGTTTCGAAATCGTCTGCTGCAGCAGCAGAGTACTCCAGAACTAAACGTCGTACTGCAGATACAAACACGTCATCGCGGTCAGCCGATTCAACATATTCTCCAATGCTAAAAGACTCATTGCGTCCAAGATTGTCTTCTAGTACCTTCGCCGCAGCAGCAATGTCGTCAGCGACAGTCATGCTTGCTTGCAGCAGGTACTTTCGCGGGCAATAGGTGAACCTGTAATTTTGGTGTAGTTAAAAAAATAAGTTGCTATAGTAACATATTAATACAATTACCTAGGATTTTTGGAAGCCCGCCCGCAATATATAAAAAACTTTAATGCATTTTAGAGTTAGAAATCATTAACGCTTTAATGCGTATTGAGATCTGAACTGTCTGTCTTCTACTTAAATAACCGGTGTACCCTTGCCATTGGTAGCAGCAACAGTTATTATAGACTAAAAAGTAACTGTGAAAATGTAATTATACATTTGAATTCACCAATAACTCGCATATAGCTCATGCTAGTTCTAGTGTTTCTTCAAGGCCATGAACCTCAACTAGGCTGAAAGAAGATATAACCCTTGGCCTTAGTCTTGCCTTAAAAACCTTATTTTCGTTTCCAACTTCCAGGTCGTAGCTTCACTTGCGCACTAATTTCTCTTCTTGCATTTTTTGTACAGCTTTTTACGCAGTTTCATTATTGTGTAAAGAAGTTTTTATTATAATACAATAAATTCTGAGACTGGAGCAATTAGATCGGCTTATTTCTCTACTTTCTAAAAAGATCTCACATTTACTATTTATCAAACACATCAGTTTTTCTTCTCCTACGTGGCTCACTTGGCGGGCTACTCCGACATCTCATCTCACAGCTTTTCTTTCTATTTATACACTCATTTATCCTCATTTACTACAATATATAATTCAAATATTTAAATATGGCACATCGTGTGCCTACAAGTCCGTCAACGCCTCCACTGCCGCCTAAAATTCCTAGATCGGGCTCCAGAATTAGTTCAATGCCACTGGAAGATGTATCGTCCTGGTCACCTGGCGGTAAACTACATCCGACAGGTTATACAGATTCGATTCAGTCGAGCAGCAGTAACTCGTTAGAATCGCACATACCTGCTACCAATTCGTCGCTCATTCAACTATCAGATCTGTCAGATACCGTTACTCAATTCAACTTTGTGACCGCCGCCGACAACAGCCCGCTTGAGTACCCTGCATCATGGGACAAACTGCGTTCAAGCACACGAACGCCACCGAATGTATCTTCTTCACCTCATGCAAGGTCCTGGTTCGACTCTGGCATTCCAGCACACACACCTGATCTTGTAATGCTGCCAGAGAAGTCCCCTAGACGGTCCGTCTACCTTGCCGATGGTATTAACAGCCCCAGTGGCTTCTCTTCAGAACGTACAAGCCCGTTCAAGGTACCCTCTGTGCCGCGGCCGCTCCACTCACCTCGAGACCTGGACCCGATCCGCCCCAAACACATAAACTCCTTCTCATTTCCTGCACCTTCTATATCTAGCCAGGACTCAGCTGATTCACTTTCTACACCTTCTGCTGTTCCGCAAAGAATACCAAAAGATATGCTGCTTCCTTCAAAAGACCCCAAACGCAAATCGACGCCTCTCGTCTCTCACTCTCATTCAGACACAGCATCGCCTCGAAGTGGCAGCATCGCTTCTGACGGTAAACAAATGAGTCTTCTAAGCACACCTAAATTTAGAGACACAGATATTGCCTACCTCAACTTCTCTAAGGCTACATTTGACACCATTCCAGACTGGGTGTTTCAGTGTTCAAAACTAAGACATTTAGTGGTTACAGATACGAAGCTATCTATAGTGGATTCGCGCATTTCTTCTAACTTTAAGGAACTTGAGTCACTAGATCTGTCACGGAATGCCATTTCTACTTTCCCCGCACATCTTGTTCGTCTTAGCGGGTCACTAAAGGTGCTCAATCTTGAGGGGAACCCCGTATGGAAGTTCGCAACTGCCGACTTCAAAAAGAAGTATTACGGCCTTAAGCACAAACAAAAGGGAAATCATGTTCCATCCTCTTCATCTGCATCGTCAAGCTCTAAACCTTCGACGCCTGAACGCAAGAGCAGACTCTTTTCTCCTGGAAAGCTAACCAAGTCGGTGATATCTGCAATGTCGCCCAGTGAAAAGTCTCTCTCGGAGTACGAAAGCAGCCCTATGCTGCCGCCTATGCCACGGACTCCAGATACGTTTGTATCATCTACTGAGTCATCAGAACCGGTTTTACAGTTTGATAGCGAATCTAAAAGACGTACAGCTGTTCTCATGTCGTTTCTAAGAGATTTGTATGAGCTGTACTGTCGCGAACAATTGCGTGTCGATTCAGGCAACATAACTCCGCTAAACGGATTGGGGCTTCAAAGCGATCTTGCGTCATTGCATAAAGAGCTACAGAAAGTCACTATTGACCATTCAGTTCCTGGTCAGACCAATAACACTAAGAATCCTCAAAACGAGACAAAACAAAAGGAGAAAGGTATGGAAGTCATTCATGTGATATACAGGATCCAAGAGCTCCTTTCTACCGAAAACACGTATGTGAACTTACTGGAAGAATTAATTGGCGTTTTGGATCGTTGTATAAACTCAAAGCCAGTCAAAGGATCCGAATCCTCTAATATAAACCAGTTTCTTCCATCTGCACAAGATGCTCAAGTCATAAAGGATTGTCTGAAACCACTTCTAGACTTTCACAAGCTAGAGCTTCTGCCCATAATGAGAGCCTCATATGAAGGTATTGAAGAACGAAGCAAGATTGAAGAAGAGTTTGATATGCATGATGCTGTATTAAGTTCTGTTCAGAATATTTGCAATGAATTTATAGATTCTCCGCGTCTTAAAGAGATATATCTTCATTATATAGACGAAAGAGAGAACGCTAATAGGGTTTCAGAAGAATGGGATAAGGATAAGAGGACTGTGAACTGGTTTCAGACCATACGACAAGGTATGAGTACAGATGGGCAAGGTCAACCGAATGTTTCAAGCTACGTATTGCTACCGATGCAGAGAATTACACGGTACAAACTTTTATTGCAACACTTATCTGAGATCGGTGACACTGAAGTGGTCGATCGCGCTGTAAAAAGGATAGATAACATAGCTGACCAGATGGAGTACCGTCAAAGATTGGCAGAAGGCAAACGAAAGATTATGGAGATTCATTCACAGTTTAAATGGCCTGAAGGCGTTTCTGTACTAAGTCGCGAGACCAAAGTACATCATGGCAAACATAACAGACTTCGCAGCGTTTCCAGTATTGGTGACGACATTATGGAACCAAGTTTCCAAAACACTAAGGTGAGCTTATATCGTGATGATATTATTATGAATGTGAATGGGAAGACTATGTTTTGGAACCCGAATGCTACAGCTGAATCAATAAAGGCTCATCACAGAAGGTCGTCGAGCAACGGAAGTTTTACGCGCATTCGAGGACATCTTCGATATGGAAGTGTAGACTCTATTCGAAGTATTGGATCGACTAAGAGCACAGAGAGTGGTGAACCAGGTAGCAATACAAATAATCGGACAAGTCAGAAGCTTTTTGAAAGCCACGGCAATATACCGGCACATTTGACAGACTATAGCTTTGAGACAGGTACGATTTCTAGCAAAGTAAGGGTTATTGTTTGGGACGATTTTGTAGTCCTACTTAATATGGACAGAATGACTTTGATTTCTCAGGTTTCACGTGTCAGTGAAGAGGTTTCAGTAGCTCCAGAGGCCGGACAGACCAATTTCAATAACGGAGCTAGACTCATCATATACCCGCGTTTGGACCAGCCGGGACATGTATGGCATTTAGACGGCGGGATTTTTGGCAACAGACGTCTTGCTGAAATTATAAACTGACACTAGTCTTTGACTCAAATTCATGTCTACTTATGATCAAGGTGTATCAAGGTCCTGAAAAGGCATAATGACATACCCGATGCCATTTTTTTCCGATTGACACTATGACTCATTTTTTTCTAAGTTTATTCTTTGACTTGTGAAATTGTCATTTATTCTGGCTATTGACGTTCTAGACCAAAATTTTGGTTTCATAGGTTAAAAATTGTTTCATATGATGAGCCAATCAGCCAAGCGAAGAAGGTTAATAGTGATTTTTGTTACGCCAAGGATGCCAAAATGCCAAGACGACACATACAAATCCTAAATTGATTACCACGCGATTCCTTGATATAATGAAATATCACCTCAAATATACCTTCTTGTTTAAGCATCTGGATGTTTTTTTTTGGTACATTGTAGCCTCTAGCTGTTACACATGTACTAAATCTTATATCCCTGAAACCTTCTTCTAGTGTCCGTGTTTGCTCTAGCTGACATGCTGACTTCATTCAGCACAGTCGTCACAATTCTTGGACCCTCCGTCAACCAGCAGCAAGAGAGAGGCTACCTTTAACCACAATTATAGAGGAAAGTAAAACTAACTATCCATCGCCCACAATCCAAAAATCGTGGTGTATTCATTTCTCATCATCATTACTGCGATTCACGTGGCATTTAATATACTCAATGACCCCCTAAATAAACCGAAAACCTATCCTATCACAATTTTATCAGGGTTAGGGTAATCTTATCCATTACATGTTATTTGTGGACTGTGCCCTTATTTCCTCATACATTCTCCCCACCCAACCTAACCAACCCGCCATCGTATCAGTTTCCCCTTTACCCCCTTTCACATACATATCCTTTACGACAACTTATATTTACCACACCTTTTTACTGTCTTCTGTGATATACACTGATCGCTGCTGCGAGATTTGGTACCACTGACTGTCGTTTTTGCTGGTCCTTTTCTTACACGCGCTCCTTGACCGCTGCGGTACTTGACGCGTTCTCAAACTCTCTCACAGCCACCGAATTATTTCGATACACTCTCTAGACCCACTTTCTGTACGGCCATTTACCCCTTTATATTCAGCTGATTTGCTTTCAATCCGTTAAAAATGAGATTCAGAACGGCTACACCTCTATTTGTGCTCTTGACTGCGTCCTTCGCCATGGTCCTGATCGCGGTCCTTTCCGTCCCAGTCACTAAGACTATCGTCATTGCCGAGGCCGATTCCACAAAGTTCGGCGTCTTTGGCTACTGCACAGCATCTACATGCAGCTCTCCGTCTATCGGCTACTCTATCCTTGGCGACGGAAACGATTTCTCTCTACCGTCCAACGCCCGCCGTTCTCTAACGAACCTCCTCATTGTACACCCTATCGCTCTTGCATTCATATTTGTCCTTATGATTATGGCTATAGCCGTCCATTTCCACGGCCCTTCTTTCTCTTCCGGTCTCATGATGACGATGATCGTTATCTCAATTATCTCGATTATTCTTACGCTACTTGCTTTCCTTGTCGATCTGCTTATCTTCATTCCACACCTCAGCTACGGCGGCTGGCTCGTACTCGCAGCTACTATTTTGCAGCTGATTTCCTTCGTATTTATGTGCGCCATGCGACGATCTATAGTAGCCCGCAAGGCTACAGAGCGTCGCAATCAGGATCCAAACGAAGCTCTTATCGCCTCAGGTGGTGTATTTGGCCCTATATCCGGAGGTACAAGCAGATACGATGGTGGCGCCGATGACTCTCTTCCAGAATTTGCAGAACTCGAAATATACAAAACCACAACATCTTCTCCGGAAGAAAGCCTGACACAAGATCCTAGATCTAATGGCGGCAGCTCTTCGCGCGACGGAGGCCGTAACTATTACGCCGCTAGCGAATCGCCCTCATTAGGAAACCAGCATGATTCCCCTTACAATAACCCAGTGGAGCCTGTTTATTCTTACAGAGGTTTTAGCAGACCACCACCTCTTCCTGAATCAAGCGCTAGCAGAGGATCAATGCGTTCTTACATGGTTGATCCCAATGTACCAGACATTCCTCCTTACTCAGCTGACATGGTTCAGGGCGCTGCTGTTACGTCACCTACAGCCCCAGTACTTCCACCGTTGAATATAGCATCTACAAATTCTGGATCTAACGACTACAACTCGCAACAGGGGTATGACTACAACAGCGTTTCGCCTTCTCGCCAAAGAATAAGTCCCGATGCTGCATTTGACCCCAGCGCCATGCATGCTGCCATAAACCACAATACGCACCAGGAACCAGAGGCCCGGAGTGGGTCGTCAAATTCATATGCCGCAGCTCCTGCTTATAATGAACCTCCTTACTCTGCTCAGTCACTGAGAGATCCTACTTTATTCTACCCCGTGTCCAGCTCTGCACAGGCGTACTCGCGCGACCAAGAGCCATACGAGCGGTGGCAGCCAGATGCACAGCCCGGTGTGACTTCTAGTGCTACAGATCATGTGCGCGCAGATGGATACCCGACTCACGGAGACATGGTTGATTATTCTCGAGAAGGCGAGCCGTACAGTAATGTACCTAGGTCACCTTCCGCGTCGGAGTCGTCTCAGTTTACCTCTATTTCTCAACGTGCCGTTAATCCTCGATATTACCAGGGTGGAATGCCGCATGTAGTTGAAGGGTATGCTTCTGGAGCCGGACCGGTTCCGTTTCAAGAAATTGATTACCCTGTTGCGTCGGCTCCGCCGTCTCGGCCAATTAGACGTCCTAACGTTACAGACGTTATGCTTGACACCAATCCCGATTTCGCATTACCAGGGCTGGACAGCAGTTCACGCCGAAATAAACGATACGATCCTCGGGCTATGTGATAGTATAATCTTACGATGCTATGTTACTATTAGGTATAATAATCATTCTGACTATTATATTCATTTTGTAGTACATATACTGGTAGGGTTTAGGGTAATAGGTTTAGTCGAACAATACCGGTTCATAGTTTACTAGTTTTATCGACACATACATACGTATATATTCACTAGATCGTGCGTTTCCTGCTTATGAGACGGCCGTTGAGTATATTAAGGGTTTCTTATAGAAGATACTCACAAGCTGTGGAGCCGTGCGGAGCATCTGAGGCCGTGTGGACTCCTATAAATGACAAAGATGCGGTAGCGAGCGCAAATGCCCTAAAACTGACGTTCGAACAGAGAATACAGAAACGTAATTTCCTGGCGCGTGTGTATTTGCATGCTATAAGTCTGGACTCACGCTTACATCCGTTTTTTCAAGACTCAGAAATGATGCGGTTGATGCAGAAGGCATCCTCGCCGAAGGAACAGGCTAAAGATTCAAATTGGTTTAACAGACTTCGTAAGCAACGTATATCACTCAAATTTGCCCCTAAATTGCTGCCATTTAGGCCTTTTCAGGAGTTGTTTCTTGGTATAGACACAATAGTACCGCAGATTTACATATACAATAGGTCTCTATTTGACCTACACTCCGTGCGCGATCAACCGCCGCTGCCTTTACAGCCAGCTTTCCCGGTGCATTCAGACAATATTATGTTTAGTAGCATGAAAACGCCTAACTATGTTCGCCGTGCGATTGCTATTGATATATTTAGCGCCGCAGAGAAACAACTCAAGGCTGCAGAGATGCCGGGCGACCAGCTGAATGCTATGCGCACAGTTCTGCGGTTCTGTAAGCCACTCAACAATACACACAAAACATTGCTTTCAAAGCGTTGCTTGAAGTATATAGACGAGCTTGAGACCCCTCTAGAATGGAAAGCGGCTGACGTCACTGTTTTCCTGACAGCGCTACTTCACCGCTGTTTCTGGAACAATCAGGTAGCCGCGGTGTCAGCGATAATCAGTGCTGCCGCGACTTATCCATTTCATTTGAACGGCCCTGAAAAAGACCCGATTGTGCTTCCGTTGAATGAAGCGAGTTCGATCTTAGGCCTTTTCTTGCAGCTCGTTGCTGACAGCTCTAATCGAAAACAAAACTACACAATCAAGAAGATCATTAAAATCGTCAAAAAATTTCACAAACAACGCAAAGAAACTAGTCTTATTAGTTACATTGCTTCCAACTATGCCAACGCACTTCTTACTGTGGGCAGTGTTTCAGATGCGCTCGCAGTGTCGCATGTAGCGAATGCGGCGGGATACTCATTGACACCTAAAGCTTTGACAAGGATTACTATGAAGTATTTAACGGATATAAGGCTTCTGAAGGTGAAGCTTACGAAGGAGAATGGCGTCAAAAAGTTAAATGTGCACAAATTCAAACCGGTTCAAGCATACAAAGCCGGTAACGTTCCAGAACCTAGTGTCTCGAATTCTTCACAAGCGGTAGAGCTCCGTGCGAACGCCCTAGGCTCGTTACTGCCGCTAAGAAGATTTTTGACTTCAGAAAGCTGCTCAGCAGTAGTATATTTGGCCATACTCCGGTCACTGGACCACTCGTTCCCTGAAATTGACTACCTAACTAGCACTGCATTGAATCGTATCAAGACATACACAATCCGCTCGATCGCTTCAAATCGCGTTTTGCTTTTGTACGAGTCTGCAGTTGAGCAGTATTTGCGCCGTGGATTTCGCGAACTTTTGGCATCATTTCCTGAAGAAAGGTACTTCAAAGAGCGCATTAATCCTAGCGGAAGACTGGCCGAAGCGTTTGCCAATGATAATTCCCTACATAGAGCATTATCAAGCATTTTAGCCTTACAAAAGCGCATTTTAGCCTCACATTTGCTCAAAGAGACTGGTCAGTTGCGCATGAAGATGATTTGCGCAAAGGCACTGGCGAAGCTAGGGGCTTCTAATGTACTTGAACAGCTTCTTATGGATGTGAAGCTATCTGGGTCCCCTGACGCTACCGAACTGAGAGAAATTCTAGCCTCATTGCGACACAGAAACTACAAAAAGATAGATGTACTGGAATATATGCGAAACAACCTCTATGGAGTGGAGGAACGGTATTTGCTTGAGCACGTTTCTATGTCACTTGGTAAAGATACCGCTGAGCAGGAGAGATTGAGGTTCAAGTCGGAGCTGAGGAAAGGCATTGCATACTCGAAATTTGCTCATCTGGAACTGGTAACTTCCGATATTATGAAAGACCATGTGCGAAGGATATTGAGGAAAAATATCAATAGCAGCATAAGCCATGAGTATTTGAAAACTATAGCTAAATTGTCGAACGGATCTGACGCGGTGTTAGCAGAGTGGGAAAATACTATACTGCCGGTTCTAGTAGATTCTGCGAACGAGATTAAAGCGGAATGTGCAGCAGTTGTAGCTGAAGCTTTGGCAAAAGATAAAGGCGGAGGGAAAGGTATGTGGCATCGCAGATGTAATGTTGCGGTAGCCCTAGCAGTGAGATATTGGAGATGGAAAGATTTGGACAGGGAGATGCATAGTTTCACGCTGATGGAAAGACTGATACCGCAAATCCAAGACTCGAAGTCAATGCGTGTAATATATGAGGAGTTCATGACTGCACATATTAGTGACAGTGATGTACTAAAGATGTTTGGAGACTCACATCATGAGATTCGCGATGCGATTCTTTCAAAAAGACGTGGAGATGATATAGAAAAGGCAATTGATGCCTTAGAGACGACTTTATGTGTATGATAATGAAACAATCATAAATTGCATGAAAATTAGTGCTGTAAGAGAACTTGTAGAAATATGAATGAAGAGCAAATCAGTAGAGCTAGCGAGTAAAGGAGCTATTTCGAAGAAATCGTTTTTAGAGGATCAGATGCAGAAGGAGACGAAGAAGGCGCAGAATGATGTCTTGGACGCACCAGAAGGATTATTATTAGGCCGAATATTAGAATCACAAGGAGGAAGATAATTCTGCATTTAGTAGTTCGTTTCTGGTACTTTTCTGCTTTGACAAGTTGTTTACTTGCTTGCTTTACATTAACTGCTGTGTTTTCAATGTTATAGTCGATTCTATCGAGTAGGGTACCTTGGTCTATGACCATAGTCTGAAGTTCGCGGAATATGTCTGCTAATTCCAGAATACCCTCTGCTATTTGAGTGATTTCATCGACGCGCTGACTGATGTTCGCATTTGTTGGATTCTTCTGTGCTTGAAGTGTTGATTGAGAGAGTTGGAGGTCGGATTCGTCATCAGCGATTGCAGATGCAGTGGAATCGAGATCGTACGGGTTGAGAGAGGAGTCTGAATCGGACATACCCTGAAGCCGTTTCAAATAGGCGCCCTGTTGTTTCCTGAAGGTAGAGCTAATCTGTTGAATTTTCGTAGCAAGAGCAATTTTGAGGTTACGGGCGATTGCCTGATCGGGTGCGGATTGTGATCTTGCCATGGCATCGACTTTCCGTAGGTGCTCCTGACATTTATGGAAAAGGCCTGTGATTTCGCGCTGGAGCGCTTCAATACGCCCTTCATCGGCTTTCTGTGATCGCTCGTCAAAAGAAGGCAATGCATGGCGTGCATGTAGTTTTTCAAGCTCAGTCATTTTAATCTGTGCGCGTTTCAGACAGTCATCAACGTCAGATTTAATGTCGACCCACGCAGGCGGTAACCTGTCCATCTCAATGGCAGTATCTGCTCCGCGTATCAGGCTCTCAGACTCCGGCACAAATGCCGTAACCGGATGTCGGGCATATGACTGCCGAAATGATATAAAAAGCGACGTCTTGTCCCGGAACATTCGAATATAAGAGATCTCGCCGAAGGCGGTGCTCGATGGTATGTATGTGCAATGTATATAGAGAACCAATAAGGGTTAGGGTAAAGCTGTATCAATTTCCAACGTCAAAAAACCCTTTGTCCACCACCTACGCGTCACCTATACACGAGGCATTCTAGCGGCAAAAAAGAGACTAATGGCCGAACAATTAACACAGGAGCAAATCAAAGATTTCAAGGAAGCATTTGCGCTATTTGATAAAGATGGTGATGGCCATATTACGACCGCGGAACTGGGTGTGGTTATGCGGTCTTTAGGTCAAACACCCACTGAAGCCGACCTGCAAGATATGATAAACGAGGTCGACCAGGATCACAACGGCACTATTGATTTTCCCGAATTTCTGACTATGATGGCTCGCAAAATGAAAGATAGCGATTCCGAGGAAGAAATCCGCGAAGCATTCAAGGTTTTCGACAGAGATAATGATGGTTATATATCAGCTGCCGAATTACGCCATGTTATGATGTCTATTGGTGAGCCCCTGACCGAGGAAGAGGCCGACCAGATGATTCGCGAGGCTGATGCCGATGGCGATGGGCTTATCAATTACGTCGAATTTGCCCATACCTTGTGTGCGAGCACTAAGTAGTTATCTGCTATTATATTCTTATAGTACTATATTAGTTACTATAATGCTTTAATAGTGCCCATGCTCCCTAACATGATTTACAGCCTCCCTTAGTTCTACTGTTATCTTATTAAAAAGAAATTATCTGCTTATTCACTAATTATTCTGTAGTTTCGCTCCCTGTAGCGTCAATAATCCCCTCCACTATATCTAGCATTCCTCCTTCTGTTAAGCCGTTCACCACCTCTTCGGCGTCTTCGACGGTCATGTTCTCCAGCACTTTGTTCACCTCCTTCAAATCTTTCGACTCAATTGCCTGCTGTAAATCCAATGGAAATGACTCAAATATCTCACGGTTCTTCTTCTCCTCGTCTGTGCTGGTTTCATTTACTGGTGGCGGCACTGTGATATTGATCGTCGTGTTATCGTCCGTCGTATGCAGCTGTATAATCTCCTTACCCTCCGGCTGCTGCTGTTCCGCGGAAATAACCTCACAACGCTGTACTACGTGCTGGTATGTCTTCTCGACATCATCTAAAAAGAGGCTCAGAGCTTGCTGGTTCTTTTTGTTAATCTTGTCGAAGAACACGCGGATCCCTTGTGGGCCCAATTGCTGGCAGTACTGCAGCAACAGCCCCTGGTGCACTGCTCGTTTGGCGGCGATAGGCTTACCTGCCAGCTGCAGGTCAAACGCATGCATCAAGAGGCAATCCTTCTCTCTTTCGGTCACTATTTGCGGGTGGTCGAGAATATACGACATGCTCTTACTCCAATCGCCGATCTCGATTTTCGCAAATTCCAGCCCTTCCTTAGACGGTTCGTAGCTGTTCTCATTAAGCTGGTTGGTTTCGGTGGCACTGCTCGCACCTACAGCAGGAGCATTTAAAACTTCAATTTGCTGTTCGGTCTTTTTAGTGGAGCTGGAATTCGCGGGCGGATTAGCGCTCTTGTTCACTACAGTACTATTAAATTTGTCGTGAATGCCGTCCATAGTAATCTTCGAGCTCTCTTCCTTCTCCAGCTTCTCAATAGTTTCTCGTCGTGATTTCGTGTAGCCGTCCATTGTTTCGAGACGAGCTTTCAGCGCGTCTCTGACGCTGTCTGATTTAGCAACTTCCTCCATCAGCTGACCGTACATCTGCGTTAGCGTCTGTTGATCATCAAGAACGTCAGTTTTAGGTGCACAATCACGCAAAACAGCCAGTTGCTCTTCTTTGCCACCATCTATATCATCCAGTTTGGTAATGCCTGCAATAACAGCTGCCCGAAACTTCGGGTACAGCTTCTCTTCCACTTTGAGCCTCTGTAGCGTCTGCTTCTTCTGCTCGCGCTTCTCGTGGATATCACGCTGCTTCCACCTTATAAAAGACGATTTATCTACATTAGGATGAACTTCAATATCTGAATCATCAGAGATCTCAAGATTGTCCCATTTAGAATAATCAAGCACCATTGTGTATGTCGCAAGTAAGCAGAGGTTCTACAAGATTCGCGCAAATGTATAGGCACAAACCTTAAACCGATTAAAGTTATACAACTACAAAAGTAAAAAGGAATTTATATATATATGTATATTCAAACTTACGAGATAATCGCCACCAATAACTATACGCGATTGACCCTGTATTTGACAATCTGAAGCGCAGCAATGGCATCTTCGATAGGATTATGAGGCTGATTGGCTGTCTGAATTTGACGTCCGAGGATGGTTGCGGTCAGTTCTTTCAGAGATTTTCGTTTAGGTAGACCATCCTCATGAGGATAAAGCAGAGATGTATCGATAACAGCAGCATGTGCGAGTCTCAAACACAAAAGATCATGATCTAGACCATGACCAATCAGGATTGTTTTTGGGCTCATCATGTTAATAAGCTTGCCTCTTGCCTCATCCAACGATAAAGCGTTCACCATATCCTTGCTGGTCACACCAGAATAGCTCGTGGCGTAGTCCCAGATTTCTCCTTTAGGTTTCACGTAAACGTCAAGCACTGTCTGTTCAGTGACATAATCAACTACAGTGAGTCGGGTGACTTCAGTACCTAAATTAGTGTGTCCCATCTCGCAGTCCAGAGCAAGCGCTTTAAACGCTTGTTCAGGGGTCTTTGTGACGCTCACGAACGGAATAGTACTGCAAGCTTGAGCAGCATCAGACTGCGAGTAAACGTGACCTTTTGTTCTTACACAAGGTGCTGCATCCTTGCCGCCTTTACAGCAATCATAAAAGATCTGGTTACCTTGTCTCACCAACTTTCCGCTGTGGTGCTTACACTCTCCTTGCCGTTCAGAAACTTTAAAGGCCTGCTTGCACCGTTTACATTCAACGATCTGTTTGGCCTGAACAGGCTGAGGAATTTTTGCTGGAACGCCATAGCGGAGTAGGAAGTCAACAGGGTGCTGAAGCTTGACAAGGTCCTGATAGCCGCTAAGGTCAAGAGGCTTGATGATAGTCATTGTATCTGTCAGAGGTATCAGTAGAAAAGACTCTATTTATATTCTTTTTTCCTCTATTTTTTTTTTGTGATCCAGTGTGATGAATACATTCAATCACATTAGCACAATAACTCGTGATTCTGCTTTTTTTACCAGGTTTAGTCAACAACAAAGTCTACCAGTAATGTCTGACCGTGGATTTTATTACCTAGTTGACAATCTACTATATTGCAACTTTTACGGGTACTGTATTATTGATGTTTGTCATGAAAGAATACACGCGCAGCGCAATCAATTACTTTGTTAAAGGTTGACAAATATCAAACTTATGATATAATGATTTAACTCACTATATCACTGCTGTCACACAGAATGACAGGCATTATAACTATATTCGATAAGTTGCATATAATAGTTTTCCTGAAGATGTTACACATTGAGTGACAAAACGGACTAAAAAAGTCATGAGAGAATAATGTCGGAGGCTTACTAGACTTTGATTAGCACGAACAAATTTGGACCTCTTACTACTGCAAATATTAGAGGTTAGCATCAAATGTTTGCTCTTCTCTCAGACTTTTGATTCCTTGTTGCTGGATGCGTGACGATTTGTCTGCAACAATTAATGAGAATAAAGTTACTATAAGCTGTGATCAAGTTACTATGAATTAACTCTTTCAGGCACATATACATTGACCCTGTACTAGGCTGGAAAGGATATGAATCTATCTAATTTGATACCAGCTTACTCGATTTGATTGTTGGTTTCCATGGGTGTCGATACGACTCTCAAGGACATGTTCAGTTAGAGTGTGGTTCTTTTACCTATTGAATTTATTATGAGAGGGATCATTGGATCGGACGCCTCTACGTTATTGAAGCAGTAGTCCTCGACACAGCATTATCTGACCTTTTATACCATTCAGTCGATTACAAGATCAAATAAGGTACGGCTTAGTGATAGTCTATCGCTAATACTCTAACCAAATTGGCTGAGGAAATTGCTAGATTCATGAGACATTATTCATAATCGTTGAGAAACTTGCAGTGTCAGATAACATCGCCGTTAAGGATACTCGACATTATGTATCGAGATCCCAGAAATGACTATAGGTTTGCAAATATCTATAGGGATGTTTTGGCCTGAATTGAACTGCACAAGTTTAACCTATCTAAATGACATTGAGCTAAGGAAGTACACAAGTGCATAACCAATATCTGAAGATGCTTGAGGACTAAGTAAGGCAGTTATATACTATGGATACAGCAGAACCTGATTTTGGACCTTGCAAGCAAACCTTGTTACAGAAATGGAAAGCTTCTCAAATCTCACAGCGTCGTTTCTTATGCCATACTTAAATTACAATACTGAAATGCGGTCGTTATACCAACATCCATTATTCTGTGGAGTTTTTGCAACATTCATTTGCCTATTTGAGCCAGTTTCCTAAAATGCGAGACTTACAACACGAAATTCAACAACGTGAATTCGTATCCGATGAATACTGTGCTTAACCTGATTTTAGAAGGTCTGGTGCAACTATACATATGCTAGGAGCCAACTATACGCAGTGACTCGGTACCAATCACAAACGAACCTTATTAGATGTTCGAACCATTCAGCACAAGTGATTATGCTTAAGCGGCATCTTCATCGACATTCCGCTCGAGAATGCACGAATGGAAAAATGCATGTCTTTGTTTGCAACCAAAGATACACCTTACAGTCGAACCCTTAAGGCTGTTCACTGTAATATAACAGCCTGGTCGAGACGTAAATAAAGTTTAAACGAGGCCCAATTGTATCGTTTACCCAACTGGACCATCCGCGGACAAACAGTTCCTCGCAGCAGTCTAAAGCACTCAACAACAAGTTAGCGCTGAGCCCGTGTGCCTTTTGAAGTAGTTGCCCTTGAGTTACTTTGACAAAATTTGCTTGAAATGATTTTGAGGCATGTGGCCAGTTTGCGTTTCGGAGCGTTCCTACTTCGCCACAACAAACCACTCTGGCACTCGTCACGGCTATTGAACGCTCGCTGGCAGTCCTCCAGTTCTCGGCCAGAAAAACATATAGACGAAAATGTTCACCTCAGAGCGCGGCTCTCTCCTGTTAAGGAGGAGGCGAAGGGAAATTTCAATGAAGTCTTGAGACTGCTGAAACTAGCGCGCCCAGAGCTCTGGCCATTGCTAGGTTGTTCGGGCCTGCTTGCGCTTTCGTCGGCAGTCTCAATGACTGTTCCGTTCTCTGTCGGTAGGGTGCTCGACATTGCCAGCGGTGCTAATGAGTCTGGTACAGTATTTGGCTTAACTATCAACCAGTTCTATGGCGGACTTATCGGCGTCTTTGTTGTCTCTGCTACCGCCTCATATTTCCGCACAGTCTTTTTGCGAATAATTGGCGAGCGACTCATAACACGTCTGCGATCTAAACTGTTTAAAAAGGCCATCACTGCTGACGCAGAATTTTATGATGCAAATCGCGTAGGAGACCTTATTTCGCGCATCGGTGTGGGCACATCTATTGTCTCTCGTGCCATCACTAGCAACCTCGCGGACGGCCTTAGAGCTATTGTATCTGGCTCTGTTGGCTTTGCTATGATGATATATACGAGTCCGCAGCTAACGATGTATATGATGCTCATTATACCGCCGGTAGCTGCAGCAGCTGGACTCTACGGGCGGCGTTTACGGACAATCGCCCGCAAAACACAGACACTGATCGGAAACCTCACAAAAGTAACAGAAGAGCGCCTTTCTAACGTCAGAACCACACAAGCGTATTCCTCAGAAAGCAAAGAATTGCATGCATATAACTCAAGTGTCAGAGATATTTTCAATTTGTCTAAGAAGGAAGCGCACCTGTCTGGCGGATTCTACGGGTTTACTAACTTCTCAGGGAACATCACCTTTCTTTCCCTGCTAGTTATCGGGTCTAATTTTGTATCTACTGGTGCTATTTCTATAGGTGAGCTTACATCATTTTTGATGTACGCAGTATACTCGGCGTCTTCGATGATTGGTTTAACCAGTTTTTTTTCTGAGCTGATGAAGGGAGCGGGTACAGCTACTAGACTGTTTGAGTTGCTCGATTACCAGCCTTTAATTCATGAAACGAAAGGTATTCACATACCTCCCGCACACAGGGGTTCTGTCACTTTTGATAATGTACACTTTGCATACCCTACACGGCCTTCTAACAATATCTTTAACGGACTGTCGTTTAGTATTCAGCCGGGTAGCAATGTCTGCATTGTGGGACCTTCTGGTACAGGCAAATCTACTGTTGCTTCGCTCCTTCTTCGATTCTACGATCCTGTGTCGGGATCAGTTTTGTTTGACGGTATGGATATCAGAAACTTTAACCTGCGAAATTACCGGCGAGCGATTGGATTTGTTAGTCAGGAGCCGGTACTTACTGATGCTACTATTGCTGCCAATATTGCGCTGGGAAAACCTAATGCCAAACGCTGGGAAATTGAAGCAGCTGCTGAACGGGCGAACTGCGGGTTTGTTAAAAGTTTTCCTAACGGACTTGACACGCAAGTTGGTGTCAGAGGTTCAACACTTTCTGGTGGTCAGCGACAGCGTGTAGCGATTGCTAGAGCACTTATTCGGAACCCTAGTATCCTACTTATGGATGAGGCCACTAGCGCGCTGGATACCGAATCCGAGAACGCAGTGAATGACGCCATGTCCAAGCTTATGACTTCACACTCTACGACAATTATTGCTATTGCGCACCGAGCCTCTACTATTCGCCGTGCCGACCGTATTATAGTGCTTTCGACCGAAGGAACGATTGCAGAAGACGGCACGTATGCAGAACTTATGTCCAAGAACGGAGTTTTCAAGCAGCTGATGTCTTCTTCTACAACTCCATCGTCTGCTTCTCCTTGATGAGTCATGTTGTATTTTACTGCTCTAATGATACGAAACGTCAATAATATAATGAGATGTATAGACAGATAGGCCACAGGCCATAATGCATACAAATTAGAAGCCCCCGGGTGCTTTAGCGTCGTCCTTGAGACTGAACAAAAGTTCGCGCATTCTAAATTTGTCTCTCTTACCCGATGCAGCCTTGTCTGTGACGTCAATTAGTTTCACGATCCTTGACCACGGCGAGCCGGTGGCCTCTGCATCGCGAGCAGCGATGAACTCCTCGCTCTCCTTAATTGTCTGCTCTATTCCCTTACTGACTTTCTCGTTGTAATTATTGTAGAAATCGTCAATTGCTTGCTGCGCTTCCTTTATGGTTTTCTCCTTTTCGGCGGCCGACTGTGCGTCCCGACGCTCAATTGCAAGCGCTTGTCGTTCCCGCCACTCTCTAACCGCCGCCGGTTCCTCCGATGAGACTACTTCAGGCTCTTGTTCGGTCAGCACAATATTTCCTGTCGGCTCCACTTCTAGTGGAGGGAATTCCGTCGCCACAGTGCCAAATTCAGCGTCGGCGCCGTTGTCTGCCACTGGGAAGTCGTCGATGAGGTCTTCTGCATCCGCTCCTAGTGCTTCTCGCTCGCGGGTCACGAGGTCGGCCTCGTCAGCGTCCTCAGGGATATCAATAATATCCGTCTTGCCAGATTCAATCTCTTCTAGCGATGGAAATTTGCTCATTTGGATTTTTGCACGCTGTTTAAGGGAAGAGTTAGTGCGTGCAGGAGTACAGAAGGACTGTGTGTGGTGTTGCAGAAGGTAAGTTACCCGGCGTTGATTCATCCAACTACACCAACCCACCCTACCTCGAGCATCGACGACTGCCGCAGAAGTAGTCGCCGTTTACAATGCCGGTGACCGCGCTTGTGCACTTCGACCAGGCCGACCGGATCCTGTTCAGTACTTTGTTCTCGAAATTACATGGTCGATCGCCTGTGAACACGTTCAAGGACGACTTCGAGTACCGCGCATATCGTGCGCCTGGAAGTAACTCTGAGGGCGCACCGCTAGCGATACTGTCATTTCGCAGCGACCCTGTCCGAGTCTACTTAACCGCTGAGGGGTTCTGCACATCTCTTGATGACACATTTACGCAGATTCTACAACACTATATTGGACCTCAATTAACGCTGCGGTCGACACTAAAGGCCGAGGGCACGACATTCGAGTTTGATGATTTGACAATCACGCTACTTTCTGTCTCGCAACGGACTATGTTCCGTTGTCTCGTATGCGCAGTGTCCTGCCCGGATACAGAATACACAGATATTGGCAGTGTGAGTAACATACAGGCCCGTATAGCGATGGAATGTTCTACTATATTTGGCGAGCACCCGCATATCATTGACCCGATAGTTTCTACGAATCCAGAACTGCCGTATCCGTGGCCAGAAAGCCATGTGCTTGTCGAATTGGCACAGAGATACGCTGATATCCTACACAAGGCGAACCAGAAGTAGAACATAGCTTACGACGTTAATGATACTAGAAAATAAAGAATCGTATTAGATATATGTTAGCACGTGAATCGTGGTGTATGAGGATATCAGGATTATCAGTACGGACTGTAGAGCAGACTGTCCCTATAAGAGAAAGCTGATTATAAAAGAAAGAACTGAGCCCACAGAGAGCGCGGTGCAGATCACCAAGCCAATAAGGGATCCGGACACTTCTCGTTCCTGGCCTTGAACTTTCTTTGTAGTGGAGATAATGCAGCTGCTGGACATATGGCCATTAGTCAAGCCATATAAGAAATGTGTTGTCATGTATATTAAATCGCTTCCAAGCCAATGAGCGCCCTTACCGTCGATGTTTCCTCCAACAAGAAAGATTACAAAGAGTGGACGGAACACAGTGTAAGCAACTAGCAAAGCTTCGTTATTTATTGTAATGAAATCATAGGCACATATAACCCGTCCAAGGAAATCGCCGAAATTCCATACAAAAATAGCAAAAGGAATGAAAACGTCGTCTCTGAAAGGCGGATTGCTTACGCTAAATGTGCGAGCAGCAATTGGAGGGTATATTAAGGCGAGAACGAAACATAAAAACAGACAGGACATAAGTGTTGGTATCTTTTTAGCAACAGTGCCGATGTGGATGTGTCTTCGTTTCGGTGATTCAGAGTCTGAGCCGTCATCGAGCGGCATAGGAACTCCGGAAAAGCCGTTGTCGTTTTCAATTCCATCCAGGATAAAACGTTTGCGTTTCAAGAGACTGCCGAGTGTACCGAGATTGACCAGACCGGCAACGATAGCGGAAACAAAGAAAACAATGTAGATTGTACTTGATGCGTTGACTTGGAAGTGAAACTGATCGATATTGGCAGTTTCATGTTTGCCGGTGGTGTTTCGTAGGCCAAGATGAATGAAAGGAAGAACTTGGACCAATGGAGGAAGGACGCCAGCGATACCTTGGCCCACCATCGTTCCCTGTGAAGATCTAGCGCCAAAGAGGGCCGCGAGGGCCATGGTGCCGTTTTGAGCGAACGAGTTACCGAATGCAGAGAGGAAAGTGACGGAAATTAAAAAGATGAAATAAGCGACTGGGGCCTGGTGGATCGGCCAGAGGAGGACAGAGAGTGCGAGAAGTGAGAAGACAGTAAGATTGAGATAGATAGATATGCGGATACGACGACCGTAGTTAGCGCCGTCGGTGTATTTAAGAAAGACAAACTGCATGATAGTCTGCACGACTGTGAGTATGCTCATTACAGTTGAAGTATGAGCACGATGCAACGCTGGAACATCTTGAAACCGTTGGTTAAAGTAAGCAGAGGCGGATAGGAAAGTGTTGAAAGGCCAGAGCATTGCGAGGCCGAGTATAATGAAGGCGATATAGTCTTCAGTCGATATCTCATCGAAGTCGACAACTTCAGAATCTATATCGCTAGGAACATCAGCAAGTTCAAGACGCCATGTTCCGGAAGGATCACCATCGATACTGACATAGGATTGGGCTCGCTGGTGAGCATTGTTGCCTAGAATAGGCATTGTTTCCGATGTGAAGCGGGCGATTGGCGCGCCCATTTTCTGAGAGATAAGAAGAAGGTGCAAAAAGAAGACGGAAAGTCAGGCGCAGAGATAGTCTATAAGCGCACGAATGACGGGAAGAAAAAAGCCCGGTTGATGAGATTAGAAGTGATACAATTGCAAAGGGTAGGCGGCTTGTACACTGGCGTATATATATAATAGTGTTAAAGTCAAGAATAGATGGGTGCAATTCCCAATAAGGTTGAGAGTAAATAAAACCTTGTGTGATTGCGGAAGCGAAGAGATGCCGTAAACTTAGGGTAAATAGGTGTAATTGGGCCTATAAATGACGAGATATGCGAGATCTGTAGTGGATAGTGCTAGCAAAAGCAGAAATAGTGTCAATAAGCAGCTAGAGTGATGGGCCCGATCACAATGAGTGGTTATTATCAGCACAGGTAAGGGGGTGCAAGAAATAGTTGGGACTTTTGGTTATGACGATAAGGAGAAGAAATGTAGACGGGCACAGGGAACTCTAAGTGGACAATACAGCCAATGAGAGAGCTTAAATTATCGGGATAAGCGAACAGTGGGATCGATAGAATGTCCTTTTAAAAAAGTAGCAGAATCGCAGTCAGAATAAATAAACGCAAACAGGTTTATTTATATTTTTATATATATATTTAGCGAAACTCACGCCTTTGTTATAACAGACTTTGGAAGTGTTCTATGACGTGAACCGACCGCTGAGATGCAGGCGGGTACACGTCATATCTTACTTGTTTAGAGACGCCCTAGATTAAGATTAGTATAATTTCTTTTCTTCTATTAGTCCTCTTCGGGGCCCGCGGTGATGGAACAAAATAGGCTAAAAGGCAAAACAATCCGCAATTAATAGAACGTTCGCCGAAGGGCAACGTTAGTTACTTGCTGTCATGCCAATTTCGGCGTGGTCCCATGTTAACAATTAAACCTTAAATACAATAAAGTTTTATTCATTTTTATTACGATGACGTTTGAACCGATTTTATCACCTTATGCGGCAATCGATAAACACAATGAAACGAAATTTCTCGGTCTTCTCCGACATTATTGCTTACTTATGTACATTTACGGTATAATAATTAGTTTCACTGTTCACTGATATCGCAGATCAGTTTGTTTTGTGGCCAAAAATGGACGCCTTTCATTGATATATTTTTCTCGAATGTCAGTTTTTCCGCCGGTCCCTCTATAGTTGATCTATGCGACCGCATATACATTCCAACAAGATAGCTAGCATCTACATCCGACAAATTTGTAGCGACCTCGCGGTGTAATGGCCGTCGAGTCATTCCTGGCGCCGGTCATGCTGCCGCTGGTGGTCCTGAAAGCAGTGTATATTAGGCTTAAGGCGTCTGCTACCCCAGGGCTGCCGCTCTTAACCGCAGCCGGAACCAAACTTGCACCCTCACCTGATTGGTCTTGTCTTTCTGTGAAACGGACTGGTCTTCTATTTGCGTCCTACAATGTCTTTGCATGTACACCAACGCAGTCACAGTCGCAGCTACCAGTAGCGCTGCCACAGCATATAGACCATCCAGTCGTCGCAACGAATGCACTTATTAATCGTAGGTTCGCCACGCAAGATTACAGGCCGGTCGCGTTGTCTTCGGCCGAGCTCAGCAAGGTACCCGACTATGCGATCAGACGCAGCAGACTGTTCCGCTCGCAGTATAAAGTGTATAAGCGCACGTACATATCAGATCTCACCCGAGACCGTTCTCAAACGTCGCTGGCGCTCAACAGACTCGTCGCTCGCGTCTCGGCCGGCATAAATGCCAACGTAGGCACTTGTATCCCTGCAAACGATAGCCTAGACTTCCCTGACCACGTGTTTACGTTCCAGATACGGCCTTATTATGAATCAAATGGTGTCGCGCGACGTTTTGTGGTCTGTGGCGTCACGTACCAATGGTCCAAAGAATTCCGGCTCGAAAAGTTCACTAACATTACAAGAATACATATCGCGACTGTAGTCAACTGCTCGAAATCTGGGTTCGATGTTTATTACGATCCAAATCATATTGAACAGCTGGATGTCTTAACTACTGCTCTCGTCTCATTCATAGATCATTGGAATTCTCCTTTTGGAATCGGCGGGGTCTACTTGTCCATACCCCGATTTCTCAATTATGCGCCGAAAACTTCGCGCTCAGAGCCAACAATTCAAGTTATAAATACCTGAATAATAATTATTAGTGTATATATAGATAAACATGTGACCATTAAGCGTCGGTGACACAGCCACTTGAGGCATCTGACACAAGTTTAGCGTACTTATAAAGCGTTCCCTGCGTCACCTGCAAAGGGCGCGGCGTGAACTTCGCTTTGCGACGTTCTATCTCGGCCTCATCTACCAACAGATCAATGCGACGTTTTTCAGCATCAATTACAATCTCATCACCGTTCTCGACAAGCCCAATAGGGCCGCCGTTTTGCGCCTCGGGTACAATGTGTCCAATCAAGAACCCATGAGACCCGCCAGAGAAGCGGCCATCAGTGAGAAGCGCAACGTCTTTGCCTAGACCCGCGCCCATAATCGCAGCAGAAGGTTTAAGCATCTCCAGCATTCCAGGGCCGCCGCGCGGTCCTTCATAGCGAATAACTACAACAGTCTTCTCTCCGTGCTTGATCTCATTGCGCTCAAGTGCGTGGATGAAATCGTCCTCGCCCTCATACACCTTAGCCTTGCCCTGGAACCGCAGTCCTTCCTTACCCGTGATCTTTCCGACAGATCCGCCAGGCGCCAGAGATCCATACAGGATCTGCAAATGTCCAGTGGGTTTTATCGGATTAGAGAGCGGTTGGATAATCTGTTGGTCGGTTTCAAACAGGTCCGGGTACGACTCGACATTCTCGGCAAGCGTCTTGCCTGAGACGGTTAACGTAGAACCGTCAATTATGCCCTCCTTAATAAGGAATTTGTGCACTGCAGGCGTACCGCCGTACTTGAGCAGGTCAGCCATCACGTACTTGCCAGAGGGTTTAAAGTCGGCAAGCATCGGTGTGGTATCTGAGACAGCCTGCCAGTCGTCTGGGGTCAGCTTAATGCCGACGGAGGCAGCAACAGCAATGAGATGAAGAACAGCATTTGTGGAGCCACCAGTAATCATTACATATTTCATAGCGTTTGTGAAAGCAGTTCTGGTCATGATGTCTCTGGGACGGATGTCGTTTTCTAGTAGGATCTTCATGTACTTTGCGGTGTCTTTGCACTCCTGCATCTTCTCGGGCGAGTCCGCCGGGAAAGAAGACGAGCCGGTGATGGTCATACCTAGTGTTTCGGCTACAGATGCCATTGTGTTGGCGGTGTACATGCCACCGCAAGCGCCCGGACCAGGACATGCGTGCCTGACCACATCGAACCGCTGCTCCTCTGTCATCTTATTGGCAATAAACTCGCCATAAGCCTGGAAAGTCGAGACAATGTCAATCTCTTTGCCGGGCTTGCCACCATCTGGACCAGCGCACGTAGTGTGACCAGGTTTAATTGTGCCGCCATAAACCATTAAACTTGGTCTATTGACGCGGCCCATAGCTATAAGGGTGCCAGGCATGTTCTTGTCGCAGCCGGGAATAGACACATTACCATCGTAGTGCTGACCACACATGATTGTTTCTATAGAGTCGGCAATGAGGTCGCGGCTTTGGAGAGAGTATCGCATGCCTGACGTGCCCATAGAGATGGCATCCGAGACGCCGATCGTATTAAATTGCATAGCCTTAAGGCCGCTGTCGTTTAGAGCCTTGCTGACGGCAAAATTGATGTCGAGCAAGTGCATATTACACGGGTTTCCCGAAAACCACACTGATCCGACGCCAATTTGCGGTTTGTTCATGTCTTCTTCGGTGAAACCTGTGCCGTAAAGCATCGCTTGACCTGCACCCTGCGATCTGTCCTGCGTGATCTGCGAGGAGACCGGGTTCAGCTTCTTCTGCGAATATGTGCGCAATCCGTTTACACACGCCTCTGCGCGATTTAACGGTAGCGATGACTTCGTCCACTTCATCTCGTTAGTTTGTGCAATCTAAGTGTTGCGTGAGTAAATCAAATCTGGCGGGTGCACTCCTTCCACCGCGAAAATTTAATAGAATTAGAGCTCCCTCATTGGTCACTCGGCTGTCGGGAAACCTTAACTCCTCCAAAGCTACGCTCCGGCAGTGAATAATGCTATTAATAATGATGACTAGCGCTCATACCAGTCAATTGATCAGGCTGGTACTGATGATTGAAGAATTTGCAGGTCGTATTTGAGGTGGTTGATTCTTGCCGACAAAGACTTCAGCGCGGCATCGATCTCTTGCGCCGATGTAAAGTTTATTCCTCGAATAGACGAGGTGTTGCATACTTTCTCGGCACTGCGCGCCTTCATGCTCTCTAGCAAGTGAATTGAGCCTTTGATCTTGTCCGATTTTGCTTTCAGGTCCGATACTAGACTCGATGCAGACCGTACCTCCTTACAGAATTCCTTGTCCGCCGAAGAGAGCCCATGCTTTCTGGAAACATTATAGTCCACGTCCCTCAAGTTCTCTATGAGACGGTCAATCCTTCCCGAGATCTGCACAGACCGCGCACTGAACTGTTCGTAAACCTCTTGCAATTTATCTTCAGACAAAATCTTTTGGCGAATTTCCTTTGCTTCTGTAATTTTGCCCAGCTGTCGTTCCATTTCCTCCAGCTGTACAGTTATGTGGTTCCGAAGGTCATTCACCAGTCCTAGGAACGGTTGCAGATATTGCGACGTTAGCTTGTCGGCAATCGCTATCAAAAGAGCCGTCGAAAATTCAGAGGCAGTGATCTGCTGTGTATATAAATGCCTTCTTTCTGGTGCAAGTCCAGCAACAATATCTCTCACCGCGGCCTGTACGCACGTCGGATCCACCTGTTCCATCACTTTTACGTAGTCCTGGCGAGTATCGAACGGTGCAGAGATCGAGCAGTTGTATGTCGGTTTCTGCGCCGGAACCGCCACTTTCTCATCTATTGAGAAATCAAGTGGGAGCAGTGGTGGTGGCGGTAGCGGTGACGAAATGTGTTCTACTTCACCCGGATCGCGAAACACGCAGCCATCCAGTGAGTATAGAAGGTATGGTTGGATTGCATTGTCCAGGTATATTTTGTCAAATCCAGCGATTTTATCAGTGGATATTGTAACTGTGGGGATATGATTTAGTTGAGGCAATTCAAATTCGACAATGTGAGTATTTTCGAGGTCAGAGTTATGCACGTCGGATTCCGGAGTAGTCAGTCTTGTCAGAAGGGAAGAGGTCCAGGTTCTGATGTCGAGAGCGTATATCCGAAACTCGGTAGTGACTGCGTATATTATACGAGATGTGTCTGAGAAGTAGAGGGCATGTAGATCGGGTATCGAAGTAAACTCGAGAAGACCTAGAGTATGGTGCGGCGACGCGTGATTGATCGACATGGTGGCGGCCACGGGGTCTGAGTCGATCACAAAGACGACCCCAGAGTCGTACTGAAGACATATTAATGGCATGATAATTGCAGTCATATGGTCATTAGCAGGTAAAACATGTATTTTTAACAGTTGACTGTTGTATAAAATCTCCGGGTATGGCGACAAATAGAATGGGCCAAACAGAGAAGGACGGATCAGCGGTGACAGTTCAATAATAGAGGAGTGGGATGCTCTGAGTGCACGGGACAATGAGGACAACCAAGAGAGGTTCTTGAAAGAGTTTTCGTCTGGTGTTTCAGCTTGAGCGGCTGTATCGACGAGTTCGCGAAATGCAGAGTCGACGACAGCTGGGGAAGGGCGGATCTGGGTAGGCAACAACGGACCGAATGTGTAGATATCACTGTTGTTATCGGATAAGTATATGGAAAAACCGGATGCGGCAAAGTCAAATGACAGGGCTTTGCGATCAGAGTCCAAGCTAAACTTGTTGGTTTTTTTGCGCGGGAACAGCGTGTAGATGGTGGCAGATGGAATGGATATAGATGTAGAGCGTGTAGGGGAAGGAGCCTCTACGAGGGCTATATCTACACCGTCAATCAACACAGTGAGTGTTGGATTCGCAGCTATTGGATGCCATTTAATCTGCTGGATAGTTTCTGTGGTTTGTGGCAAGATCAGTGGGCACAGGACGGGCGGCTTTTGTTTAGAAGGGTTGACGAAAATAACAGAAGCGTGTGAGGAGTCATACACAAGGATATGATGGGTATGAGGCAATATTTGAGCAGGTAAAAAGGGCAATTCTAGTTTACCAGATGCATGCAGTATCTGAGAATCGACGATTTCCAGATCCGGAAAACCAGGGACTTGCATTGCAGCTCGCGGTCTGTGTTGGTGGTGAGAAAATGTGAAGCGAGAAGAGTAGTTAAAGCCGGGTAACTTACTGAAGGAAGTTGATTCGACCCAACCACCAACAGTTCTCTGCCATCACGGACTTTCACATATCAGGATGAGCAGCATGGAGCCTCCATTGACATCGGTTAAACGGATAGATGGACCTAGCGCTTACATGATACGCAAGAGCAGTCGGCAAGGAGAGTCTGCGTATGTGATTTTGCAGGATAGTCGGACTTTGTACGTAGGAAACTTGTCATTCTATACGAGCGAAGAGCAGATTGCAGAGCTTTTCAAGGAGGCGGGCGAGATCAAGCGAATCATTATGGGGCTGGATCGATTTGAAAAGACCCCATGTGGGTTCTGTTTTGTGGAATATTTTGATCATGAATCAGCACTACGGTGTTTGAAATACATATCAGGGACAAAACTAGACGAGCGCATTGTGCGGGCGGACTTGGACCCCGGGTTCGAAGAAGGACGACAGTACGGACGTGGTACTACAGGTGGTCAGGTGCGCGACGAGTTACGAGTGGACTACGATCCTGGTCGCGGAGGTTACGGTAAACGGCCGACAGATGACCAGGAGTCAAAGAGACGCAAAATATGACAAATCACGATCCATATGTATATGTATAGAAATATAGTAACCCTAAAAACAGCAAGTAGTTCTTGAAAATAAACGTATGTAAAGGAATGAAAGCTCTAGAGATAGGTAGCTGAGCCTTGAATTCATTGTTTAGCGTCAGCAGCCTCGCTTTTCGCGGGCTCCTTCTCCGTGTCGGGCTTAGTGGTGGAACTATCTTTGTTGCTGCTTTCTGCTTGAGCATTATCCCACTTCGCAGGCGGCACATAGCCGTGAAGTCTGCGCCTTCGTGCATTAATAAACCAGTTAGATATTTGAGACATAGAGAGCCCCGTGCTCTTCATAAGCATAATCTTCTCTGCTTCTGTCGGGTACGGGTGATGGTAGTGTGCAGTAAGCCAGTCGCGTAAAATAGACGTTACAGCACGTGGCAAGTTACCACGGCGCTTCGTCTTTTGGTACCCCGGGTTCGCAGCAGCCCCCGGCACATGTAGTACAAATTCTTTGCTATTTGTGCCGTACATGTTACCCACCTGAGTTGGCATGTATCGACCAGACATGTCGTAGGCGCCAGGATTCATCATAACAGGGCCATTTAGACCGACCATAGGGCCCGAGGGTATGCCTTGCATCATATGAGGCATCGGGTAAGCTGTTTGAGGTGCCATACGGGATGGATCCATACCAGGCGGATAGCTCATAGGCGCAGTCTGGTACATGTGTTGCTGATGCGGAGGGGGAACACCATACTGCGGTATAATATGAGGAGCAGCATTCGGGTGCATTGCTTGAGGAACCGGGTATTGGCCAATATTTTGGTGCATACCAGGGTGTGCATATGTCAGTGGCATACCGGGGAGTGGCTGTTGGTACATGAGGTGAGGAGGCGGGGCCTGTCCAGGTGCAGGTGAAGACTGTGTGGGTACTTGTCTAAATGTAGGCTGCGACATTTGAGCCTGTTGATGTACTCCTGCCTGAACAGGCGGCTGTCCCTGCTGCGGTGGGTGGCCTTGTACCAGAGCTGGGCCAGCGCCCATGCTAATTGATGCGCGCTGAGCAGCGTCTGCAGCAGCAGGAGAAGTCCGAAGAGGCTCGTTGCGAGGTACTTGTGAAGAGACATATTGCGATCCATTATTTATAGGAGAAGCTAATGTCCGGTTGGCAATGGAAGGGTCGTTCGGTGCATTTAGGGAATGGGGAGGCGTGGTAGAGTGAGGCGGGGAGGAGTGCTGCTCAGCAGGCACATTAGTGTAAGGGAAAGAAGAAGCCGATTGGTTAGATGCAGATGATATTGCATGTGCTGATTGCGGTTGTAATTCATTAGCCGTTGGCTGCTGCTGGTTGTCTCTCTGGATGTGGGTTGAGAAAGAGGATCTTGCAGAAGAAGGCATTGAGCTCGGTAATTGGTTCGGGGAACGCGATCCAGAGAATGAAGATGTTTGCGTACCGCTGCTGGTAGGAGGCAAATCGTTTCTAGGCTGTTTTAAGGCCGAAAAATCTGGGAATACTTCGTGCAAAGGAGGTAGTTCACGGTACATGACTGACATTCTTAACAAGATGATAGACTTAATGCCAGGTCCAGAATGAATTTTAATGATGGAAAACAAAAAGTTTTGCCTTATTTAGACTATCTGTTGAAAATTAGACTAAGGTTTGCAGGTGTTGCGTTAGATGAATAGCGAAACTGCAGAAAATCTTTCAGCGAATAAATCTTTGCGAAATGCGAAATGCACTATGTGAAGGGAAAGTCGTTGAAAGAATATAAAGAGGTTGAAATTTTGTCGCTGATGTATAGCGAATTTGCGAGAGAGTCAGTTTGAAACGGTAGGAATAGTTGGTAGTGTGCGTTTTGACTATTCAGCGCAAAGCAAAGAAATGACCTGAGTGAGGTAAGGCAGGCGGATAGTGAGAAAAGAGGTAGAAGATGGCACAGTCTGAAAGGTGTGACTGTGTGGCGATATGAATAAAATAGAGGATAAACAAGTGAAACAACTATAGAAATGCTATCGAACTGGTGCAGAGAAATACTTGTTTACGGGGGCAAAAAAAGCGCCAGCAGTTAAGATAAGGATAGGTGTGTATGAGGTGGAGGCGGGCGATAAAAACCAATTGGCAATAAATTAAATCGAGGCCGTGAGGAAAGTAGCGAAGAAAGGATATGCGAAATCCGTAAGATAGTTTTGCGAAATCGATCGGAGCAGTTCTTTTTGAAAGGCTGCAGATGTGAAGAGAGAGGAAGGAGATAGAAAGGGAGCAAAAGGAATTGTTTAATTATGCGATTTTGTATGAGGGTAAGGTACGCCAATCCTGTTTGACAGGTTAGAACCTATCAAATTAGCTTAATTGTATAAAGTTCAGACCAAAAATGAGGTTAAATTGAGCCATTATGCAGTAAGATTTAAGTTAAGTAAAATAACTAAAAACAGAGTTTGTGTAATAGCGTTAAAAAATGACCCATAATAAGCTCGTACAGGATTAATTTATCCTGGTTTACTATGTGAGAAAGTCAATTTGTATGGGAAAATTAGGGTGTGCGATACTAGGACTAAGGTGAACCGGGTTATAGTTCTATTTTGAGTTATAGTTATAGTTCGAAACTATAGTTATAGTTTATCAGGTATCGGATCTCAAAATCGAAAGTAAAGTAGTCAGCTAGGCTAAGCTTGGCGTTTCCATCACACTGTGCGGAAACAGGAAGATTAGCGCATCAAAGAAGCGGACTAGGTGATTGTCAAAAAAGGCGAGGTCAGCGATGCAAAAAAAGAATATAAGTATTTTTACAAGTCAACAATATTGTTTAAAAGTCAACTGACACGGGTTCATTTCGCTAATAAAAAGAAAAAAAGACAGGGACTTAGGTGCTATGCGTAATGCAACAGTAGGGACCGGGATAGTTTGTTTGTGATTTTGCCAATCATTAGTTTTAATTTAAATTTTGCTTTTTTTTTGCGTAGATAATTACGCTTTTTAATTTTGGTTTTTTTTTTAGTGTTTTTCTTTTCATATGAACTTTGAATTACTTCTTTTAACCTATATCCCGTAAATTAATCATAGAATCGAATGTTTTATATGTGCATCACTATACCTCGTGATATTTTTCCTTCATTATCGAAGTATTTCAGTAATACTGAAATCGGTTTTGGCTAACTTCTCACGATGTTTTATCTTATAGTAAACCCTGACACCACCCTGTTCAGTTTAATAAAAAAAGCCGCAGTAGTTAGCTCGTCTCTATGTCAGACCGTCCGCGCACGGGACCTAAGAATTCTCACTTTTTAAAAGACTATCAAATCATTGCCGTCATAAGATCTATTGAACTTCTACAAGAGCAGGGTTTAAAGTATTTAGTTCCGCGCTTTTCCACTTAGCTGTAACTGACTCTTAAAAGGCATTTTGACAGGAATGTCAAATATGCCGCGAACATGGCGAGAACAGCTTAGACTTTTGAGATTTTACGCCTTTTTTTCCTTTGAAAAATGTTTCGATCTGGGCCGAGCCTATGTCTAGTCCAAGAAATAAAATATAAAACTGTGAGAGGGCGTGGCGCGATATAATAAAGGCGGCAATAAGGGAACTGCGAACATTAAGGATTTGTGGCTTATAAAACTGTATTTTTGACCATGCGGTCGCCGCTCACCATATCGCCTGACCGTATTGGTACCGGTCAGTTTGCTTAAATTGCTAACAGATACCGTCACTATGTCTTTAAGTTCAGCTATTTTTATACTTATACTGAAATTATAAATGGGTATCACAATTTCACATTAGGCATCATTGACCAATGCCTAAAATCAACCAACTTCCACCTCCACCGTCATGCAACCTCCACCTAACCCCTCCTTCACGAATTTTGTCTCCCGAAGTTAAATGGTAAATGTCCCCATTCCTTAGCTTAATTAAGTATTCATTAAGTCACTCAATTCCTTCCGTTCATTTTTCATTGTTCGGCTTTAAACTCAATCTTAGATTTAGATTCTCGCCATGAAACCCTATTGCTACAATTAGGCCCCGCCTTCATTTTTAGATTTTTTCCCTTATGCCTTTACATTCTGCTCTTA
Source organism: Tortispora ganteri (assembly GCA_030573865.1). Taxonomy (NCBI): domain Eukaryota; kingdom Fungi; phylum Ascomycota; class Trigonopsidomycetes; order Trigonopsidales; family Trigonopsidaceae; genus Tortispora; species Tortispora ganteri. The sequence goes on from JAJMEA010000145.1 coordinate 333,622, forward strand.
CCTTTTATCTTATTATCCCTTTCAATATATCCTTTGCTTATACCGTTAACGAAGTTTCGCAGAACATTAAGATATTAATTTTGCTATGAATTTCCTGCTATCGATATCGATTGCGCGGTAAGCTCTACTTAGCTGTTCTTATCATCTTTAGCTATTCGCTTATTAACCCGTTTCCCGTCCACTTAAAGTATAGGGTAAGGGCTTGTCTATACTCCTTAATTAAACGGTGTTTCAATGCGAACTTTAAAGCCGCAAAAACCATATACGATAATCTATCTTGATCGGTATCATTAAGACCCTTTTGGTATTCACTTCTAGCTGCCAATGTCCAACCGCTCTAGTGCAGGCATCAGTTTTAAGTACTTTTTCTATTTCAATACATTTAGAAAAACAAACAAACAAGCAAACAATTGCTTATAGTGTCCTAGCGCCGAATTATTGTTGCCACTAAGTGCGATCAGTTGTTTTTGGAAAAAGAGCCAAGCTCTGTCTCCTGTTTCGCTTAGTGAAAAATTCCGCTTCACTTTCAGACATTCCAACCTTTTCTTTATAGTTACACTGGACAACTCTCTATGTCAAAAGCGCCGTACCATACAGAAACTGCTGTCGTTACGCCCGATAGAACAGATGTTTGATCGTTCCAAATTTTAACACCTTTAGTGGTGAGGTCATTGGCGTCGGCTTTTCGCCTATCGCAATGCAGGCTAAGACTTGACAAATAACGTCACTTCGAGTTCACCCTTTTTTCTTAAAATTCTAACTACACAGTGTCCATAATCTGAGTTAAAAACTTACACGGATCGCACTTTCCAGTGACTTCTGTTTTCCTATAGCTATGACGTGCTCGATACTGTGACCTAGATATTCATGGAAACAAATAAAACCTGCATAATAGTAGCGATGGGTGTATGAGGAACTATTGGCGTTCTGTGGTTTTAAGGCGAACTTACACGGGCATCTCCTGCAGGAATGATTTTCTTTAAATTGGCTGTTAATGAAACTTACTTCTTGTTTGCAGGTGAAATAAACGTGACGTTATTTAAAACAACCTTAATAAAGTTAACGTTTTCTTATTGAAGTATTGTTTCAACTGTATTCTTAACAAAGTTTCGAACGTACGATTAGGTTCAGATACAGACTTTTGCGAGTTTAGTTTCACCGGAATACAGGAAGCTTATCTCCCGCTAACCATGATAATGACAGTTACTAAATCCATGTCCAAGAATGATATCTATTGTAAGTCGATATTTTTAGCGTACAGCTTTGAAATCAGATTGATGTGCTGATAATGTCAGTACCAAATGTCCTTTTCGCTGAATAAATATCGCGGGTCATTCATATTTCCCATAATGGAACCAGAAAACTTGCGATTTGTTGAAGCCCAACAGTCACGAGAATTAAGTTTCATAAAGCCTGCGTAAATGTTCGTTAGTATTAGACAAGCCGTTCGGCGCCAACACTAAACTCAGCTGAACTAGCCATCTTACTTGGATAAACCACCTAGCGCGCGCTAATAGATGTCTGACGTAACGATATACTCGCAATATCAATTGAAGTATAAGGATAAACAGGGAGATAGACAACTATTATAATCAATTTGCGGCACGGTGCCTGTATAAGGCAATATTACACGGCATCCAGCCCGGTCAATCGCGACACCGTAACCTTAATGCCTGCTGTATATATCGAAAGTTTAACCTTAGTATTCTGGTACAAGTGGCGTAACGGTCTACACAATTGCAGATTCTCAAGCACGAACCTATTGAATAATCTAAAATAGTTCATAAAGGCGGAAGATTGCATCAAAAAAAAAAATAAAAATAAAAAATAAAAAAATAAAAAAATAAAGTAGTAAAGCTTATTGAGCGGGCGGGTTAATTGCAATTGAATTTCCGCGATCGCTAAACCCAGTGAGGTACGAGGCAGATAATAAAAGCGCACGTGGCAAGTTCGTTGTAAACACCTCTAAAGTTTGCATACGTCTGCAATTTCGTAATTAATACAGAACCAATGAAACGGCACAAAACTCACTTGATATTTCAATTTTGTAAATAGGCTGCTATGAAAGAACTTACCTTAGTGCATTAAACCGGGCTGATCGGTCTTTGTTAATGAAACTAATCCGTTATCTGCATCGCATCGCAAACCTTATAGTGTGGTTGAGGGTTAGAATTTGACTTTGAGCGCCTTGGCTTTTCAAAGTTAGGTTTGCATACTCAGGCACACATTGTGCCATGCCTCCCCTTTTTGCAACCGCGCAGAGATGGTCAGAAGGTCTCGTTATAGCGGTCAAACGCAGTTCAAATTCAGTAAATAGAGCAACAAATGACCAGATACGTAGCTCTTTGCAATCAGACTATTTTCAAGGCACAGTCCAATATAAGATATAGTACTATCAATTTAACCTCGATATCGATATCGCTATCGCTATCGCTACCAACAATTCCACAAATTCAGGAAAACAAACTCTATTAGATTCTGCAGTTGTTTGTAGTCTTAAGTGGGCGTTGTCATTGCCGTTTTCCCACTAGTTACAACATTCGCAATTACTAACTTAACTGCGAACTATGTAGCGCTATATCCTGCGATCATTAATATGCACTACGATATGTACAATGCTTATACCAAGTAAACTCCGCCAGATATTTTTTGTGCAGTCCTTTCAGATATAAGGCCTGCAATTTATCTTGATCAAATAAAAATCTAGCATTGTCAGCAAATCAGGATCGTATTACGGCTCTAGATCAACCTTTAAGTTTCTTTAAAAGTTTTTTATTTTCGGCTCTTTCGCTTCCATTATTGACCGGTAATGTGCTAACGATATCATTCATGATCGATCCGAAAAACTCAATTGCTGTCCCGTGACTAACTGCCCATTGATAGAATCAATAAGGGGTATTTCGTCACCCCAGATCTATCGCTAAATGTTCCGCAGTTTCTTGCCTTACAGCGAAGCTGACAATTATCTTAATTGTTGCCCTCACAACTATCGCTTTCGCTAGGCACAATGCCCACAACGTATCAGCGATCTCATCACGATCCCGCACTTACAGCTAGGTCGTCAATAAATCTCTAAAGCTTTCCTCAATCTCTACTTAGCTAACGGTACAGTCAAGATGACCTAAACCATACCATACAGTTTAACCACAGTGAGCCGCATTCCCTCCTTGAGTCTCATTCAACCAGCTCCAACTCCACATCCTCCCCACACCTTGCTATTCGCCTATACATTATAGCACTGCATTCATCTCGCTTTTATACACGCTTCTATCTGAAATATCATTCTATAATTCTTATCGCTAATCTGAGCTCTTCTGACTTGTTTCGTTGACTTTGCTCTTCTCTATTGGTCATAGCGTTGTCTTAGCAACCTTACTACACTAGGAACGAAAACAACGCGAACTTACACCCATATAATACATTATTTTGCTGCATTTGTTTGAAATTCCCGCCGCAACAGTATTAGTTCTTTTATTCTAAATGGTCAACGAAGTATCTTTGGCGAATCTATACAGAGCTATTGACTTGGACTTTAGAGATTCAGCCAATATCATATCAGAAAAGCTCTATTTTCAAGACCCTACTGATCTACATGCTTACGCCCGAGCACTCGTTTTAGCTCGTCAAAGCTCATACACCGGAGTTTTTGGCTTACTTTCTAGAATACTAGAAGGCAAAAGGCCTAAAGAATCTGAAATTTACGCAGGATCGGCCTTCTTGTATGCACAGTCCGCCGTAGCAACAGAATCCGATGTCATAGATTCTAGCACACGACTCCAGAAGGCTTTAGTATACCTAGACCATGCTTTAACACTCAAAGATTTGCCCGAATACATTTCTGCAGGTTCTGAAGGTAACTCTCGTGTAAAATACGCAGACAGGTCTGCATTGCTCACAATGAAAGCTGCTGTTCTGCGAGTCTTACCGCCAGTCCCTTCAGACGACCACGCGAAAAGTAGTCGTATAGAAAACAACGCTAACCACTCTATGTTAGCCAGTTGTGCTGCCGATGCTTTTGCAATTGATCCGTTTAACTGGGATGCGCTTAACCTGCTGGCTTTTGCGGGCGCCACCATAAACCTAGACCTAATACCTGGCTTTCGATCCAAAAACAAGTTTCTTTATGTGCTTGCCAAAATCGTTTTAATGCTAGCCCGTTACGACCTCTCTGAAGCTTCAAAGGCAGTAGAAACTTTAAATGATCTAGCTATGCGAACACCTACGTTCATGTGCTTAGTTGGCAGGATCAAATTCGAACTTGTCGACTACAAAGGCAGCTACAGAGCATTCAGGATCGCACGAGAACTCGATACTACCCGTGCTAAAGATATGGACTATTTCTCTACACTTTTATGGCATATGAAAAAACATGCAGAGCTTTCTTTTTTGGCGCATGATCTTATTGACATGGACCGGTCGGCTCCAGAAGGTTGGGTCGCTCTAGGTAACGCTCTGTCTCTTGAGAACGATGAAGAAGGTTCACGTCTTGGGTTCCAAAGAGCAGCTGGCCTTGCACCTAGGTATTCATACGCTTACACACTTCTTGGTCACGAGTATGTTTCTGCTGAAGATTATGAGTCTGCTCTTAAGTATTTCAGACTAGCACTTCGATACGACGCTAGACACTATAATGCCTGGTATGGAATAGGCATGGTGTTCCTCAAGCAAGGCAGACCGCACGAAGGCTATGAAAACTTGCAAATTGCGGCTAATATAAATCCTTGCAATGCGGTTCTCGAGTGCTGTGTGGGAATGGCTCAGGAGAAACTAAACCAGGAAGCACTGGCGCTAGCGCATTACTCTAAAGCAGTACGTCTGCAGCCTAAGAGCACCTTAGCTCGCTACAAGAAAAGCCGTGCACTTGTAAGTATAGGAAAATACAATGCGGCCCTGGAAGATTTAAAGATTTTGCAACATTTAGCTACAGAAGAGGCCAATGTGCATTTCCTGCTGGGAACCGTATACCAAAACTTGAAAGACTACGCGGCTGCAAGGAGGGAGTTCACGTATGCACTGGGGCTGGATCCGAAAGGAGCGCACCTTATAAAAGAAGCTTTAGAGTCGATGGCTATGAGCTAAATTAGAAACGATTTTGATTACGATGCCTATGACATTTTTACCGATATTTACAAGAAGGAGACTCAATTTATTAGGAAGCATTTTGCCCTAACCCTTTTTTTAGATCTATGAGAGGGTTAGGGGAGAAGGGCGGTGTTGCAAGAGGTTACCGACACTTGACCTCGACCAATTGCTACGTCGACACTGATTTCCGGCAACTCATCCATTTAAAGACCGCTGATTTTGCTTAAATTTGTCTCTGTTGTGTTTTGGCAGTTGAGATATATATTGTTTTCGCTCTTTGCCAGCGCGGATGAGCTTGATTTTGCGTACGATCGTGGTTCTTGTTATTACATTTTTAGCGAGCGAAGCCATGTCACTTAAAAGTTTCACTAAAGCGCTCAAATTCTGGACTCGAGCTGTGTGTACTCTTGGATGTGTAACATTTAGTGCCTTTTATGGTGTAATTGCCTCTGCTGTACTGTTATTGGTCAACAAGCAGGGACTAGCGCAATGGACTACCGCTAGGTGCTTCAAGTTAGTTATGAAGTACATAATGGGGATAAATGCTGTTGTTATTAACGAAGAAATCCTGACAAAATATCCTCGTGCTGTTATTGTGTCCAATCACCAGTCCGAGCTTGACCTGTTAGCCCTCGGCGCTCTCTTCCCTAAAAATTGTACTGTAACCTCCAAAAGTTCACTGAAGTACGTGCCGTTCTTAGGCTGGTACATGATTCTCTCGGGCACATTTTTCATCGATCGCGGAAACAGCGCGCGTGCGCGTCGAACTATGGAAAATGCGCTTAAACGGCTAAAGACCGGCACTCAACGTGTCTTCATTTTCCCTGAAGGTACCCGCTCTTACACAACCGAACCGGCGTTGCTTCCGTTCAAAAAGGGCGCCTGTCATTTGGCAGTTGATGCGCAGGTTCCGATAATACCTTGTGTTGTATCGAACACTTCGAAAATCTACTCGCCACGCAACAGAGTTTTCGAAAAAGGAACTATGACTATTACGGTTCTCGACCCGATTCCAACAGAAGGATTAACATCACAAGATGTGACTGCGTTAAACGACAAGCTGAGAAATATCATGCTGACAGAAGTGATGAAAGAAGCTTCAACAGCTGAAGGAATGGAGGAAATGTTAAACACTGAAGCTTCTAACTCTCATACTCCACTTTTAGGAAGCTAAAATGGGGCATTTGTTAGATCCCTTGTGCCACCACTTTTACACGATATTTCTTTTATAAAATATATACTATCCGTGATTAATCTTCGGTATCTCGCTTAAGAGCAGTAAATCCGTTTTCTATAGAATTGCATGGGAGTTGTTCTTCATCTTCTTGTTCATGTGGGTCCAGCTGTAGCTTGAACCCATCAGCAGTAGCAGATATTTTGTAGGCGCCCTTCAAAACGAGGTCTTTAGCTACTAATTCTCTCGTACGTCCTAAACTCTCGATAGCCTCCACTCTACGGATCGATCGCTTAAGCAGTTCGTCGAATCCAGGTGTGTTGACGATTTCGCGGAATGCTTGCATCATGGGAAGAGAATCTGCGCGTACATGCGATTTGGCATCCACGGCAAAAATGTTCAAGTGGTCATAAGCTTCGATGTAATCGGGGCGAGTCATGATCTGGCGTGCAAACCATAGTGGTAGTTCTGGCAAACCATCTTTGCAACCGTGTTGCTCATTGTGTGCGATTGCGGCGGGGTTGTTCTTGAGTTTGCGTTCCTGCTCGACTAGAGCCTTCGCAAGCAGCATAGCTGAAGTAGAAAATTTCCCATACTCCATCACGTCATCGTCCATGTCAGTGCCGAGCAGGGCGCAATGATTGAGGAACCAGGTCTTCTCACGTTGTATGATTTCGTTCACTTTCTCCATCATATCGGAGTGCTGGGCGACTTGATTGATATGCTGCGGCCTACCTCCAATGAGATTAACAATGTATTTAAGTTTTTCATCCGGGATATTCTGGTTCCAGTAGTGTTTTCTGCGGCTTTTGAGTACGTTGCAGGCCTGATCTAAAGGTAGGTCGCGGATATTGAGCACTTCGAGACGCGTGCTTAGGCGTTTGAGACGTTGATATACCCAGTAGTCGTTTGAATTAAAAATTATTGTGGCAAGACCAGAAGATGCGAGGGTCTCTGCCTTTTGCTGGAGCAATTCTACGAGGTCCTGGCCGTCGTCGTTGTGTCTGATGAGATGCATGCCGCTGATGATAATAACGAGTGGTTTGTTGTACTTTTTGAAACGGTTTATGGCAACAATCTGTAATTTCTGGAATGCTCTCTCTATATCGAGCAAGGCAGTAGTATCTCTCGGACCACGCATTGAGAAGAGCGAACCGATGTAATTCTCTGCAAATTTGAAGTTAAAGGCTTCGCCTAGGCGAATTCTGAAGATTTCTGGATCGGCATGCGCTTCAAGCCAACAGCAATTAAAACCATTGACGTTACGGACAGCTTCGACAAGCATTGATGTCTTTCCGGTGCCCTGTTCGCCAACAAGGAGGAAGTACCTACCAGATATTTTGCCTTCAAGGATCTGGTTGAGTTTAGCCTGTTCATCACGATAAACGAAACTGGAAGAATCGTCAGAGATTTTCTGCCGTGCTTGATTATGATTGACCAGGTAACCTTGAAGGTCAGGATGAATTCCACCCTCAAAAGCTGAGCTGATATCGTGGAGAACTTTGAATTGATAATATTCGTGGTAGCAGTAGCCTGCGGCAGCAAGTGTTAAAAGTGTAGTAATAGAGGTGACAGCAGCTTCACCCGCGCGATAAGCAGCGCTTTTAGTAAATGAAGTTTCAGATGAATGACCGGGTTCGGCAACATTGAAACTGAAGAATGATCTACGCCAGCGCGGGCGAAATATTGAGGTAGCCCTGCGCGTGCGGATCATGTCGAATGGGACGTTGTGATTGGCCCCCATAGGTTGTTTCATTATACTAGGGATGTCCTCAGTTGGGTAGTATATGAAGGGATCACTAAAATGCTCAAAAAAGAGCGCGCAAAAATAACAAATTCGAAAAATAGAACTTTCACTAAATTGGGAAAAATATAAACATTTTTAGTCATTTTTTATGTACCATTAAGTCACAGCAGGGTATACAAATGAGTTTGCTTAGAACAAGGACGCGTGCTAAATGATAGCCGTGCAAGCAACAAACCTTGGGTACCAACTGCGACCACCACTGCGGCCACCACTGCGGCAACCACTGCGGCCACCATCCCGGCCATCACTCCATTCAGCCTTGATTGCGAACCCATCATTACACTGATATGCTGCTCTATTACAGCTCAATTCTTTATTAAAAATTATTCTTATGTTCTATTATTATAGTCCCTGTCACTGAGAGCTAACCCGCAGTTTTAATGTGCCACTGCGAAAATCTTGGCATTGAAAATGGCACTATCCCCCAAGGTTTTTAGACTGGATAAGAAAAAAACTTTTCGCTGAATATCACATTGATTTATAAGGGCCTCATAGACCCATTTATCTTTAAGAATCCCATTCTCTAACTAAACACGTTCATTTTTACTGTGTATTTTCAATCATGAGCGCTGAAGAATGTACCATCTCCGGTTATACAGACTCCGAGTATAATCTCCAACTTCAGATAGGAGCCGTGTTTATCATTATGGTGATCTCAATCATCACATGTATGTCTGCTGTTGTTCTCAAAACAACCTCTAAGTTCAATATTCCGTCTATGGTTTTCTTTATCGTGCAACATTTTGGTACGGGAATTATCACATCCACCGCATTCGTTCATTTGCTGCCTGAGGCTATTCTCACATTAACCAATCCTTGTGCAGGCGAGTTCCTCTCAGAGACATTTCCGGGATTCTCAGGTGTAATTATTATGATTTCTGGGCTCATAATGTTCGGCGTCGAAGCATGGATCAAGTACTGTATATATTACAGTGATGCTTCACGGCTCCAGCAATCCGAATCGCAACAGTCCGTGGACTCTCTCTCCGTTTCCAGCAGCACACAGCGCACACCGTACGTCTCCAGCACTAAAAACCCCAAACAGAACGTCGATATCGAGTCTATTCATTCCCGCAGAAACACAGTCGTTTTGGCCGCTCCAATCCTGGGAAACCCAGCTAAGAGCGAAATTGTCACTGTCATGGTCCTCGAACTCGGTGTCGTTGTCCATTCCGTGTTCGTCGGCCTCTCTCTTGGTACTGCACAAGGTCATACTTTCTGGTCGCTACTCATTGCCATTGCATTTCACCAAGGTTTTGAGGGCCTTGCATTAGGCGTCCGTTTGGCAAATCTGCGCATTAAACCTCTGTATCAGGTGCTTGCCTGTTTACCCTTTGGGTTCACCGCACCAATAGGCCAGGCTATTGGTATTGCCGCCAGAAAGTCCTTCAACGAAAATTCCCCTACTGTTCTCATCACTATTGGTATTATCAACTGCATTTCTACTGGTCTCTTGATTTACGGAATATACGTTGACATCCTCGTCCATGACTTCATGAACCAGTATGAAGCACCTCTCTCGAAGCTAAAAGCTATCTGCGCCACGGTAAGTATTATGCTCGGTCTTATTTGTATGTCACTCCTTGCAGTCTGGGCCTAAGATCGCCGTCGCTATATTAGCCGAGGAAGCACCCCGTTGATTGTCATATTGTGGTGAATCATCGACAGAACACGTTCATGTACCTCACCTAGCACATCAATGACATAATCCCATTTTTTTCGCACAAACCCGCGAGGATCATTCGAGTAGTCATAATTCTCGAAAAGATCAAGTGTTTGTGCGAATTTCAAATCTGGTTTATCCGGATATATCACGCTTCTTCTGCGTGGTTTCGGAGTTGAAAACATGTTTAGATGATGTTCTACCCTGCCGTTCCACAGCTTTGAGAGAGTAAAATAGCCCATTTCGCTGTCATCAGCTACTAACGGGCCCAAAAACTCGGCATTCTCGTTTGAACAGTTGTTCTTACCGCCTGCACACCGGAATATGCCTCCAACTATACTGTCTGCCACGAACAACGACCACAATCGCCATGCGTATTCTTTCTTTCGTGTCAACTTATAACATGGTCCAGTTTCTTCATCCTTGCAGAAAAAATGGTCCCAGTCCCAGCCTTTGGCAGGATTGTACGGCGCGGTGAACTTCTCGGTGATTATACCACCGAAACAATGCACAAGGTTCATCTCGGTTTGTGTCTCGTTACGTTGGTATGTGCGTACGATTTCGCCGCGGAATCCATAGTAAGGAGAAAGCAAAAACTCTTGACGACTTGGATTACACGCCTTATACGAGTATATGTGTCGCCAAAAGGGCGCTGTTTTGTTCTCGTAAGTGTTGATCGGATAGAACACAGGTAGTGTGGCTTCGCATACTTGGCACATAAACGACATTGTGACCAGAATGCATGCACTGATCTTCATTCTCAATTGTGGGTAAAAGAGGGCTAACAAATCGCCTTTTTTTTCATATCTTTATAGTCCAAATAGTTTGTGACCCCTGGAACATAGAGGGTTTCCTAGTGGAATGAAAAGGGTGTAAGTGCTGATCGAGTTCCCAGATTAGGCAACTGTCGTAAATAAGCTTTGCTCTGCTTTAGAAACTAGAGCTTCAGCATGGAACTCTTTTATTTATAAAAATATTTTACTATTTACTACAAACTTGCCGCAAGATACAGAAGATCTGCTAGAGCAAAAAAGCGATATTTCTGCGATTCAAGGCCCCTAATTAATTGACCTATGGTCCCTTGTCAAAACCTTAATCTCAACGGTAATAATGACCAACACCTTTTTTTTTTCACACTCCCAGGAGCCTGCACGTACATCCACGCACATTCACGTGTATTTGTTTATACACAATTTCGTACATCCTTTTACTTCTCGGGTTAGCTGTTCGCTCGCTTGCTTTTACTGGTGCGATGACATCAGTATCTATAACTGCGCTCTCCAAGTCCACAGGACTATCTATGGACGACATATACAGGGAACCGCTTGTATTTAAACCCGCGCAGGATCCAGATCCAGTTATCACAGAGCTACCAGGCGTACGTGTTCTTGACTCAGAAATAACCGAACAAGTTCCTACTAAGCTTAAGAAACCTGTACAGCAGCTGTCTACCGCCACCGACCCCGATGAGTATATTGGCCCTGACCGACCGCTTTATTCACTCGACCAGCTCAAATGCCATTGGCTGAAAGTCCACAAACCATTTCCTGGGCTCATAAATGCTGGAGTCACGTGTTATCTTAACTCAGTTCTCCAAACACTGCTTCATATCCCCGGGTTCGCCAACTATCTACTGTACACTCACCGCAACGAGTGTAGCCGATCTGACTCTTGCTATATCTGTATTCTGAGCGAAATAGCTGATAATGTGGTTCTTGCGAAGTCTACAAAGACGCCGTACCTTCCGCGACCGCTTATCAAAAAACTTAGGAATCTTGGTCCAGGGTTCAACATATACGATCAGGAAGACGCGCATGAGTTCCTACTGTCGCTCATAGATTCGTTGCAGGACTCACTAGTAACAAAATCGATGCCTGATTCACTTAAAGAGACTTCTGCTCTGCATTGTTTGTTCGGCGGCCGGATCAGGCAGCAGATCAGGTGCTCAAAATGCAAAAAAGCATCTAATAGATTTGAGGCCTCGCTTGATCTGTCGCTCGATCTGCGACCTTCTGTGAAATCGCTCTCGGAGGCGCTGTCGGACTTCTTTGAGAAGGAAGAACTCTCCGTTAAGGAAGGGAATGCATACAAATGTGATACCTGTGACGATTACGTTGACGCACAAAAGTCTGTCGACCTCTACGAGTCACCTGAGTACCTCATTATCCACCTTAAACGCTTCGGGTTCTCGGCCTTTGGTACTACGCAGAAGATTCAGCGACCGATATCATTCACACAACATATTTCGCTTGCAGACTACACGATACACCACCCAGAACAAGCAAACTATGAGCTCATAGGGCTCATATCGCACAGCGGCAAATCGGCCAACAGTGGACATTACATTTGCTACTGCAAGCAGCCCAGCGGCACCTGGGCGAAATATGACGACGAAGAAGTGCAACAAGTATCGTTTGATACCGTCTTAAAGGCGCAAGCGTACATGTTATTTTACGCCAAAATTCACGTTTTGCCTTCCATCACGGAATCCATGCCTGAACTGCCGTCGCCGAAAACACCAAAACGCGTACATTCTACTTCTCACGATAAGACTAACGATAAGAAACGAAAAAAGACCACACCTAACGGCAATGAACAGCATGCAGAAAGCGATTCACTAAAAAAGGTGGCCGAACCAGCTCCAGAGAAGCATTCGGTTATCGCACCGCTTGCTGATACACCCGAGAGACAAGATAAACATGATGAACCCGATAAACTTGAGAAACAAGCTACTAACGGAATATCTACGCCGGAGAAGCGAAATAAACCCGAGTCGCCAATATCTTCAAGCAAGAAAGTCAAGCATAGAACGAGCATTATGAACGGAAAATCACCGGCTTTTGCAGAGATGCTAAATAAAAAAAGGAATAGATCCAGAGAAGAAAACAAATCCAAAGAAGAGAAAAAGAGTGTAAAACTGAGTGAAAATTATAAGCGCATCAAAGGCCCGTACAAACCGCGAAACACTCTATAATAAGCGGTAAATGATTTCTTTCTTTTTTTTTGTGAAAATAATATCGTATTGCGTCACTTATAGAGTAGCAGTTGCGTAATAATATCGGTCAATAAGGTATTGAAAGTCTTCGAGAAGAAGTGCTGTCAAAGATCCAAATACCGGTACACGTTTGATCGAGGCGAGGAATTTCATGATAATTCGTCGGGAAATATTGCGGTAAAAGGCAGAGCGCACTATCCACCAGACTAGACTGTGTCGTCTGTTACTTAGCTCTTCTGATTCCAGTCGAGACATCTTGCGTGGGCCCCCGAGGTCTTCATAGTGAGTTTCGAGCATTTTGTACGCTAACAGTTCCAAAGAGAATCCCGCAATCCACGGCCGCCAATCGCGAGGGTCCCTTCTATATTTTGTTAGAAGTGCAGTGTATATGAGTGGGCGCATTATGTAGGTAATTTCTCCGACCAGACCTATATTTGAGCGGAAGGCGTCGAACCAGGAAAGGGAGGAGCGAATAGGCTGAGTGTATAGGGAAGAAAGAAGGAACTCTGCGGGCATTATATCTTCCTCAGTGAGTATGCGGGACATTAAGAAGGCATTTACCTCGTTCACGGGTAGTGGCGGAAGGATAGTACCAGATCGTGGAAGGCGGTACGCTGTATGTGCAGGATCAAGTTCGTCAAACGCGGACTGGAGCGGATCTCTCGCGCGAGCAAATGTTTGCTCGAGCTCAGCCGGGTCGTTATCGCGCTGAACGACAAGTTCGGTAGGCAGAGGAGAGAAACCCGTACGAAAGAGCAAGATAAGTCTGAGTGTGGCCTTGAAGGCTTCCAGGCTGAGTATAGCCTGCCACTTACGTTTGTTATTTCGTGAGGTGGTATACTCTGTCTTAACGGGATTAGATTCAAGAGCTTTCTCAATGGTCATTTCATAAAGAATCTCAGAAAATCCAATAACAGTTAGGAAGATCGATATGCCTCGGCAAAGGCGGTCCTTTTGATAAGTGGCATTGACGTAGCGCGTATGAAGGCTAGGTTTTGGTTTGTATGGGGATTCCGGAAGCGCATCAATCGCTTTAGATATTATTGAGTTATGATACAAGCCAAGAATGTTTAAAGTCGTGTATAGTCCCTCAGAGACAGTAGCTACATCTTGGAATTGGCCTAGACGCGATACGCGGTTAGTGAGTGTTCAAAAGAAGCTCTAATGATGTGTTAACGTACCTGGAATTATATAACTGAGAGTTCTTAAGGTAGATTCAATTGAGGCGATTTGGGCACCATTTTCTATCAGCAGCTTTTCATAGCTATCTAGCCATTTTTTGCTCATTGTGTTGGTGAAGGTGGAGTAGGTGTGGCAGAGGCAAAGGGTATATTAACGGCGGGTCTTCAGGAGTCCCACCCCCTAACCGTGATTTGATTTGGATTCCGACAGCAAATCATTTATTGATTCGAACGACATCCAAACGATACGAGAAAATTAAAAAAATTGTGTAGTCTTTTTTATACTAGTTTAGACCTTCATTGGCACCTTTTTTTTGTCTTGTTGCGTGGAAATCTCGTTTAGATATACCATCTAGTTATTGACATAGACACTGTTTATCGGTCAATATGACTATTTCGACTGTGAATCTCGCAAGAATTAATAAATCCAGATATAAACTTGACCAAAAAATAGGCCAGAAGTCACTCCAAACAGTAAGTAATAATTTTGTGCATGTTCAAAGGATATCTAACTCTAGGTACTCCAATCTCTGTTCCTCACGTCAAACTCCTTACGCCAACATACCGAGGCAGCGAGGAACGTATTGTCTGCTGGCATCTCGCGTGCTCGTGGTGGTCTAGAACAAGTGATCTAATTGATTTTCTTGGTTTTTATTTAGAGAAAAAAAAAAAAAAAAAAAAAAAAAAAAACAATATTTATAATTATCTAATGTCATTCTATTCCATGGACTTCTCTTCGAGGTCAAATTTGCGCTTACCGCTTAGCCTCATAGAAGCTAACTGCTCGCTCTGTACCTGTTTTTGCACCTTCTTCTGCATCCGCTCGATCTCCTGTTCGGCATCTTCAACTTCAGCGCTCGCATAGCTTATAACAAGTCGTCGGCCTAATAAATGTGTGCCACTTAGTGATTTCAATGCATGGCTAGCGTCTTTGGTGCCCATGAATTCCACAAACGCAAATCCACGACTTGAAGAATCAAATTTCTTAGGTACTCGAACTGTTCGAATTTGACCGTATGCCCCGAACAAGGATCGAACGTCTTTCTTTGTCGCTTCAAATGGCAAATTCTTAATAAGCAGTTTCGTTCCTTTAGCCGATTTCTTGCGCTGACTGTCGGCAGCCTGCTGCCCGGCACCCATCTCTGATAGATCACTCTTCGCTAATTTCACTTGCAATTTGTGTCCTCCAAGAGTAAACCCATCCATAATTTTAGCTGCTTTTAATGCATTTTCACGAGTCTTGAACTCCACGAATCCAAATCCCATGCTCATCGACTGGCCTGGATTCTTGGGGTTCGGCTTCTTCTTTATTACCGCCGAGAGGTAACCTGATAAAGTGTTAAAAGCATTAACAAGCTCAGAATCTGTAGTCTTAAAGCTCAGATTCTTAATAAATAGTGACGCATGGTTTCCAATATCGTCTGTATCATCTTCCTGAGCGTCGTCAAATATCTCGCTGACCCCAACTGAAGAAACTGCCACTTGTGATGATTTCTCCAACACTGGTGCCTTATCTGTAAAAACATCAACAGGAGCTTTCTCTAAATAGATAATAGAGGTTTTGAAACGACGATATGCAAGTTTAGTAAAGGCAGCTCTAGCGTTCACAGCTTGTGTGAATTCCACAATAGCAACTGTACCGCTAGGCGGCATCAGAACTCTATGAAGCTCGCCGTACTCCTCGAACATCCCTTTGATTTCTTCTAATGTTGTTCCATGAGGAAAATTTTTAACGAGAATAGTGGTGTCAGACTTTTTCTTGGAATTTTTAAAAGCGTTGAGATCAATTCCATGCTGCTCAAAATATGACCGGACATCATTAATTACCTGTGATTCTGCAAGCGCTTGTCTGACAGCAGCGTCAGATGATTCAGGGTCAAGAATATCTGCTTTTGAAACCGACAGTTTTTCTGCCATTGCTGCAACTACAGCATCAGCACTCATGTAAAGAGAGTTCCATGTGAAATCAGATTTAGCTGCTTCGGCTTGTCGTTTTAACTCTCTTTGCTTTTTCAATGGAAGATTTTTCAAATCATATTCATCCAGACGATTTGTTCTTTTAGGTTCAGCAGGGATAATATGCAAAAGCCTTCCGTGAAAAATTTCTTTGTCTAGGGTTGTGTATGCAGATATGGCATCTTCAGGCTTTTCGTACAAAATATATGCATAGCCTTTAGATGTGCCAGACTCAGTGTCAGTTGCAAGGTGTGCCTAAATAGTTAGTGAATGTTGTCGAAAATACATAATTTCGCAATGTAATGATCCTCAGTTATCATACTATCTTTAATTCCAGAGATCATCATTTCCTAAGATAAGATGTCCCTATCTGATATTTTCCTCATTGGATCAAAATATGAAGTTAACTTACCTCTTCGAGCGGGCCAAATTTGGAAAATTGGTTTTCTAAATCTTCTTCTGTAACTGAATATGCAAGGTTTCGAAGAAACAGGCGTTTTGACGATCTTATCTTCTCAATTGATGCATCTTCCTGCATCTCTTCCAGAGGCTCAACAACCTCTTCCTCACTAGTTTTAACAAGTTCCCGTTCAGGTTTCTGTTCATGTTTCTGTTCAGGTTCATCTTTATAGTTATTGGTTTCGGCAGTTGGTTCAGGTTTTGGTACTGGATCGGTCTCGGGTATGCGTTTCTGCCTCGTAATAAGCCACTGCTCGTCTGAAACAGTTTCGTCTTGAGCGATATTGTCATATTCTTCAGTACCTTCATCTAAACCAGCAACCTGTTCCAGTTCTGAAGTATCAGCAGATTTTCTTCGGTTCACTTCTTTTGCGACTACATTCAACTCATCAGGTTCAGATTCCGCTAACGGATCAGCTTCAACGGTAGCTGTATGATCCATTTGCACGGTCTCTTCAGGCTCAAAGAAGTCGTCGTTTGCCCAAGTACGTGCGCTTTTCGCTGGTTTCATTGCTTCAAGGTATTCCTGGAATTTGGGATCACGCCTTCGCTTGCCGTTTTGGCCTTCAAAACTTGAGCTGTCATTTGATGGTCGTTGTTGTAAATGTTTTGCAGCGCTGCGGCGTGCAAGCTCTGATTGTAAACCAGGGTCCTTGAATGACCGCGCAAGTTCGACAGCGATCTTAGATGTGTCTATGAACGATTGATCGAAATATTTGACTGCATTTAAAGCGTCTTCTTCCGATCTGTATCCTACAAAACCGAACCCTCGTGCTCTACCGTCTCTGAACTTGACGAGTTTGCAGTCAGTTATCGGTGAGAATTGCTTAAAGTGCTCTTTAAATCGATCTTCGGTGATACGAGGAGGCACATTCTTCACAATAATGCGAGACATTCTCTGCGGAAAATGCAAAAAAAGAGAAATGTACGTCTAGCGCAGAAATTGCAATGTAGGATTTGGGCATTTATATTTTTTTTTTCTCCCACCAAAACCTTATATTATAAACCTTATTTATGGAACTCGCCTGCACTAACACAAAAAGCTGACCCTACCTATAATTCTTTATCCATTAGCACTATTTACACAATGAATTCCGAAGGTAAGTCGATGGCGAGTTAGGAATTTGAACAGAGTTATATTAACTATAGTTGATATTCGGGCGCAGGATGTGGTAAGTAGACAGCAACATCTTTAAACATTAAACCCTTTCTAACGAATCAGTCGGAGCCAGTACTTGCCGAGGTTATAAGTCTCAGCAACAATGCTATAAGGCAGTATACAGTAGAGAAAGATATTGCGAAAGCTATTAAACAAGGGCTGGACCTTAAATTTGGAGGTCCGTGGCATGTTATTGTGGGCAAAGAGTTCGGCAGCTTTGTCACCCACGAATCTGGCTATTTCGTATACTTCATACTGGAATCTAAAGCATTCCTTGTATTTAAAACTGCCTCTTAATAAATATAACCAATCGCTATAATTCGCTTTTAGCTCCACTCGATAACCCATAAAATTGACTGTGGTATACCGGCAATAGATGGTCACCACCGTAGCGTGAGCACTTACCCTGCTTTCAGCATTCTCAAGTTCACCACCCAAACCAACCAAGCGAAAAATCCTTCCCTTGTTTCTCCAACATCTGTCAGTATGGCCGACCCTTATGGAGATGAATATCCTGATGGATACGATGACACAGAAATTACCTCAGAGGACTGCTGGACAGTGATTTCTGCGTTCTTCGATGAAAAGGGTTTGGTCTCTCAACAACTGGACTCCTTTGACGAGTTCATAGAAACAACAATACAGGAATTGGTATCGGAAGACCCTACACTCACGCTAGACAAGCCTGCACAACATCTCACGCCCGACGATGATTGGAACAAACGTTACGAAATCACTTTTGGCAAAATTTATCTGTCTAGACCGACGATGACGGAGGCCGATGGCTCGACGCACCCGATGTTTCCCCAGGAGGCAAGATTGAGAAATTTGACCTACTCTTCTCCGCTTTACGCTGACATGAAAAAGAGATCGCTCAAATGTCGCGATTCTGATACTGCTGCTGGATCAGAACCAGACTGGAAAATAGATGAAGATGAGCCCGAAGAGCCCGAAACAAAGGTGTTTATTGGTAAAGTCCCCATCATGCTTCGATCGAAGTTTTGTATGCTGCGAAACTTGCAAGAGCACGAGTTTTACAATCTAGACGAATGCCCATATGATCAAGGTGGATATTTCATTATAAATGGCTCCGAAAAGGTACTGATTGCTCAAGAACGTTCTGCCGCTAATATTGTCCAAGTGTTTAAGAAACCCGCTAATTCCCCCGTCAGTTATGTCGCTGAAATCCGCAGTGCTGTCGAAAAGGGAACTCGCTTGATATCTTCAATGCAAATCAAATTGATGGCAAAGGGTGAGAGAGGTATGGGCCAGCCTATACGCGCCACGCTTCCATACATCCGTAACGACATTCCAATTGTCGTAGTATTTAGAGCTCTAGGTGTTGTGCCCGACGGAGATATTCTCGAACACATATGCTATGATCAAAATGATTACCAAATGCTCGATATGCTCAAACCTTGTATTGAGGAAGCATTCGTCATTCAGGATCGCGAAGTCGCGCTTGATTATATCGGACGTCGTGGTTCTGCACTAGGAATCAACAGAGACAAACGTATGCGATATGCTCGGGATATCATGCAGAAGGAACTTCTACCTCACATTACTCAAGAAGAGGGCTATGAGACGCGCAAAGCTTTCTTCCTTGGCTATATGATTCACAGAATGCTGCTTTGTGCACTTGGACGCGCAGAAGTTGACGACCGTGATCATTTCGGAAAAAAGCGCTTGGATTTGGCAGGACCGTTGTTGGCTAATCTCTTTCGCATGCTTTTCAAAAAGTTAACTAGAGATGTTTATCGATATATGCAGAAGTGCGTTGAAACTAACAAGGACTTCAATCTTATGCTGGCAGTAAAATCTACTACCATCACAAATGGTTTGAAATACTCCCTTGCCACTGGAAACTGGGGAGACCAAAAGAAGGCTATGTCTTCTCGCGCAGGTGTCTCACAGGTACTGAACCGATACACTTTTGCGTCTACACTATCTCATTTACGACGAACGAACACTCCAATAGGCCGTGACGGAAAATTGGCAAAACCTCGCCAACTTCATAATACCCATTGGGGTCTCATTTGTCCCGCCGAAACTCCAGAAGGTCAAGCATGTGGTTTGGTGAAGAACTTATCTTTGATGTCTTGTATATCTGTCGGAAGTCCATCTCAACCGATCGTTCTCTTCCTAGAAGAATGGGGTATGGAACCTTTGGAGGATTATGTTCCACATGCTTCACCTAACAGCACTCGCGTATTTGTTAACGGTGTATGGATTGGTACACACAGAGACCCTGCTCAGCTTGTTGAAACTATGCGTACACTTCGCCGTCGAGGTGATATTAGCCCCGAAGCATCTATTATTCGTGATATCAGAGAAAGAGAGTTCAAGATCTTTACTGATGCTGGAAGAGTCTACCGACCTCTGTTTATCGTGGATACTGATGAGAATAGTCCTACTAAGGGCGATATCATGCTTCGCAAAGAACATGTACAAAAGTTGCTAAACGCAGAGGAAGAAATTGACGACGAAGGAAATCCTTACGGATGGAGCTCGTTGGTTCGCAGCGGTGTTGTTGAATACATTGATGCTGAAGAAGAGGAGACTATTATGATTGCGATGACCCCTGAAGATCTGCAACTTTCCAAGCAAGCTCAAGCTGGTAATGCACCCATTGAAGAGGAATTGGATCCTTCTCAGCGTGTTAGAACCGCCTTTAATCCGCATGCGCACACCTGGTCACATTGTGAAATCCACCCGAGTATGATTCTAGGCATTTGCGCTAGCATTATTCCCTTCCCGGATCACAACCAGTCGCCTCGTAATACATACCAATCTGCTATGGGTAAGCAAGCTATGGGTGTATTCTTAACTAACTATTCGACTCGCATGGATACCATGGCCAACATTCTTTACTATCCTCAGAAACCTTTAGCTACAACACGCTCTATGGAGTTCTTGAAGTTTCGAGAGCTGCCTGCGGGTCAAAATGCAATTGTTGCTATTTTGTGTTATAGTGGTTACAATCAGGAAGATTCCGTTATTATGAATCAGGGAAGTATTGATCGTGGCTTATTTCGAAGTTTGTTCTTTAGATCCTATATGGATCAAGAGCGGCGCATTGGTATGTCTGTGGTTGAAGAATTTGAGAAGCCTACAAGACAAACTGCTCTTGGACTGAAACATGGTACATATGATAAGCTTGATGCGGATGGTCTTATTAGCGCAGGCGTTCGTGTCTCGGGAGAGGATATCATTATTGGTAAGACTACACCTATTTCTCCTGATAGTGAAGAACTCGGCCAAAGAACAAAATTCCACACCAAGAGGGATGCTTCAACACCTCTAAGAAGTACGGAATCTGGTCTTGTTGATCAGGTGTTGCTGACGACTAACCAAGAAGGTCTGAAATTTGTCAAAGTGCGAATGAGAACCACTAAAGTACCTCAAATTGGTGATAAGTTTGCTTCTCGTCACGGACAGAAGGGTACTATTGGTGTGACTTATAGAAACGAAGATATGCCTTTTACTGCAGAAGGCATGGTGCCGGATCTTGTTATTAACCCGCACGCTATTCCATCGCGAATGACTGTTGCTCACTTGATTGAATGTTTGTTGAGTAAGGTATCTTCGTTGAGTGGTTTAGAGGGTGATGCGACACCTTTCACTGATGTGACAGTTGATGCAGTTTCGACCTTGTTGAGAGAACACGGGTACCAGAGTCGTGGTTTTGAAGTGATGTATAATGGCCACACCGGTAAGAAATTGATGGCGCAAGTGTTTTTTGGACCCACTTACTATCAACGTCTCCGACATATGGTGGACGACAAGATTCACGCACGTTCGCGTGGACCTGTTCAAATTTTAACCCGACAACCTGTCGAAGGTCGATCTCGAGATGGTGGTTTGCGTTTCGGAGAGATGGAGCGTGATTGCATGATTGCTCACGGAGCGGCAGCCTTTTTGAAGGAGAGGCTGTTCGACGCCTCGGATGCGTTCCGAGTACATGTTTGTGGAGTATGTGGACTTATGACGGTAATTGCATCGTTAAAGAAAAACCAGTTCGAATGCCGATCTTGTCGTAACAAGACCAATATTTACCAGATTCATATTCCCTACGCGGCAAAGCTGTTGTTCCAAGAGCTCATGGCTATGAACATTGCGCCTCGAATGTATACCAACCGTGAAACTGTCCTGGTAAAGTGAGATTAAAAATAAATAAGAAACGGAATAAGAGACGTATGAGGAGAAGATTTTTGAATGAATATAATTATTACTATGTTTTACTGGCTGCTTCAGCACAGAAATTGCCGTAAAAATAATATAAATCGCACACTGTATAATCCAGCGAGAAGAAAATCCGGGGAATATCAGGGTATAGGGCATAATTTTGTATAAAGTTCGGCTAGCGATAGTAGCGGTCATATAATATTTAGCTTTCGATACTTTTCTTGAAGCACAAACTGTTGGACACCTTTGAAGGACTGCTTTTGCTGTAAAGAATATAATGTTGCGAGGAATTAACGTACAATTGCCGAAATTGGCCAGGAATATGTCAGCTAGCACTATTGCGAGAGATGTTAAACGTGTAGGTGTGCTTGGAGCAGGTCAAATGGTAAGTAAACTACAAGCGAACATATTATCTCGGAGATATACCGGAGCAATCGATCTAACAAACTAGGGACTTGGAATAGCTTTAGTTGCTGCTAATAAAGCTGGTCTACCTGTAACTTTAGTAGACAGCTCCGAAAAGAGTCTTGAGAAAGGATTGGGATTCATGGACAAGCTGCTAGCGAAAGATGTTTCTAAATCGAAGATCACGCAGGAACAAGCTGATGCCATCAAAGGACGCGTGAAAGGAACTACCAACTTTGAGGATATCGCTGAAGCTGATTTTATTATTGAGGCAGTACCAGAGATACCTTCTTTGAAAACGGAGATCTTCGGTAAGTTAGCTCAAATATGTTCAAAGGATGCTATTCTGGCTACAAATACGTCGTCAATTTCGATTACGAAAATTGCAGCTGCGGCAGTTGGAGCTGAAGATCGTGTAGTTTCTACGCATTTTATGAACCCTGTTCCTGTTCAGCCCGGTGTTGAGATTATCACTGGACTGCAGACGTCCGAGCAGACCCTGAACACCGCACTAGATCTTATCAGGAAGATGAGCAAGATTCCATCTGTTTCGCGCGATTCGCCTGGCTTTTTGGCAAACCGCATCCTTATGCCATATATCAACGAGGCTATTATGTGTTTAGAGAATGGTATTGGTACCAAGGAGGATATCGATAGCATTATGAAGAATGGATGTGCGATGCCGATGGGCCCACTAGCGCTTGCAGACTTTATTGGTCTCGACACCTGTCTAGCGATCATGAAAGTCCTGCACGAGAACACCGGAGATAGCAAGTACAGACCAGCTGTTCTGCTTCAAAACATGGTTGATGCTAAATGGTACGGCAAGAAGAGTGGCAAAGGATTCTACGATTACTAAACAAGAATTGACCGAGCCGAGCCGTGTATATCTCTTCCGATTAGGTTGCCGGGCTATTGCCTAGGCTAAAATTACACTGCCTTTCAGTAATAAACTCTATCTATTTATTATTGCTACTAGGGCCCAGAAACTTCTTAGCCCACCGTAAGCTGACATAAGCTGAAACCGGGTAACTATATATTCACCTTTATTATATTATATAGTTGCACAGTATAAAGGGAGCTTATTCAACAACCACTAGATTCTCTTTAAACAAATAAACTATCATCTTCCGATTAAAGCGCCTTCTTAACTTGAAGGTATATTAAATTAATCAGAATTACTTTTTGGGCGCGATTTAGGCCTAATCGATATATCAACAGGCTCGCATTAGCATCTCTATCAACAATATCTCCCATGGTTAGCGAAACTGGACGACACCACAAGGTCGTGATTATTGGATCCGGCCCCGCCGCACACACTGCTGCGATTTATCTCGCACGTGCAGAACTGAAACCTGTACTTTTCGAAGGCATGCTTGCCAACGATATTGCCGCCGGAGGTCAACTAACTACTACAACTGAAGTCGAAAACTTCCCTGGTTTCCCTGACGGTATTACGGGCTCAAAACTCATGGAGAATATGCGTGAGCAGAGCTCCAAATTCGGTACTGAAATTATTACAGAAACTGTCGCGAAGGTAGACTTGTCTGAACGTCCTTTCAAGTTCTGGACAGAATGGAATGAAGAAGAGCCGCCACAGACCGCTGATGTAATAATACTGGCCACAGGTGCTGCTGCTAAGCGCCTCCACATCCCTGGAGAAGAAACATACTGGCAAAATGGCGTCTCGGCTTGTGCTGTTTGCGATGGCGCTGTCCCAATCTTTCGCAATAAACCGCTAGTTGTTGTCGGAGGCGGAGATTCCGCTGCCGAAGAAGCTATGTTCCTCACTAAATACGGATCTAAAGTATACGTCTTGGTACGCCGTGATGTTCTCAGAGCCTCTACTATCATGTCGAAGAGACTTCTTGCCAATCCTAAAGTTGAAGTGCTTTTCAACAAAGCTCCTGTCGAAGTTAAGGGTGAAGACGGACTCATGACTACCCTCACCATCAAGGACACAAAAACCGGTGAAGTTTCTGACCTCCAAGCGAACGGCCTTTTCTACGCAATTGGACACGCTCCAGCCACCAAAATAGTTACTGGACAAATCGAACTTGATGACCAAGGCTATGTCATCACCAAACCTGGCACTGCCCAGACCTCTGTTAAAGGTGTTTTCGCTGCAGGCGATGTTCAAGACAAGAAGTACCGCCAAGCTATTACTTCTGCAGGTTCTGGCTGTATGGCTGCCCTAGAAGCTGAACATCTGCTCAGCGAAGAGTCGGAGTTATTAGGGTAAGTCTTCTTTCTGTGTGGTTAGTAATCTAGCTGCGCTGTTGTCACCGTTCCATTGTTAACATTGCCTGTATAGTCTTACCAAGTTATAGAACCCTTTAAAGCGTTATGCGTATGTTATTTCTTTTTTAATCACATTCTAAATAAACAGTCGTAGCCTTAAGTATTCTTCTAAAACTAACCACATCAACTAGTTAGTCAAGACATATAACGCAACAACAGGATTACAGTCAGACCACTAAATCTGTGCTAAAAATATTCAGGTATTAACAAAAGCATAGTGGTATCCTTCGAGGTAACCGACATAGGAGTGTCTTGAAGACGTCCATAGGTATTCTTAAAAAAACCTTATATAAGATAAGCTCCAACTGCCTTAGTTGTTGTCAGATTTTTAAGTTTGACGTGTCTGCGCGCCAGAGGATGGGATACTAGCCGCATATCCCCACCTCATTTAATGCACCTTCACATCCGTCGCGGCTCATGTACTACATGGTAAAGCCCGCCAAAACCAAGCAATCAACCAGTGAAATCCGGATTGAGCGTTCTGATTGTACGGTTCCAGAGCATTTAGTGCAATGGCCACAGAAGTTATCCGCTTCGTGCGTCCGGAACACTAAAAGCACTGAAGGCAGGTGTCTCAGGACTCCCTGCAAGGTAAGGTGTCTTTGGCGCTTGTTCCGTAGCTGACGCCTATTTTTAGGCTGATTTTATCTGCTCCCGCCTTAACCCATTATTCAACTCACTAGTCTGCACATGAGGCATCGC